>VXBC01002446.1:608668-893235 GCA_013399945.1 Ploceus nigricollis | reverse complement strand
TCAGGATTTCAAATAAAAGAAATGAAAAATCCATTTTTGAATGCTTATCTCTCAGATACTCTGTGCATCTTAAGCAGAAAATGATATATACTTACTTCAGAAATATAGTTACCATATTTGAACACCTGAGCTACATGAAAATACCAGAAATATGTATTCTTAAATTTTCTTCCAGTTTTATTTGAGACTGTGGAGGTGTAAAAAGAAAAATATGTATTAAAAATCTGTGTCATGATATGTCCTTCTTTCCGAAAAAGAAATATGGCCTCTTTACTACTACGGTAAAGTCCTGTCTTGTCATAAGCAAAAAATATTCATTCCATGCTCACTGCAAATAAGGAGATTTGTATAAAAGTCTAGTACAGTATTTATCAAAAAATATTGAGAAAGAATAATTGCCACTTTGAGATTCTTTCTGAAGCTAACTGAAATCTTGTCACAGATTAAATTCTTGAGTCTCTTAAATTTTTTTAGTTCTTCAATTATTGCCCCCAAAAAGGATCAGGTTAAACAAAGAATTATTAACAGACAATTGCTCAGTAATGAAAGCTGAGCTAATACTAGTTATGAATAATATTTTTATGTCTTTATAGCAGCTTGTGCATCAGTAGATACTGAAGCCTTTATCACATGTGGACTACTTTGTCTTGGTACACAAGACAAGGCCAGATGAGTCAAGATTGGCCCCTTCTGTATAATTCCCCCCCATACTTCTCTAAGATTTCTCTGGAGCTCAGGGGTCTGCAGAACTCTATTCACAGAATTACATAGGTTTGGATGAACTCTGGGGAACCATCAAGCCTGATCTCCTGCTCAGTACAGGGTGAGCTTTGAAATTGCATGAGGTTGCTCAGGGCCTTGGCCAAGAATTTTAGGTATTTGCAAGGATGGAGATTCCCTGCCTCCTTATGCAGTCTCTCCAGTTTTTGACCATTATCACTATGAAGAACTTTATACTGGATTTACTACTAAATCTGAGCTCAGCTAAGTTCTGACAACCCAAAAACCCAGCTGTGCTGTGCAGTACTAGGGGATCTTCAGTCCAAGGACTTTGGACAGCACCAGAACAACTCTGTATTCCCTTTCCAGGTTACAAGGCACTAGGCCACCAGTCCTGAATCAAAATTCTAAAGGCCATTAAAACATAATTATTAAGTGAAGCACAAATTCCAGTCTAGCTCTGTGTCTCCTTTACCCTCTTGGCAGAACCTGGATTATCTTCTGGAAGATGGACAGAAGTAGGGCAGATGGACATTTCAAGAAGGGTTGATAGCAGGTTCCTATGTTTCCACTTTCCTTAAAGCATCTAAAGATGTCCTTGAAAACTTCCACCTCTGCAAATTACTTGAGGGATCTTGTATCAAAGAAACCCATCCAGCTGGGTACTACAAGGAATATTAACAGTATAAGGTGAGGAGTGCATCAGTGTGAGGATGTATTAAGACATTAGACAAATATCTTTCTAAGCCAGTTCTAGAGAAATGAGAGGAAATGGGATAAACCTAAAACTTCATGATGATTTAGGGGTTCATCCTAATTTTTTCGAAATATTGTTCTATTTAAGAAATTATATTCAATTAATGAAAAATAAATGCAGCTATAAAGGCACTGCAGATCCTAAAATCAATCAATTACCAATGAGACAAATAATATTTGCATTGCTTTTTGGTCACTAACCAGTCCAATGGGGTCTGCCTTCAGAAGCCATCATACATGAAGCAAAAATGACATCTGTTAATCAAGAATGGGATATCAAGTTGTCCTCAAAGCAAGGTACATTTCAGTCAGAGGAAGAAGAGAAACACATAGGAAAAATAAAGCACAAAATTAAACACTATATCTAAAAATATATTTGCATTTATGTTCTGACTGGTAGAGAAATCTGCTGTTGAATTGGATTTCGGCTTTCTTTTGTGTTTATTTTCTCACCCAGAACTGTTACTTGTTTTAATAACGCTCCTCTTTTTTTCACAGTAAAGCTATATAGACAACATGAGTTATATTTAACTTATAGCAAAACAAACCACAACAAAAAAAAATCTATTTCAACAACACTGTAACATTTTTAATTCTTTCCCTGAAAATTTTGACATAACTCAGTCAAATAAATCCCTGTGAAGATTGTCTTTGTATAAAAGTTGTAACTGATTGACTGCATCTGCAAATCTTGCAAATCTGCATGATTTCAAAAAAATTTTAAAAAATCCAAAATAAATATGATTTTTTTTAATTACAAGTCTCAGTAAAATCCAACTACTTACTCTATCCTCATTAGAATTTTCCTAAATTAAAAGGATAATATAGTCTGTAATTATGTTTCTTTTTTAATAAAAATAAGTAGGTTTTAGTTCTGGATTGAAAAAAAACCAACAAAACTATTTGTAAGCATAACTCAAAACGGCACCATTTTCATTAACACACTCCCATCAAACCTGGTTCTTTTTCTTTTAGGAAATCAGTTTGGCACAGGTATTTTTGAAAAGACCTGGAAATCTAATTGAAAATGATAGGCTGACTCTATTTTCCTATCCTTTGTGCAATCTGAGAGCACAGCATGCCATGCGGAAGGTGGTGGCCATGAATTCCAGTAAAGAAAATGTCAGAGGAACAGCAGCAGTGACATGTGTCCTCTCTACACTGGGCTTTTTAATCTGTAATGAAATGCTTTTTACTCAAGAGCTTTTGCCAGTCCAATGTGTGGATTAATTTTTTTCTTCTTGTATCAGAATCGGTTCCAAATAAAAGTGGGCCTACGTTTTTGCAGTGCTCAGTGAACTAAGAGATGTGCAACTGCTGTGCAAATAGATTAGATTTAATAATAAAAGCATATGTCCAGGCTTGACTGGCAGTTTCCTCCAGTTTGATGAGATCAAAATTCTAAACATAACCATGTTTTTGTGCAAACTTTACACAACAGAAGCATTTTGTCATTAAAATTACAGTTTGTTTTTGGCTCAAATTACTGCAATATCACAGCTGTGTTTTATGAGAACATGCATAAATTCTTTGCAATGATTTTGGGCTGGATTGACAAATGTCATATTTCCATTTCTCTTTAGAATGATGCCATTACAGTTGATTGTTGATTTTAAATTTTGATCTGAATGAGATCAAAAGAAAATAAAAAACCCAACCAAAAAAAAAAACCAAAAGAGAAAAGCCACTCAAAATTAAAATGAAACACTATGAAGAACAGTTTTGGTTTATTAGTCTTGTGTCTTATAGCTTTTGTTTACCATGAACCTTATTCAGTTATGTCCTCTTTCCAAAAGTCATTTTTGATGCAGAGAAGATGGAAGCTATTCTGCAGCACAAAGACCTTTAATTTAGTATACATGCATTGTAAGTAGATTGTCTTGCTTTTCCTCTGTTTGTTACTATTTTCACTACCTTTTTTAGAAAAACAACAACCAGCAAACCAAAACCAAACTCTAAACCCTACACATAAGTCTTTGTGTTCTTGTATTGGAGACTTTGTGATAGTGTTTAGTGGCTAGAATATGGCACACTGAGAATCGTAGTGGTGAATTACATTGACCTTTACAATGTTCTTAATTTTGGTTGGCTACTCATTCCACTCATCAACATTTATAGCCATACTCATTTCTGGAGAAGGCAGAGCTAGGTACTAAAACAGAAAATGTCAAATGCTCCTGTACTCCAAGGACATGCTAGACATTCAAATTCTCATACTTTATTATCATAGCAAAAGACTCCAACAAGAGTAGGAAATAACCTTACATTAATCTACGCACATGACAGACGGTAACAAAGAGGAGAAATGGCACAAGCCAGCCTATTACAACTCTAAAGTGTTCACTTTGTGGTTACTTTCAGATGCTGCTCACCCTTCTTCAGATGAGTCATAAACAGTGGAGTCACTGAACATGATTGCTGGTCTGTACGTGCTCTGCTGGTTCTCCTGCAGTCAAACCTGGAGACCGCAGCGCAGTCTCCTGTAGGGGCTGCACCTGCTGCCTGCTGGTTACTCTGGCACTTCTGGGTCTGCTCTACATTATAATCCATTTCAAATGCACTTTTCTATTCAATTCTCTAACCAATTCTAAGCTCTTGTTTTCTTAACTTCAGCCCTATGTTTTAAAGCTAACTTGTTTTATTTTTCTTCTCTCCTCACTTACATGCACTAAAATGCACTATTTGCACTTAAATGCACTAAAATTCTAGGGAAAAAATAGCTTCAATGATATCATGACTGTATCACAAATTACAGGGCAAAAAAGTGATGCAAAAATAAAGAATGGCAGAAAACTTTATGCAAAATTATTTGAATTATGCATTTGATTTTAATACACTAATCAGCTAAACATTTAGGAAGATAGTAACAGTGAGATAGTAACACAAATAGTGATGTAGACAGCAAAAGCTCTTCCCACTTTCAAGAAGACAAAGCAGAAAGTTTTTAAATTATGCTGGGTTTAAAAATCTTTTATACATCACAAGTGAAACATTTTTGTGCACCTCCATCCTCCTCCCCAGATGTAAAATACATGCACTGAACTGCAATGTAGCCAGCACAGAAAGACAAAGGTACAAAAATGTATCTAACCCAACCAAAAAGGGAGTGCAGTTTGTCAATACCAGTTTGATCTAGTTAATTATTTATTTCCAACGGTCACCTTGTTTGTGCTATCATAAAAAAGTATTAAAGGGGAAATAAACCTCAGTAATTTATCTCACTGCATCAGAAAATGCAAACTCTATATCAAGGTACTCAGTCTCTGTCAGACCAGTACATTATTTCCCAGTCATCTCGGTATTATTCCTTGGAGATAAAACTGAATGAATATACTGACCCTGTTATGAATTCATAAGATTTTCACAAGACAAAACCCCTCAAACAGCAGTGAAAAATTGTCAGTAAACACCCACCTCAAATAATGCAATCTGTATTGTCACAGTAAATGTTACTACATCCAATTATAAGTTAAAATGTCTTTTTAGTGCATAATACTGTATTTTGGGAAAAATGCTGTGGGTTCATCAATATATGTTATACAGAAATACAAATACCCTTTGTACAGATACAGAAAGTATATATATAACTTCATGTACCGTTATGTGTGCAGTGACAAAATCCCAGAACAGTTGAGGCTGGAAGGGACCTCTGGAGGCCATCTAGTTCAACATTCTACTCAAGCAGGACCATTTCCAGTTGTGTTTGAATATTGCCAAAGATGGCGACTCCACAACTTCTCTGGGTAACCTGTGTCAGGGTTTGGTCACCCTTTCTATAAAAAAGGACATGTACTTCTGTAAAAAGTGTATTGTGCTCTTTGGCTCTAGTCTTGTCACTGGCACCACTGCAATGACCCTGGCTTCATCCTCACTGTGCCGTCACACTCTCCTTTTAAGTATTTATATACATTGACAAGATCTTCTTGAGCTTTCTGTTCTCCAGGCTAAACAGTCCCAGCTTCCTTAGCCTTTTGTCACAGACAAGACACTCCAGTGCCTTCAGCATCTTCGTAGCCCTTTGCTGGGGTGTCTCCAATATGCCCGTGTCTCTCTTATAGTGGGGAGCCCAAAACTAGATCCAGCATTCCAGATATAACATTGCCAGTGCCAAGTGGAGGGGAAAGATCATGTCCTTTGACCTTCTGGCAATATTTTGCCTCATGCACCCCAGGGTAATATTGGTTTTCTTTTCTGCAAAGGCCCTTGCTGTTTCATGTTCAACTTGATGGCCACCAGGATCCCACGTCCTTTTTTGCTAAGGTCTTTTCCAGCTGGGTGTTCTTCAACATATATTTGTGCATAGGGCTGTTCATCCCTCAGTGCAGAATTATTTCCTTCTTCTTGTTGAACTTCCTGAGGTTCTTTACATCGTCTGACTTCTTTAATGTAGTAATTACACATAGAAGTAAACAAAATATTTGACATGTTAATTTTCTACAAACTAGGTTACTAAATACCAGAATAATATCTATGGAAGTGATGTCAAAATGTGTTGAACATTTAATTGTCTAAATGGTATTTACTAGGTGCCTGCAGCCTGATCACCTTATATTCTTAACAACTTAATAAAACTAAGCAAATTTAAATTGTTGTTTTCCTATAAAAAACCTAGAGAGCTGTTTTATTTTAGCAGAGGATCTGAACTAAATAAAGCTTGGCAAGCAGTGTGTTAGGAAATATGTTTCCCTTGAGTAAATGTTCAGATTTTTTTTAATAATTCTTTCCTTGTGCATCAGTTTTAACTATTTAGATAAGCACTGATTCAACAGAAGGTTTGTGTAAAGCAAGAGCAGCCGCTGGGAAATCAAGTTATGCACCATTCTGTTAGAGGAGCTTTCTCTTACTTCTTACAGGGAAGTCACTTGCATAAAAAATAGTTTTGCTACCATTAAATACTCAATAAAGACTTTTACAACAGTACAGCATGAGTCAAATAGTCTTAACCCTGTCAAGCATTTACATTAGACTTGGGAAAGTTTTTCTTTCATTCTGAATATTGTGTTAATCTTAATTTCTTCTCTGGAACCATTGTGTGCATGGTCAAATAACTGCTGTGTTACATCCCAGGAGGAGAAGCGAGTCTTGAAAAATCCCAAGGGGAAGTGTGTTAGGATGTTCAAAATTTGTATGTCTTATTCTTTTCTACAATTATCTCAGTGGATATTTTAGTTTTGCAAGATTGTTTGTGGTATAGAATATGGTAGGTTGCTCAGTTCATGTTGTTTCTTTTAAACACAGGTTATATCTGCATTATATTACACCTCTATCTAGTTCTGTAATGTAATGAGAAAATTTCAGGTAGAGAAAATCTTGAAGGGCCCAAATATTTTTACACTTTTATAGCCATGTTTCCTCTGAGAATCAGCCATAAGCATTTCTTATTGAACAAAAATATTCTCTTCAGGTGGCAAAGATGCAGATATTCAAGTAATGAAATATATTTTGCACTTACCCACAACTTTTCTAAATAGTAAAATAAGCAACTTTTTAAATTCCATCCTTGGATTTATATTGAAAGTAGAGAAGCAGGAATGAACATAGGATTGAAATGAGTTTTACATAGAAAGAAAAACAGACACCTGGCATACAACAGGAAAACTATCGGGTTGCCACTTCAGGAAGAGTGAACAGTCCTGTTAAACTGTCAGGGAGTAAGGCTGAGTCCTATGTGAAATCATGGTTCTAACTACAGAGGGCTGGTTGAAGTATCTCCTATGTCACACTTCCTGTAATACCTCTTCCTTTCAGACATCTTCATAGAAGGAATAAAGTCTAATTTATTTCCTCAATAATTATCTGTAAGAGTAATTATTTGAAAGAGTAGGTGAGTAGCTACAGTATTAATTTGGAAAATTATCCTTTGTTAGAATTTGTCTTCTAATGATGAAAAAACTCTGTCCCTCTAATAACTTTCAGTTCTGTTAAAGAATTTTTTTTGCTTGTATTCTGCAGAAGGACATTAATTCATAGTCTTTTCGTAAGCTCAGTTTCTCCACTGCAAATCTCCTCTGGGGCATATCGGAATAGAAAAAGAGCTGCAACAAGAGATCTATTCTTTCCTTATGTGTTCAGTGAAAAACCCTGGACAAGAGTGAAGAGTTTCCACACCCACAAAAAGAGAAGTAGGGTATTGAGAGAAAAATGATACATCAAGATCTCCGAAGGTAAAACAAGGTGTTCAGTAGATGTTGTGGGGAAAACCAAGGTTTGTGTTTGCCGTTTTGATTTATTTTTTAAAAAAAGAAAATGTACTAGTGAGTCACAGATTGTCTCTGACAAGGGCAATCTTATGATGATTTTCAGTTACAAACCTTAATCTCCCAAACCCTTATCTCCTTACATCTTTGAATGTATCTCCCTATATTTTTGCCTTTTTGAACCACAATCAAACATCCATTCTGTCTGCTTCTTTCCATCTCTTTCCATCCAGAAACCAGGACTTTAGCCATGAAGTTTCACATTCATTTGTCACAGCTTTCCTTGGGGCCCCTTCTGCCAAGTCCCTAACCCAGACCTTACCCGTGTGCTGAGAGGAAGGAGGCCACATTCAGTCATGGATGCTGACATTACCACATGGCTGTGACCCCCTGCACAGGTCAATTTGTTCCAAGTCAGGGAAATGACTCCTATCTTTGTCTATTTCCTTTGTGCCACCAGTCCTATCCTCTGAGATCCTGAACTTCTTTAGGAGCACAGTTTCCACAACCCAGTGGGCAGTTTTCCTCCAAGGCAGGCATTAGTACTTAACAATGCAGGATAATCAGAAATGAACAGTGAAGGGGAGGGAAAGAATTAAGGAATTAAAACTGGGGGACTGGAGACAAGTGGGAGGGAGCTTCTTACTTAAAACTGGATAATTCTGTCTCTTCTAGATCTTCCAGTAGTAGTTACCCTGAGAAAACCCAGGTTTTGAAACAGCAATAGATTTAGAGCGGACATTCCTACAGGGATGGAAGCAAAGTGACTAAAAATTCGAAGCCAAAGCAGGATATCATTTCCAATTTACTGTAAAGATTACTTTTGGCTATTCTCACAATTCCCATGTCCTGAATCAAGCTTTTTTTTTTTTTACTACTGAAATTTGTCAGTAAAGCTAAAGATCATGACTTAAGAGCCATAAGTTACTCATCTGATCAGTCCTCTAAGAATATCAGGACCCAAGGTAGAATTGCCTTTATGAGTGGGCATGTTTCTATTCAGTCTGAATCAGATTAGTTGACAGATTTTTTATTCTCTTTTCACTTATTTTATTCTTTACTTAATGATGAATTAAAGAAAATTTCAGATGTATTTAATATTCTTCTTTATATCACCAAAATATATTAACTTTCAAAAATTTATTGTTTTCATTTATGTCACCCTGATGTTTATTTCTTGCTTTATTTGACTTAGCTATGTCATTCAATTATTATAAATTTTGAATTTTAAGTGACTGAATCAGCCTGATTTACTATTTCACCATCTGTATTTAATTTAATTGTTGATAGTTTTCCCTCTTTGTTGTAAAATCAGTAAGTACAGGGACTTGCACTAGATCAGGCTCAGGGACACCTTATATTTTCCTGAAGGAAGCCAACTACAAAATAAATTTTGAATCTCACATTCTATTTATTGATATTTTTATTTTATATAAGAACATCATAGCAATCTTAAACATACTATGTTCTTTCTTGTTTAAAAGCCAATTTAAACTCCTTCTTGGACTGCAATACAGCTGTTATACAGCTGAACTACAGACTTAACTGGAGGGAGTGTTGTAGTCAATTTGGTGTACAGTATTACACAATTGAATTCAATATTGTTTTTCCTCAAGCAAAACAATTTTCATCCTTTCATTCAGGGATATCTGACTTGTTTAACTAACAGCATTAGGTGTGGACAGGGACTAGTCCTCATTTTCTCCCTGAGTGAGCTCACTGAAACTTGTCTTGATGCACAGGAGGTCTGAGCAAAACAGCCCTCCTTTGGTGCATCCCCTGGTGTTAACACTGATGTGTCCCACAGTTTTTGCTGGGGATTAGGAATTAAGATAGGATGACTGCTGAAATTGTGGCCAGTGAGCCTTGGAACAAGACTTCCCACCAGCATGTGACCCATCACCTGTCAGGGCTAATGGTCTCTTGTTTCCCTTGTCTTGCGGAAGTAGATAACTCTAACAAGAATAGCCCAGTCAATGTGAACAAGTGCACACACTTTCCTCAGAGAAACTTGGAAAATAATTAAAAACTTCATACAGGAAAGTATCAAAGAAGTACTTCTTCCTGTAGAAACAAGAGTATTTTCCCTTCCTTCAATCCACTAAATTTTTGGGACTCAAGAGATGAGAATGGGAATAGAAATGTTGTATTATGGTGGCTTTTTACAACAACTAAAAATTACTTTAAAAATCAACTGTCATTTCACTTATCTGGAGCTAAACTAGGCTGGTCCATTCAGGATCTAAGCCCCAGAGTGATTATCTTGTCACACTAGTCTACTTCCTCTTCACTCCCTGCAATGGAGGAAAGAATGACATAGTCCTATATTTGGCAGAGAAGGAGTGTCCCTATCCACAGTTTAGTTCTTTGGAAACCTGAGACTCCCAACCAAAAAGTCTCTGGAGATCCCTGAGACCAAGTATAGGAATGCTGTTCCTATAAAGAACCTTGTGGTTTAAAAAAGAGACTGAATTCCCGTTAGGCATTGAAGGGAGTAACTGGAACAGCCCCTCGGGTTATCTTAATATTGAAAACTAACACCACCAACAAAAATCTTGACATTGAACAGGCAGGTTTCTGTCAGAAAGATGGATTTTAGAGATTCTGCACCTAAAATAAAATCAATGGCATCCAACATGCAAATCTTCTAGGAACTGACAAAAAAGTTAGAAATGTAGAAGCACTTGATAAACTAACTGAAGCTGGAAACAGCTTAAGGAAACTCTCAGATGCACTAGGGCAGTGATGCTTCCCTCACCTGTACAGGCAGCATGGGTCCAGGGTCTATTTCTCAGAGCTCTGCCAAAACTGACAAAGGAAAAAAAATGTGTACAAACCACAGAGGAAACTGAAAAATCTCTAAAAGAGCCACGTCTTCATGAAAATTAAAGAAAAAAGGAGATATAATCCAAAGGTATAAATTACCTGCATTAAGCAGTTAGACCAGATAGAAATATAAATATTATTTCTTCTTAAAAAGCCATACGTGGATAGCAGCAGGCAAATCCCAATTTAATTCTAAAGGGAATCTCAAAATAAATAAGGAATTCTCAGAAACCGAATATTTGAGATTAAAAAAAAAGGCCAAAACACATTGCAACAAAGGGAAAAGAACTAATTTTTGATATAAAAATCACCTAGCATTTCTTTAAAGGAATATTACCTGCCTCCACAGCTGTGAGAACACAGATGATCCTTTAATGAGAGTCATTAGGTTATGAAAGGTTGTATTGTAAGTGCAAGGACTAGTTATTTGTCAAGATTTTCTTCCATCACATTGAAAAGCAGTCAATGAAGTACTCAGCTCATTTAATAAAATCCATA
This sequence comes from Ploceus nigricollis, assembly GCA_013399945.1. Lineage (NCBI taxonomy): Eukaryota > Metazoa > Chordata > Aves > Passeriformes > Ploceidae > Ploceus > Ploceus nigricollis. The sequence goes on along the minus strand of VXBC01002446.1, from coordinate 882,238 downwards.
GCTGGTGTTCCCATACAGGTGATATGTTAAAACCTGTAGCCTTAAGATAAAGCTATAGCTTTGTGATACAAAGAAAACTATAACACACAACCTTGTTCATAGGTAAAAATTCATGATAGCCTGAAATTACACTTTGAGATAAAAGGTCCTAAAGAGATAAATTAATTCAGAATAGGACCTGTCTTGACTTGGTCAGGTCATATTTCAGAAGCTTCACAACCTGAAGACTCTAAATGGCATCTTCTGCAAGGAGCAAAAGGCACAGGCAGCAATGAGGACTAGCAACCAAATATAAAAGAGAAAAGATAATTAAGGGGAAACATTAAAGGTCTTCTGGAATACTTAAAATTCTAAAACTTTTTTTTGAAATATTTCTATATATCAAGCAGTGCCAGTACATGAGTTTACAATAGCAGGTTTTGGTAGAGTAAATAAAAAAACAGTACAAGGATTTATCACATCTGACAACAAGGCAGATTCAGACTCAAGAGGTAGCTGTGGGTAATGTAACTTAGTAGTATAATAGGAAGGGATGTACCAGGATAGCTTTTAATTTCCTTATTCATTAACCCACAGTGTTTTTGTCCTGCTAAGATACAACTGAATACCTAAGGGAGATTCCTATTTTGATTCCTATTTTGATTCTTATTGATTCCTATTTTTGAGTGGTGTTTAAACAGATCATGCATAAAAATATTTATTTATTGTCTTCAGTACAGTACAAAAAACTCATTGGCTTATTTCAATCTAAGCAGAATGATGATATTTTAAAAAGATGTTCACAAATGCAAATATTTCATGTGTTAATTAAAAAAATCTCCAAATCTTTGGAAAATTAAAATTCCATGAAGGGTGATTAGTAGGAAGGGATAGTGAGTTTACTATCTGACACCCATTTTTCTCTGATGAAGGAGCAGGTAAGAAAATGAAATGAAAAGGGAATGCTCAGCTAGCATACATTAAAAATATGGTTGGTCTGAATGTGAGAATGCTGTAGTCAGGTTAGCAGTAAGGGGAAAAATAAGCAGGGAACACAAAACCTTCGTGATAAGGAAGAATTACAGCATCTGAACAAACAAATTCTGAGATTAATCACAGTCTATACTCCTGTATTTCAGAGTATCATTTCAAGCAACAAGGGCTCATTTTAAGAAAAACTGTCAAAAATTCATTTTAAACAAAAACATTTTCATAAGAAAATAAAAGATATAGGACATAATGGTTGGCATAAAAAGAAACTTTGTGTGTTGTAAACTCAAAAAAGTATATAAAAAAGAGTTCAATTCTATTGTTTCCTATAGTTTGTATTTGAGGAAAAAAAAACCCCTACACTCTTAAAAGAAAATGATGCTAAAATTTATATAGATGACTGCAGAGGTAATAAAAAAGAATCATTATCTTGCGAAAAATGCATAGATTTGCATTTGAAGACATAATTTTTGCTGATGAGATATATCAGACTATTAAAATAGGCTTATACACACTGCTGACAATAGAAGATAGCATAAAATTTGAGATCAAAAATTCTACATCCTGGGAGTGAAAAATTAATCCTGTTTTAAAATATTTCTCTTTATTTTCCTACCCTGTTGCAAAAAAAAGTTTTTGTGAAACAATACACATACTCTTTTAAGGCCATGAAAATGTTAATATCCATCGAAGAAAAAATTAATGCTCTTCTAAATGATACATTACAACAAATATTGAATAGACTACAATAAAATCTAACTCTTTGATGAATAATTATGTGACAGAGTCACATTTTCAAAGAGCTTGATAGATAGTTTCTAGAATATGTTTATATGCTTAAATGTTTCAAACATTGTTTCAGTTCATTTTGGGAGGTTTTTTTTTCTTTAGATTTTTCTGATTTGGAGGTCCAAGCTGATGGAAAAATGTGTATCTCCACCTTGTTAGCAAAGCTATATAATGCATCCCACACAAAACTCAGAGAATGTGCCTTGGGTAAACCAACAGTGTAAATCCATGAAATTTGTCAAATAATTCCATATACTTTAAAGGGGGAAATAACTGCATGCCCAAAACATAGGAAGAAAAACTTATTTTAAAACTGGTTTGATTTCTGGAATTCTAATGCACCAGGTAAGTCACCACACGATACTAGAATAGCAAAATTTAAAAATAACAGCATATTAATGGGAAAAAAATTTGACCAAAAAAAAATCCGTACATGAGGTGTTTTCCTGTTGGTTTTTAATTCTATTCATATCTAAAAGAGAAATTGCCTAAAGAACACAATTTACCATGGGCTAATATGTTATGAGGTGTAAGATCATGTGCACCAAGTGAGGCTTAAAAGGACCTTTGTGCAAATGGTTTGACATCTATTGTCTAGGCTGTCACTATATGTGCTATAAAATGGTTCCCAAAATTGCCCATTTGTTTAATAGTTTCCTAGAATCCTCTCAAATTCCAAAATCAATGAATAATTCACTGAAGTTGAAATCCAACAAAGACAAAACTGATTGCACCTCTCATGCATCTGTGTCTGTAATAAATACTAATGCCCAGCTATTTGCCCAAGGCTTGCTAATAGCTTCAACTCTCAGTTGCAACAATTAATTGAGACTCAAATAATTTATTCCAGAAAATCCTGAGTGAGGGATAATAATATAATCATACAAAGATAGAGATATTGTCAGGGAAAATCTGAGAACTTCAGTGGCCTATCTATACACCTTTTTAATAAGCCATCTCGTGGACAATAATTCTAGTTGGACATGCAGCAGGAAGATATTGGCTGTTGAGAGCAGATCATATCAGACTGCCTCAAAATGTATGTGGAAATGACTTCCATCCCTCCAGCATAAGCAGTAGCTTGGTACAATCTATTCTTCTGTTGGACAACAATATAGGCACATAATGAACTCTGAAGATAATTAGGCAGCAGAAAATATGTAACCCGGGATATTAAAAAAACTTTAAATGTAATTATTGTACCAATATAATAGATGCTTATTTAAAGGTGATTAAAACATTGTATATCGAGGAATGTGAGAGTATAGAAGACATTAATAGATTTTTTTAAAAAGGAGTAATGAATTCTTACCATATTTTGCTGTTTCTGTTTAATGTAAAACTAATGCTCATTTCTCATGTTCCTCTTCAAAATTAGTTTGGATAGATGCAAATTAAGACAGGATAGCCACCTCACTTAGGACATAATAGGTGAAATATAAAGATATATAGAAGCATAATTCCGACATTGTGCCAGCCAAGATAGTGACTGCCAAAACCACTTAGGCAGAAAGTTTCTTAATCAGTCTTTTGAGATAATAAAAAAGAGGGCAATTGCCTGCCCTCCTGAAAAGAGGGAGGAAAAGAACATCTGCTCTCCCTTACTAAATACACGAGGCGCCTGCTATTCCTCTTCTTAGAGCAAATATTTTGTATCTAGAATGATATGTCTCTTTATTGCATTTGCCTCTGGAAAATTATTATTAGTAGTTGTAATAGTAGTAGTAGCAGTTGTAGTTGTAGTAGCAATACTGTTAATACTACTACTACTAGCAACAAGCAATTAATAATAATAGAATCAGAGAATGGGGGTGGGGTTGGGTTGGGTTGAAAGGCACCTTAAAAATCATTTCTTTCCAGTCCCCTTGTTCATGGCAGGAACATCTCTCATTAGAACACATTGTCCAGCACTCCATCCAACCTGACCTTGAACCCTGCCAGGGATGGGACATATAGAACTCCTCTTGGCACCCTGTTCCTGTGTTTCATCCCCCTAACATCTAATCTAAACCACTATGTCTCAGTTTGAAGTCCTTCCCTCTTGTCCTATCACTACAGCTCCTATGAGAAGTCCCTCTCCAGCTTCCTTGTAGACCCCTTCAGATACTGGAAGGTTGCTATGAGGTTTCCATACATCCTTCTCTTCTCCAAACTAAACAGTCTCAATTTTTTCAACCTGTCAATATCATCACCATCATCATCATCATCATCACAACAACAACACCAACAACATAACAACAACTAGGTTAGAAGCCTTTTAATTCTGCTCATGTGGGCCTATTTCTAGAACCCAAACCCAACACCCTTACCAGGCTACCCATTCTTTCAGATCCTCTCTTGCCCCAAAGAGTCAGTCAGAATCTCTATCATTGATTTATTTTGCATTGGTTGATTTCACATCTTCCACTTGACCTTCCTACCTTCCCATGGACTCCAAAGAAGGTCAAGCACAAAATACTGTACTTGATATATTTATGTTAACTCTTGTAACATCCACTATTGGTCTTTACTGAAAGCCTAATCAAAAGCAGAGAAACATTATAATAAAAACATACGGGCATCCTAAACTAATTATTGTAATGACCAATAAGGAAATATCTGTCAGATTTACAGATGGTAGAAGTGAATGAGCCATTAAAGCTTTTTATCATCTGATTGTTTTAATATTGCTATTAGTATTGCTATCCTTATCTTCTATTAAGTGGAAAAATTGCTACATCTAAGGAAAATTATGTATAAAAGTCCATTTACCATAAAAACTCCTGTATTAGCTACAAAAGTCTATACTTCTAAATACTTTCAAATTGTACTGCTTCTGAACTAAAAGCCAAGAATAATTCCATTTATTTAAGTAGGTCTAGTACACTACTGCAAATACCACCAAAATCTAGTTCCTGATGATTGCATTTGTTTCAGTCATCAATTAGATGATTTTTAGATTCATCTTGTTGATGAATCTTGATTTTTACAGGGCCAGAAGTTTTATATAGACTATGTTTTCTTATTAGTTAAATAAATAAAAAGCCCTCCTGCTTCAATACATCTAGTTTTTAATGGTGTGATAAAATATAAATGTTGTTAATCTAGAATTAATTTAGAGTTCCTAAAATGTTAAAGCTTCTTAGAATCTCTATCCATTTGGCTATTTTTCCATACTTGGCATTAAAAAGTTTAATGGAGAAGAAAAACTTTGGGAAAGTATTATAGATTTTTATATTTGATTTCTTGAAATAAAAAACAGTCAGTTCAAAAAGAGTATTGATTGCACGTGAGAGACCAAAACTTCATTCTGCTGTACTGTAAAGCTGTAAATACATCTTGGAGAAATGGTGGTTAGGTTCCTGATGTAGTTAGTGCCAAATGCTATTTCCAATGCCAAGAAGTTTGTGTCAAAGAAAAAAGGAAAATATAAATGAAAGAACCACTCTCCACCTTCCTCACCCCCCTAGTCTGATTTCAGTGCCAGTCCTTTTCCCTTTCTTTGGTTGGAATAACAGCCATTCCTATCCATCATTTATCTCCCCACAGTTGACAGATGCTGTAGATGCTTGCGAGGTCCAGGAAGAAGATGAATTTTCCAACTGCATCAAAAAGAGCTTAATGCAAACCTCAAGCAGTGAAGCACTCAGTAGATGCAAAAACAAAGGTTGCAAACGATTGATGTTCATGTAGATATTTACTGTTTGAAGGCTAGCTGGCACAGCGAGCCAGACACACTGCTCACATGTGAAGACCCAAGTTCAGATTGCACCGTTCTGGCCTGATGTGAAAATCAGAATGCTGACAAGAGAGTGCCTACCACCCCAGAATTTACATACAAAAGATGTAACTGAGCTCAGCTAATCGACTGTGCCTGTCATAACAACAGAAAGGGAACATATATATGCTGTTGGAGTGTCTGAGTTGAGCAACATAAATCTCCAGCTGTAGGAGGTATTTTCATTAAACAAACTAACTCATTCATCTGACATCACATAAACATATCCTTAGAAAGAAGTACAAAGAATTTGACTCAGACTCTGAGGAATTTGCCTAAGCTCTGATAGTTGGTGTGACAATTAAGATGAACAGACTAAAAGGAACTGAGAGTTTGGAATTAAAGAATCCAAGCACCTATGGAAAGACATTTAAAGAGGATGGGATGGGGAGGGACAAGAATTACACAAGAGTGGTTAATTATGGAAGACAAGGCCTAAAATTTCATATTAAAATTTCTAAGAGAAATACAACCGCTTCCACAAGTACTGATATCTTAAACCAGGAAATTCCTAGGTTTACCCTAGATAATCTAAAGGCTGTCTGTTCTAAAGCAAGCTGTATCTAAGCAAGCAGAAGATTCACCATGAACATGAAAAATACAAATAAAATTATATTAAAATTTTATTTTAGGAAAATTTACATTACACAATGTGGAAGAAAAACAGACCTGAAAACACCTTACGATTAGATGCTAAATGTAGATGGGTTCCTAGAGAGGTCAAATGGGGTTTATAGGTCAAGATTTTGAGAACATATCCATAAAAAAGTGCATTGCTTACTGTGGCAGTTTATTATTCAGATATCATGTATGCTTGCAGCTAAATTACACCCAATCAAGAAAGAGCTAATTTTGCAACAAAATCTATTTATAAGGAAGAAGACTGGGCACCTGAGGATGCCTACTCCTGATATCCAGGATATTAGGTAAAAAATATTTTCCCACATATCAATCTAGCTTCCTATTTTGAGACAGAGTACCAGATTAAAACTACTTTTTAGAAATTTCTGAGTTCATCAGAATCACCTTCAAAATTTAGGCAGTCTGGCAAGGAAGGAAAAAAATAGAAAGAGAGGAAAAAGAAGGAAAGACATGAATTCTGTCTAGAGAAGTTATAAGTAGAATTAGCATTTATTACCTCTTCTCCTCTCTACAACTAATCCCAATTCAACAGGCATTCTAGAATGTACTAACGCAAACAAAGGTAGAAGACAATCACAGAATCCCAGCACGGCTGGGGTTGGAAGGGACCTCTGGAGATCATCTAGTTCAACCCTCTGCTAAAGAAAATTCACCCAGATGGTGTTGCACAGGGTCACATTCAGGTGGTTTTCAATATCACCAGAGAAGGAGACCCCATAATTTCTCTGGGCAGCCTGTTCCAGTGCTCTGTCCTCCTTCAAAGTAAAGCAAAGAATTTTGTCCTCATATTCAGATGGAGCTTCCTGTGTTTCAGTTTGTGTCCATTGACCCTGATCCTGTTGCTGGTCGCAGCAGTTCATTTTGTCACATTTGTCCCAGAAGTTGACAAAACCACAAACAAATATTTTTTTTCTTGATTCCATATCAACATGTGATGCTTTTAATGAGGGGAGCTCACCAAGCCTTGTGTTTGTGTATTCATTGGACTGAAAATTTCAACAAGTAACTTCATGAAAATCCTCATTCAGAAAGTTGAACTTTTAAGTCACAGAGCACATTAATCTCCTTAATGCTGTTGCAGTCTGTTGACTTCTACTCTAGGTACAAATCTGGCTGTTTTGTATTGTAATTAAATTTAATCTAGAGAGCTGGTAAGGAAAAAAAGGAAGAAAAGTATCCAGTGTAAAATAGATGCAAATAATCACAGTCAAAAATATGTTTTGTACAACAGCTTAGACAACAAAAAATTCCTTGGAGCCTGTCTGTGATTGCTTGCTGCTAATCATCATCAGTTTATGCTTGTTCTGTTCCCCTTTGAAAATAATGAAGTGCTGCAAATTATTTTCATATTATAAGTCTATGTCAGGATCATGCCTTTTCCCCCTGAGCTAAGATAATATTTGTTTTTCTTTGACTCTTGAATAAAGTGCTCCAAGATCATTATCTGTACAGGAAGCTTTATATAAATCCAAGTGTTGTACTATGTGCTTTTTTGGTCCATTTTTGCCATCATTATCAAAGCAGCAGTGATATGGATTAGCACACTATCACGAAGCAAACAAATCTGTGCTCTAGTCTTTGAAAATCCAAGGCTTTTGCATTCCTTTTTGCCACTAAATTGATAACCACTTTTAAAGAAAATAATCAGTTTGTGGGGTTTTGCTGATGATCTTGAAATGAAGTAGAAATCACAGGCCATACTCAGATATTTGTGCAGCATGGTCTGTGTATTTGTGAGAATAAAATACAGCCCTGTGATTCCAGCACAAAGTCAGACCCAAGCACTCCAGGAATCCACCTTCTTCATGGAAATTTGCTTTCTGAACTTATTGTCTATATCAAACTACTCCAGGCATATCCCACTCTTCTTTTTTTTTGGAAATCTTTCCCTGTAGGATTTTCTTTCCCTCTTTTTCTCATTTCAACACACAAGTTCTATTTCCTGGTTCTTGAAGTCAAGCAAAGAGAAAGCCTAGTCAACTGCATGGACCAGATTCTGTTCCAGCTTGCAATAATTCAAATTATTTTAGCAGCCAGCTGTATGAAGAGATATAACTGCTCTTTTTATGTTGGTCCTGCAAAAAGATGTGTCCCATGGGGAGTGTTAAAGTGGGAACAACAAGAGACAGAGAGATTATGCTCCTTGCTTTCAGCTAGTAGTGCAGCAGAAAATAAAATGCTGAGGAAACTCACTTACTTCCAAAGCAAATATTGAGGATGGTAAATGCTCTTTAACCTCTATTCAACTTGGTTTTGCTGTAGCTTCAACAATTTTCATTCAACATTCTATATAGCAAGAAACAAAGTAATCCTGCCTTCTAATATCCTACTATGTAGCATAAACCTATGCTCGTGAATACTTAGCTGTACAAATTTACAGGAAAGCCTGTATACATGTAAATGAGCCCTGAAATGCACTGACAGAATTAGTGAAAACAAACCAACCCCCCCCCCCAAGTTTTAAAAGAAAGAAGTTGCAAAGTTGTTTGTAAGATTTCAGCTGTGTGGAAACCACACACATAGATTTGATGTGTGTGACTGTAAAAATGTGCATACAGAGAAACTACTACATAATAAATACACCTCTGTTCATCCAAGATGCATTAAAAAAGATAACCTAACTAAATCACATCTGCGCTGAATAAGTCTTGTCACTGATTTAAACAGCATGGAGATTACGACAATTTTCAGTGATTTTGAACTGCAATTGACCACAGAAGAGAAACTATCTGTTCTCACCATGTCTTTCAGAAACAAAAATGTTATGTTTTTTAAAACCTGCATAAGCTTTGCTATCAGAATACCATATCTCAGAATATAAAAACCTAATTCACAAAGTTATTTTCATCATTCATTTATTCATTTGGTTGTTCTCATACATTTGTTTGTAGTTTGATTTTATCCTTTCTTTTACATTTAATTACATAATCTTTTACGTAGATGTCAAAAAAAAACCGAAAACAAAATCAAGCAAATATGCTCTACTTCAGCACATGCTTTTTCCCGAAAGGTGTTTTGGTGTTATTGTGATTTAAAAATAAAAATCATATTATGATTTAGTTTACTATTAAGATTAAATAAAACTACGAATCTGATATAACTTTAAAATGCACAAGATTGGTGATATCTTTTTTGCAAAAGACATGATGATAGAATATAAAATATTCTCAGCATATTATCTAGACAAGAATTTTAATTGGAAGACACTGGTGTTGCAAAAATTAAATATGGGTTTCAAGGTGAACTCAACAGCTCTCTGAATACTTAGATGACATCTTGTTTCGAAACCAGTGCCAAACTCCAAAAACTTTTACAAAAGGGGCCAGCTAGCTCAAGTTAGGTGTGGCTGCCTTTGTCAGATCTTTTTCTCTCTTTTGGCAACAATAATGCTTCCTACAAAAATCAAGCCTAGAAACACAAGGATGTTTCTGTGCCCAGGAAAATGTGGATGCTGGAGAAAAGTCAGGCTTCTGTTTCCATCAGAATTTAATTTTAAAGCTAACTTTTCTTACATCTGGGATCTGCAGGCACAGTGCCTGTCAGAAGAAAAAAGCAAAAGAAACAGTAAGAACATGAGCTATTTCATAGTGTTCACATTTAAAGAATATGGAATGGGGACTTTCTACAGATTCATCCAGAAGTCAGATAACCTATGTTGCAAAAGGAAAGAGAACATTATCTACTCCCAGTGGAGAGAAGTGGGGAGTAGAGTTTCTTTCACTTTTGCTTTTTTCATTGGTTGGTTTGGGTGGGGTTTTTGTTTGGTTGGTTTAGTTTGTTTGTTGGGGTTTTTTAAGGGGTAGGGGGGTTGCACTGAGTTACAGAACCAAAGTAGATTCCATGATAGCCACTTATATTTGCAACACCAAGCATTTTCATACAAATGCAGATCTTGAAAAAATCCCGTCAGAGGCATTTCAGCATTACACATCAATAAGAATTTCTGTAAGACCCACAATTTCTTGTGAACTTTTCATGCGCTCAAAGAATCCTATCTTTTTCACTCTGTCTGCAATAGATGCTTTTTACTTCTGCCACCAGCTTTCTATCTCTAGCTCACATATTTACGGAACAGCATATTCCCCCTGGAGGTGGCCCAGGAGATATAGTCCCGCTACTGATTCCTCCCTGGCAAGTAAATCAACCACCCAGGGAAAGATCACCAGATGCCAAACACACATGCATTACTGTACTGTACACCCACTCATGTAATGATGACTGATGCAGGGAATCTTAAATGCCAGAACTAAGGAAAACTGAATCTAATGTATTAATACAATTAGTAAAAAAACCCCAGCTTGTCCAGAACCTCTATATTTTCCCACCATATTGATATTTGACAATACCTGCAAAATCAATTTCTATTTGTAACAAAATTAAAACCATAGGAGAAAAAATAATTTGAAAAAAAGTCAAAGCAGTCTGTCTGCAACAGATTTCACATTGTGTTAGTAAAATTCAGAAATATGCACATAAAGGAAAGAAGGAATTCAGAGAAATAATGAGCGGTATCTCAGACAAAGCTTCTTAAGGTTTAATCAAAGTGCTGTATATAGCAAAATTCCCTCGGAGACAACACACTTTTAAAACATCTGTGGAAATAATCTCTTGCTTGACTCATTTGTGAAAAGAAATAATGACTTTCAGCATTTTTTAGGCAGGTATAATGATTGTGAAAGCAATTTGAGCAATTCTGTGCAGCATCAGTAATGACTTAGTGACCTTTAAAGGTCCCTTCCAACCCAAAGTATTCTATGATTCTATGAAAAACCATAGTGACAGACATTGCTATTTCATAATTTCTACCGGGTTTTGCCTTTCTTTACATCACGAACCCAAAAACAGTAGAAAAAATGTGCACACAGCATGCAATTGCAACAGTAACCACATCCTGACTCAGCATTGTTGCAGAACATAAAAATTTAAAGAGAGACTTGGTTGTAACACTTTTCTTTTGTGCAGACACAGCACAAGGTCATGAGTCAAGCAAAATGGCTGTCAGGGTTATTCCCACCAAGATAATTAATTATTCAGGCTGTGAGGGCTGCAGAAGAGCTGTGCTTTGTCTTGTGCATGGGCAGGCTTTTCGCAGCAAGGACTAAGGAAACTTCCTGCAACTTTATAGCATGCACAATAGGGTCAGGCACAGTTCTAGGAACTAATTATAAGAAGGAGGGAAAAGATGTTATAGAAGAAATATTATGACTATGTGATGGTACTGCCTAGTAAGGTATTCAGTTACATATCTAAACCAAATTGTGGACTAAAATCAGACCAAGATAACAGGTAATGAGCAATAATAGAGGAAGTAATAGTTTAGTCAGTTTCCATTAGTGAAAAATATATTCATTTTATTTAGTGTTCATTTGGAACTGACAAATACAACAATAAAAGCTTTTGTGAAAACTTAATATTATACTCTTATTGGCATTTCATCAGTACTTTTTATGAAAGAGAAAATCTGATCTTTTTCCAGTGCCATTATTTATTAACAGTTTCAAAATTAAATTTTTTAATGAGAAATTATTTTTTCATAAAAATGTTATTGGAAATAATGATCCTTATGTCAAGTAGAAGTACAGTGCAGGATTTCTATTTTCAGAATTGGAACTTAAAGCTGATTGATAAAATGCAAAAGTGAGATATGGCTTTTTAGAAATGCGATATGAGCATCTGCGTTGGGTGTCAGTAAGGGAAGACCATCAGCTGCTTTTTTGCACTCTTACATCAGCTACCAATAGCATGGCCCAGCTACTCCAATGTGGGCTGAACACAGCCTGTAGGTCAGAGGTGGCTGTACCTTTGCCTCTGTGCCCTAAACTAGTGTGCTGCCAGCCACAGAAGTGATACAGAATGTACAGCCAACAGGAGCTACTCTGCTGGTGTGTCAAGTGAGAGGATTTCCACATCTGGGATCTGATCCTGTCGATTCGACCATGCTGACTAAAACACAGCATCTGCTCACTCCTTATGAATTTTTAACACACTGACTCTACATTAACATTTAATTAGAGCTTGATTATATTTACTAGACTTTAGGGTAAAGCTTTCAAGCAATGAAAAGTTAATGTTTAATAACAGGAACATGGAAAAATAAACTCACTTTTTAAATACAGTTTTGTCTTTTTGCTTCATTGTCTTTTTCCAGAGGTGTAATTTTTTCAGCAAAGAGAGAGGAGGAGTCATTGGTTTGCATCCTATAAGGTTACATACATCAACCCCAAATTATCACAGATAAATGCAGAGTGGAGGAATGCACTTAGAGAAGATAGATCGAGTCCTTCTAGAAATTACTTGTAAGAGTCATGTGTCTCAGCAGTGAAAGAAGTATTCACATCTCATCTGATCTTCAGAACTTTGTATAGGAACTATGGCCTCTCCCTACTAGCCTTCTTGTTCTGTTGGGATATTTTGTCTCTTAGGATCTCTTTTTAATTTATTCAAAACACTGAGTGAAAGGTTATGATTTCTTCCCTCAGTCTACTGGCTATGACCCTTGTATTAAAACCCAGGATGCTGTTAGCCTTCTCTGCTGCCAGGGGCAAGAAGCTTTACATGGCTGGGGAAGATGCTTCATGGCTTGTTAGGGTCAAGGGCCATTGACACAATTCCTTGCTAGACAGACTGCAAAAAGGACTTAAATTAAGCGGGCAACCTCCTCATTTAATTTCTTGAAAATTCTGTTATTTTCAATGTATTGAAAATTGCTGTTATCATCACCTGCATTCTTTCATTTCTCAAAACTCATGCAGTTATTTTGTTTTTGGTCAGAGATGTATTTTAACAGAATATGAACTTGCTGTGTTTGGATGCTGGCATGCAGCCACAAGACTTAACAGGTACTTCACTGTCTATCACACCAGGAGGAGCATCGGGGGATGTGCTGATACTGCTGCTCCCGGGTCGGGAGCTCTGAGTTCTGTGCTCATTAACAGGAGATGCGACAGGCAGCTTCCCAAAGCGGTAGTACTGCTTGGCAGCTACAGAGGCTAAACGTGATTTACCCTCTCCTTTTAGCTACTGGAGGGAGGCAGAGATGAGCAATAACTCAAGTAGCACAATGTTTTCTGTTGGAAGCTACTCTAGAGTACCTGGGCAAATGTGCTGTTCAGTGTTTTGGATGGGGCCAAGGGACGGTTCTGTACAATTCATCTGCAGGTCAGTACAGCTCTGCTGCCCTGTAGCTTCATTAAGGATTCAAGTTACACTATATGTTACAGTTTTTATCCATGTGACAGATTTCTTTTACTGGTTATCCTCCACAAGCAAACCCAATGAAGACTGTGAGATTGTTTGTGTGGGAGTCCAAGAACTGCCTCTTACTTCCCCACTGCAGGACAAGCCTGCCTCTGACTTCTATTGTAGTTTTTTTCTCCCCTCCCATTGTGTCTGACATTGAAGTGCTTCTCAGCCCCACCTGCTCATCCTCAACACTGAATTGAAAACAGGCAACGAAGTTGATCAGCTCAGAACAGATGTAGACGTCTGCATTTCCAGCAGAAAGAGAAGTTGTTGTGTTAATCACAAGAGCAAGGAGCAGCGTAACAGGGCTAACAGTATGAAAATGACAGTCATGTGGACAGTGTAAGCAGGTAGATGGGGCAAGAAAGGGCACTTCCTATTGACTGTGATGTCTGGTTTGCACTCAAACTGATCCATAAACCTGAACATTGTACAGGTAGAGTGATGACACCCATTAACCTTCACATTATTGTGAGGTAATAAACCACTCTTGGGTTTCATCATCTCCTATGGAAGCACTCAAGTTGCTGCAGATTGAGTCTGAGTGTGGGGGTGTGCAAGATCTCGATATGTATTGCATAGTCTGGAGAGACTGAGTGTGACAACACAAGAGTGTGACAACACAAGAAAAGTGTCACTAATTTATACAAATATGAGGCACCCTACTCTATTTTTCTGATAAAATTCTGTTTTATGATCAGTACTCTGGATAAGAAAAAATGGTATTTCCTCAACTGCAACAAGTTACTCTTTCATATTGCAGCAAGGCTAAATTTTCAAGAAGGCATTTTTCATGCTTCTATAAGGTTTTGTGAAACTTGTATATACACTGTATATGCAGACCTACTGCAAACCTAGAATATTTTTTCCCCAAGTGCAAGGAAATCCACTTTTATAAAAGATCAAAATTATGATTTTTTATTATGAGAATGTATAGAAATGACAGCCAGTAATCAGGACTCAACAAGAAATATCTGTAGATAGACACTGTAAGTTAGATAGTGTCTCTAGGTTTACATACACAGATGAATGTTATTAACAGCTGGATTAAGAACTAGTGCAGCCTAGTTTATATAGTAAGCAAGCTGTGAATACCTTAGCTTATTCAGTCTTCTTTCTGAATTACATTCTTTCTCTCATGATCTCCCTTTTCTCTCACTTCTTAAACCTTAAAAAAAAATTACCCCGAATCACTCATCTGCCATATTTTTCAGTAAATCCCTTTAAATATTAAGATATTAACTACACACTACTGTAAAAACTAGATGCAGTGGGGTGATATGATTAATATTACTAGCGGTCTTGTTAAGTTATGGGACATATGGAAACCCAGTGGATCTCTGTTCATAAGGTTAATAAAAAATGCCCTGTCTTCACTTCTAACAGCCTGGTGTCTGAAAACTTACTAAACTTTGTATCTTCTGCATCTCTGTGTGATAAAGAGGTGAGCTGCTGAACAGATGGTGAATAAATGACTCTCACTTTTGCTGCTTTCACACTTCCCAGAAGCAAAGCTGACAAATTGTATTTGAAGCCTGGAATGTGATTTCTTTATTTAAACTATATGCTTAGCACTAACAAGGGAGCACTCAGGAACATTAATTCAAACATGCAGAGTGTCTCACTCTGGGAACTGTTGTTCAGCCTTTTTGAGAATTTATTATTTCCAGAAAATAATCTTCATTGTATCCGTGTGCTAAAAACATATTCATGTTCTCTTCCTTCTGGTGTCAAAAATTACCGAAGTCATTGTTTGTATCCACACATATGTGCATAAATAAATAAATGTACCTATGTATTCTGTATGTAGCAGATAACTCTTGAAATAAATGGCATTTCTATGCTTGAAAGTGTAGTCTCCAAACCTACAATACATTCATCCAAACAAATAACCTAATTCTTCAGGGAAATGCATTCCAACCTCTTCCTTTTTCTTTATCATAATGTTCTCTTTCATACTGTGCATATTTGTACTGCCTCCATCCACAGTGAATTCAGTATTCTAATGCTTCAAACCATTAGCTTAATAATGTTATGTTCTGCCTCACTTCTCTTTACAGTGCTGTTGTTTTTACATTGTTTCATTCCTCTTTGCCCCCCAATCACATTCCTCAAATCATATTGCCCTGTCACCAATAAATACTGCATCCATCACCTCTCTGTTTTCTATTTCCTATCTGCTGCGGAAAACATTTTCCTCACCTTTGTTAACTTTGTTACCAGCTGAGCTAATTGTTTAGATTTCAAAAGTGCTTGGCATCATGTAAGGCAGATGACTGAATTAGGAACAGAACTTCTGCAACACTTCTCTTTGTAGTACACCTCTCAGCATTGAATTATTCCTGCTGGAAAGGTATTGGGCCACATGGAAAAAAAACAAAACAAAACTTGTGCTGTGGATATTTTCTGGGCTTGCCAGTTCTCTCAGAAGGTATTGTAAGGTGCTGTAATTCTGGTTGTAATCTATCCTCCTCCATTCTTCTCAAACACAGACACTCCTGGATACAACTTCAGAAGCCCATGTATAGTTATTCTATGCTAGAACATCTTTCTGCCATCAAGGCTTGGGTTATTAACAGGGTTGCAAGAGTGGAATGACACATTGATTAATAATTAATCAAAACAATCTCTATGACCATGATTTTTTTTTTCTGAGAGGGAAAAATATATTACTTTACAAATGACAGTTCCTTGTTCACTTTCTTACAAACAATCATATAAAGTGATTGAAGTTCAGACGTCTCAAAACATATTATATTCAGGTTTCTTTGTGATAGCCATCATTCAAAGTAAGTTAGTTTTGATAAATTCTCTTTTGCTTTCTTTATTCTGTTCTGGTTTACTCAATCATTTAAAATTCCCATAAGTGTAGCATTTTGAAAGCCATTCACTAAAAGCATATGTTGAAAATAATACCTGCTTTACTTAACCATGTTGTAATTTAGCCTGGTTTTTTTCCAATCTGGTAATGGTCGAAACAATCAAAGGGATTATTTGAAGGTCAAAACAAAGCATAAGTAAAGCAAATTACAGCAACTGGCCATTACAGGAAGTAAATAAAGCATTTGCAGCCGCTGCATGTATATACTTGGGAAATATAATAATACCAGGCATAGGGCACAAGTTGCATGACCTCTGTCCTAAGCAAGAAAAAATCAAAAATCATCATCAGTGACTTGGCTACAGGGATGATCAATTACAGTCTATTAAATGTTCTGCTAGGCTGGACAAAGATGGACCTTCAAAGACAAAGGAGAAGGAAAACCATGTCCTGCACAGTCCAGCTATTCCCAAAGAAATGCTTCTCTTTCTGCCATTACACTCACCTTCCTTAAGGTCACTATGATAGTATTTTCCTCTCTCTTTTAAAGGCTGGCAGAGTGATGCTGCAGAGTGCTGTCAAATACCCAACTATTGCTCTATAATCAATTTTTAAAATTTTTATCAGCACCATATAATTAGAGATAAACGATAATTTCTTTTCCCCCGGCATCCCCCTCTCAAATCCCCTCCCCTCGCCCCCTGCCCAGTTCACTTGTTGAGACATTGGATCAGAATTTTGGATGATGTAAATCAATGTAAATATTCTGCTTTTTAACTATTACGTAATAATGTCTCCTGTGTGACTTCTCATTAATTAGACCTAGGTGGCATGTGCAGTTATGGGACAGATAGAGTATAGAACTGTTCATTACAGTGACTGGTGATTATATGCAGTCTGCAGCTCAAAAAATGGTATCTGTTAGGAGCACGTTAAGACCTGATATGAAAAATCTCTTGAATGGAAAACCTGGAAAATAGCTGAAATCTCTGAATCAACATGGTAAATCCACTTTACTAAACAGGTTGCCTATTGCAAGTGCTGCCTAAAACTCCGCATTTTTAATGTACAAAAGGAGGAGGGCTGAATATTCTATTTACAAAGTGTCCCGAAGTGAAGAGAAGCAAGCTATTAAAGAAAGATTTCTGTGCTTTTTTTGTGCTTTGATGTTCCACATATGCTGCACTCTATGATCGATGGTGGTATTCTCAATCTTGCAAAAAGAGTTTGTGCTCTAATAAACCCTGCAAAGAGTCATCCTGGAAGAGAAAAATACATAGTTATTAGTTTTCACTAGCATGTACCTGTTAACCATTATTGATTCTGGCAGCTGGGAATGCTGTAGTTTATTAATGAATCAATTTTTTTGTTTTGGTTGCTTTTTGAGTTTGTTTCGAGTATTTTTGCGGTTTGGCTCTTTTTTCAGGTGTTTGGTCTCCTTTTTTGTACTTTGATTCTGTGCAGGACCTTCTCCAACTAATAATGAGATGTCATCTCTTTCAGGCACAGTGGCATCTGGAAGAAGTCTAGCATGCTGCTTCTCATCCCTCTTGCCTTCCCTCCTTCTCCTCAGCTGTCTTTTCATAAGCACTGCCAGGATAAGGGGCTAAAGCCCTTCAAGTCATATCACCCCATTACACTGTCCAGAATGCTTTAGGAAAGATAAAAGCTCTTCTTCTCTTGTCCTGCTTCCAATAACCATCCTGGACACCAAATTTTCCCTGGGTGTTTCATTTCAATTGTATTTGTGCAGGCAGCCCTAATGATACCACAGATAGGATATGTAATGGGTTCTTCTAAACTAAAGTTCTTTCTTCACTGCTTTTTGTGAATCAGAGTCAGGCTTTTTTAGGTTAGAGATTTTAAAGAAAAGAGGAAATAACTCCTAAAAGATACTACTGAAGAGTGGGATAACAAAATCTACAGATATTTAAAGGTAGGGACATTATAGTGATGGTTGTAACAAAGTTTATCAATATATCACCTATGGAGATAAGGAGATTCTGTTGCTTAGTATGTATAATTCAAAAAAGTGAAGCAGAACTTCACTCAGTATGTGTAGGGCAGTTTTCTCTCTTGGCACAGGTTTCCTGCATTAAATGCACAAGTTTACAAATATGTCTTGGGTAACATATATGAAAATAATGCTGCATAGAGAATCTCTCTACCATTAGAAACATGTAAGAACATAATAGCATTTGATAAATTTAGTAGAAGGTAAATTAAATTTGACCTTCAAGTGCAGCACCGTGTAAAAGCCTGTGATTTTGCATGCAAGGCAGAGTGATTTCACAGCCTGAATAGCCAAGAAAAATGATCGCATTGCTGTAGCTTGTCTAACTCAGCAAGCATCTGAGAAGTACAAGTAAAACGGGAAAGAAGACTGTGTAAGTTGTTGCAAAGTATGCTTTTATAGGAACAAAATTAAATAAAGCACAATAAAATCCAAGCTACAGTAAAAAACAACCTGGTCTGTCTAAGGATATAATGGAAACAGTAACAGGTCAGATGAACAATTTAGGGTTGGACTGGACATCACACTTAAAAACACAGTATATCATAGACAAGCAATCTTGCTTTGGCAGAGGACTGGACAAATGACTTTGTAGGTCTCTCCCATTACTAATTCTTTTCATTCAATGCTCTTTGTAGACCAACGTTAAGTACCTCTAAAAGGCACTAGAAAGATTAGACCTCCATTTATTTCTTGTCCTAAAAGCTAGTCTTTGATCACACAGCAGTGAGATACCATGTCTATTAGCTGCCGTTGTTTACTCTGGAATGAAAAAATATTTAAGTACAATGGATAAAATAAGAGTTTTTAATCAATCAAGGTGAATTACTCCAGGAGTTTATGCCAACACAATAACACTCCGTCTTTTAAGATGAGTAATGTTTTAAAAATGGTTATGGTTGCTAAGTTATAATTTCATTACAGAGCATCAACTGAAAAATAAATCATTTATCTTGGCTTCAGGAAGAGTTAAAGAAGAAAACTAGGGGTTAATCCATTAACAGTTTAGCAAAAATTATAGTCATCTCAAGATAACTACTAGTATACATGTATACTTTGCATACTTTGTGTACAAAGTATACTTTTTATACTGCTCTTTCAGGCAGTGTACAAAATCACCTAAGGGGAACTCCATAAAAGTGTGCATTTGGAACATTTCACAAGGCTCTTTCCAGGAGACAGAGTAATTAGGTAACTCTGACATCCTAAAATTCAGGTTAGGAGAATATATTTACCTGTGTTCCACAATCTCTTAAAATTTGCTCTCTTGATCTTTTCTCACCCAACCTTATGATTTATGTAAAATCTGTAAATTTTGTAAAGTTTTGTATTTATTTTGCTGAAGGGTTATAGTTATTTTAATGTTTGGAAAACACTCAGGGATATTGTAATTTGTTTTTAATGTTTTGTTTTTAATGTTTCTTTAATGTTTAATGTTTTTAAAGATTTTGTTCTGGTTAAATTATTAACTAATGTGTTAAATGCTTTGTTATTTGATGTATTTTTTTCCTTCTTTAAATGTGGGAATTTGAAAACACTATGGGCTTTTTTCATGTGGTTTAAAATATCTGTTCCTGTTCATCTTCATAATGAAGCCTTGTTTTTGAGTGCAAAGAAAAATGTAAGTCATAGCTTGACTTTTTTTTTTCTTTTTTTTTTTCTTTTTTTTTTTTTAATTCTTAATGAGAATTAATTATACCCCTACTCCCTGAGGCAGGAGTCAAGTTTAGTACAAACTTCATAAATGCAATGAAAATGCAATGAAGCAGAGGGTACCTTCTCTGTTCAGTTGCCTCCTCAAAATTTGAGATCATAATTTTGGTTTGAAAATGGTGACTTCCACAATTCACACAATGCGTTCACTCATCTGAGGACCAAGTGTTTATTTTTATCTGAGGACCAAAAAATTATGTTCTCCTGCCCTGCAATCTGCAGCTGAAATACACATATTTTTCCTCACATTAGTAGAAGAACCCCCTGTTTCAGGATTCCTTCCAGTGCTAAGGTTTGTCTTATTTATTGCCTTACAATGCCTTACTCCTTGTGGTAGGTGAAAAGGCTCTTAGGGACTCTCTGTCAATAATTTTTTATAGCATCCAAAGGGAAATTGCTGCTTAGGGTAATTATTGAGGCAAAATTCAAAATGCCATCTCTGTCTCTTTGGTTTGATAGGAACAGTAAGGCAGATAAAATTTAGCACTTAGTAATTATGGTAAAAAACATGCAAGTTTTGAATGGAATTGTGTCTTTTGAGGTAAGAAAACCATGAGCCTGAGACTGGAAGTATTTAATTTACATGTAGGTCACACAATGTAGAGGGTCAATTAATGTCAAGTTATACGATTGCTGACTGAATTTTCATCTCTGTTCCGTAGGCCATAGTATTAAACTGGAAAAAAAAAAAAAACAAGAAAAGGCTGAAAACAAGAAAAAAATTCCTTTGGAGAGCATTTTAAATCTGCAGTATGTTTTTGTGTCAGGGCAGTTATGCTTCCATAAAATTTTATAGGTCTAATTTTATATACCTAATATTTTAACATCTTATTTCATCAAACCAAATGTAATTTCTTTTTATTTTCAGTCCCTAATAGATTCTTTTTGAAAGTTATCTAAAGTCTGAATGTCATGGACTTTATATCAGTTCTTAAAAATTCCTTTGTGAGTCTCCAAAAATCCCTGAGTTAAAACGTGTGTTACTTACAATATACACACACATACACACACAGATACGCAGACATTTGTAAAACCAGAAGTTTTCTTATTTGAAGGAAATTAAAGCAATACAGAATTGAAAGTATAATGGACTTTTATAATCAGCAGGTAAAATAGCAAACTGCAGCATTGTTTGCAAATTCCACGTTGTTTTTTTTTTCTATTATTTTATAGGGAATCTCAATTTCAAAGACTGAATTAATTATGTGAATAATACGTAGTAGTGAACAGCTACTACAGGACATCGCCTGGCATGGGATGACCCAGTACAATGTCAGACCAATAAAGAAATCTGATATATATGTAGAGATTAATTTGACTTGAAGAATAAAAAATAAAAAAAAAAAGAAGAAGAAGAAAAGCTTTTGCCTCATTTCTTTGGAAGATGGGAATAAAAAATATCTTCCTTTCAGATATGACCAATATTATTGAATGACAAAGGGTGTTACCTACACTCACTGACAAAAAAAATGCAAGAACTTGACAACAGTCTATTTCTTATAAACAGAGTAAATTTAGATGTAAGGAAGGACAATCATTACTTACAAAACAGAATATTGGACATTTCCAGGAAATAAAAGGTTTGATCTTCTAAGAAGGTATAAAAAGAGCACAGATCCTTCAAAAAGAGAAGCAAGTCCAGGGAAGAGTCTTGAGCAAATCAGTGACTGACCCTGGGGGAACGAGAACAAAAATAATAGTCATTGCCAAGGGTTTAAATTATCTTTTAATCTTGTTAAAGAATGTAAAGGAAGGACACCCTTGAAATCAGAAGAATTCTTTCTGGCAAAATTCAGGTTTGAACTGGGCTCTGCAAGCAGAGTAAAACATTGTTAGGTTTTGGAGAAAGTCAAGAGAATAACCATCATCGTTTCTGTGATACTCTGTGCTCTGCCCATTTGGGAAACTTCCCCCATGCTTCTACCACAGTGATAGAATAGTATTTCAGGTATTTTGGGACCTATTTTTTCACCTTCCTGCATCCTGTATACATGTAGATGCTAGCAGGACCCTTACCCTTCATGAATGAAATATTTCTGGTATTTAAGCCAACACTCGGCTCAGCTGCAAGCTGAAATTTGATCATATGGTATTTACTAATGTATTATTAATGGACAGCTGAATGGCTTCAATAATATTTCTTAGTATTTATCATTCCATACAAGGGTAAAAAAGACAGGTCCCCATTAATCTAGGTTATTTTAAATGAGCTACACAGAAGAGCTAAGTGGGCCCCTTATTTCCCCCACATCATCCCACAGCAAGAAAATATGATGTGACAGGGATTTGTCTTGACTTATATCATATGAAGAATGGACCCAAAGTAGACATAAAGCTGCCTTTCTTTAATGTCTTCTGATTATTTCACTGAATTTATATGGCTTTGGTGCATTAACAATCGGTCCTTGAGAATTCCCTGGTATATCAGCTAGTTATCTCCAAGGGACTTCTATTTGCCTGTAGTAACATTTGTGTGCTTGGCTTAGAACACTAGTTCTATTTTTTGATGTATTTACTAAGTGTGTGTCTAGACTATATCATAATCCTCCAAATAAAATAAATTTAAAGCGTTGTTAGTTTTATTATTACATTACGTGAGCAGGGTCGAATAATCAGACTTGCCAGACTGACTGAAAGCTTGGATGTCTGAGACAACATCTGTCAATTACCTGACCACAAAACTTTTGCTCCTTTATAACAAACTTCGTTATACAGCGCTTGGTTATGCCATAGATACACTCATCACTTTTTAAAGTAGTACAAATGATGGAATAAACTACTGGAACTTCTTAGTCTGGATTCTGTTTATGCTGAATAGAAGCTCCACTAGAAGCTACCCAAGACACTAGAATCCCATGGTATGGGATCCCTCTGCCTGAATCCTGTTGACTCCACAATTACACATTCAAGTGGATTCCTAGAAGGATTAGAATGATTTAGGATTCATGTTCACACACAATGTCTTGATGGGTCACTATGCATCTGCATAGGTTTTCAAATACTTCAGTCCATCTTTGGCTTTATCTACACTTTAGCTTTTGATCATATGGCTATCAATTAAGAATGAGTAAGAAGAAATTTAGACTAGTCTCCAGAAAAAGACTTTGATCTTAAAATTTCACAGGCTTATGAGAAGATTTTCAAAGATGCTTAACCCCTTTGAAGATCTGTCCTTAAAGTAAAGAAGCAAATTGGAAACCTGAGCACAAAGCACAAAGAGAAAAGGCACACTTAGAGAATCACACAGAAAAGTCAGAACTCACTTGTGAGTCATAAAATGTTAAGAACAAGGCAGGTTGCTCTGCCCCCCACACACACTTTCCAGCTCAATGAGATTAATAAAAGTCTAGCATGTACTCAGAGGGTGTAAGAAGAGTGGAACTTGTCATATACCATTGTGATATTCTGTAAGCTACAGCCAACTGCAGACTATAAAGGATGGCTAAGATGAAACAGGATGAAGTATTGAATTTCACCATTTAATACCCAGAAAGAGGTTTTCCATGAATTTTTAAACTCAGCCCAGATTTATTGGTACTTGTCTGCATAACATTTCATTGCTCTGAATGATCCTGTGAAGGACACTTCATTCCTGGTGAGTCTGACCTGGTTCTCTGAAATTACAAGATCCATGGCAACAGGGCAGAAGAGAATGAAGTGCCTGATTGCAGGGACCCTGAGAGTATCTTAAGGCCATTCTGTAATGTGTCATTGTTGGTATTGACTGAAAAACCCACCACATGCCAGTGTGTTTGAGGACACTCTGGATTGATAACTTCTGCTTGCTGAGAAGTTAAATACTTTCTTTTTTTAATTAAAAAAAATAAGTTTCCTACAAGACAGTTAGCTTGCTCTTTGCCCCACTCCGGTTATTAAATATACAAGGTTCCAAAATTCAATAAAATCTCATTTTAAAGAAGAGACAATGAGCTGGATAGCTCTTCAAAGAACAATATGTAAATCTCTAAGCACAATTTTTTGCCTGAAAATAAATAAATAAACAAACAAACACATACATGAAATAAGGAGACTGTTACCAGTTTTGCTAGCAAAAGGTCAAAGTCTTTCGAATGAAAAGCACTGATGCATCAAGGACAAAGAAACAGACTGCCTTGCAAACTATGTGGATTTCTATTGGAGTTTATTTGTGTATATCCTGGGGGATCTACAACACATTAAAAGAATGCATTTGAACTTGTATCCTAAATAGATGTTTCTGTTGCTAGGTGATGTAATATCCTTGTAACCCTAAGAACTCCAAGGACAATTGCATTCACTGACATTTCAGTTGCCAGCAGTAAGCTGCTGGAAAAGTGTAATGGAAGAATTTTTTTTAGTTGATGTTTGTTCTAGAAAACTTTGCAGTTCAATACACTTGAACAAATGCAATAGATTTTCAATTGTATTTTTCTCATAAAAGCATAGCTATACTGTTTTCACTCTTGAATTACTAGTCTTATCAGATGGCCTTTGGAAACACTCAGTATTTATTTTTAAACCAAACTCTCTATTAATACCATATTGGAGGGAAAACAGTCTTCTGAGTTACAGAAATTACACTGGGAGGAGTTATTAAGTTCTTGACTGTGCAGTGAGCCATCCACTGCAGTACATCTAAGGTCCTGATTATTCTCCAATGTGTGTGCTGGAGGAGAAGAAAGTAGAAGGAAGAAGAAAATGTTACAGATGGAATGATAAAAACAGAAAATAAATGTTGGCAAGAGAGTCAAACTTAGTTTAAACTTGTCTAACCACGGAATTAAATAAAAGTATATTGATTGTTTTTGAACTTAATGCTTCACAGGAAGACCAAATAGCTTCAAAACTACAGTATGCTATTGAAGATATCAAGATGAACATCCATACTATAGTATCACAAGTGAGCAGAGTGCTGAGTGAAAAAGAGTGAGTCTAGTAAGTGGGTCATGCCACATAGGGAACCTCACAAGAAAAAAAAACAAATCTACAAATTGCAATCAAGCAACAGCTCCACAACTTTCCTGCAATCTACCACAGTTCTACTGATGTTATAGCTCTAAATGAAAAGGTCTTGTTATGAATATGAGAGGGAAATGTAATAGTGTTAATGTTTGGATAAGCTTATTTTGCTTATTATAATATTAAAAATTAAGGTAGTATTAATTACTGACAAGAGAAACTTGTGCAATTCAAACAGAAAGAACACTATTTTCAGGATACTTAAAATTTTTCTGAGTTGTGACGGTTAAAAAATTTCAAAAGGCCTTGGTAGAAGTCTCTGACTTCTCTGTGTGTTTTTCTGAGTCTGATCTGGTTCCAAGTGAAGAGCAGAAGAACAAAAAGTACGGGAGAAATTTTTTTGCTTCAAAATATTTAGATATTTTCTGTTGATTTTGATCAATCTTACAAGACTTTTTTATTTTACTAAGTCAGTTGATTTACTTACTGAAGAAAAAAATTGCGACTGAGATATTGGCTTTCATGTCACAGAGCCCTCAAGTGAAATATTTTAGATTTTTAAGCAAATGGCTTTTCCATGATTAAATTAGTAAAGGGTTTTTCATGGTCAAATTATTAGATCTACAGTAGATTATAGAGATCAATGAGAAAATATCAAATGGCACTCAAAGCTCTATTGTCAGGGCTGCTGGCTCATTTTTATAATGCTACTCTAACAAATGGTTTATTTTAACAGTTTATGACTACTATCAATAGCTGCTTATTTTATGATATTCATGAACTGTTTTCTTCTTTCTTGCAAAGCACATTTCATAATGTATTGAAATGTTTGTCTCTTTGGATCAATAATAATTTGTTCACAACAAATTTAAAAATGTAAAAATCTGAAGTTTTCTTATACAACTACAGGTTCAGCTATCTGTCACGTTTTCTTTAAGTAATAATTGCAGCAGATTTCCTTAGTTTGCTTTCTATACTGTTTCTGAAAAAATTGTTATCATATGCTTCAGTAAATGTCTGGCTGTGTAGGACAGTACTCAAGATTGTTCACAAGAGAAAAGTATGGTTTAAAAAAAGTCCAGGTTTCTTACAGATGTTAGAACATGACCTGAAACAAGAGCATGACGCCTCTCTGTCTCTCTGTCCAGTCTTAATATTTGTCATGGCAAACCCTGAAGTTTCAGACCTGTGACTCTGGTTAAAGGATCATGAAAAAACCAAATAGCAATGCTAATACTAAGTAGAATGGGAACTATTCTTCTACAATAAGTATGTAAGGTTTTTCAGTACACTGGAAGCCAGTGATGAGGAGCATGATTTGTTTACAGTTTATTGTGGCTTCCTGCACTCTGTTGCCAACTGCATTCTGGTGCAATTATATCCACTTGGGATAATTGCTCTTTCTCTGAGAACTGCTCCTCCATTTTGGAAAAATGTCCAGGTTTTAGGAGGACAGGCAGAGCAAGATTGACATGGAAATCAGAAAACTGCAGTACTGGAAATAGAGAGGTGGTGTGAGGGAAAATAGATGTATTAGCTCCAGAAGCTGTATCTGAAACAGTCTGAAGAGGTGGTGGAAAGAATGAGACTTTCCTGGAAAATCAGCTCAGCCTTTCTGCAGCACAAAGTGTAAAGCTAATAAGCTTGTCTGGTGACAACTGAATACTGCTTGACTGAAAAGTAAGTCCAAATAACAGAAATACCTCTGCAGAGGAATCTAACCATAGTTAGGAAGGGAAGATTTGACTTATGGTTTTTTGTATTTTTTTTCAAATTGATGTGCATCATATCCTGTTGCTTAACAATAGCTTCAGATTAAAAGTTGATTTGTTTCAATTAATAACACACACTAGTTTTAAAGACTTCTAGAAAGAATATACCAGAAGACTCCAGAAAATGCCTGAGCAAATTGTACCTTCTATCTGTCACACAGTCCAGTGTGAGCACACCATGAAATCAGTCTCATAAAGAAGTAATCCAGACTTCGAAGTCTGCTAATAACCTGCAGGCAGAACCAACCACCAGGCAGAACCAAGGCTTTTTGAACAGGCATTGCTTTTGTTAACTTTTTGTCATGTGAAAATCCATGTTTATCTATCCTTCTTCCGAGGTAAATCTGATGGTAGAGGAAATCTGCTGGATAATAAAAAGTGGCTTTTCATATTTACACAGCACACAGGTAGCACTCCTACCTGATCTAATAGTAACTGTGCTACATCTACATCTCAGATAATCACTGTCCTTGTGCAGTGCTGCCTTCAGCAGCACTTTTCTCTGTGCCAAGCTATTTCTTAGCACAGCTTTTGACAAAGCAATGCTGGAAGTACATGGATCCATTTATCCTGCTCCACCTAATGTTGTATAATCTTTGCACACGGGCACAGGAGCTTTGCTATCTGAGTTCAGCAGTTTTCAAATGAGAATTGCTCTCACTGGCAGGTAAACTGCAGTGGCAGATGTGCCTGAACCTGTGCTGCACAGCTCACAGAGAGGGTTGTGCACACCCATGGGAATCCTTCAAGGAGGCTGGATGCAGGCATCAGACAGACATAAAAAGGTGCCCTTGGTAGAACATAAACAGATGGATTCAGCAGTAGTAGTTCATCAATTGCACTATAGAGCTATGTTTGCATATCTATCACATAATGAGAAAACCCTTCCATTTTCCTCTGGCTGATAAGTTTGTATTTCTATTAAGGCAAATACTCTCAGAAATAGGTGTTTTGTGTAGAACTAAGCTGACACTATATAAAGAAGCATTTTCTGTTCTCCAATTTCTTAATGTTTTATTCAAATATGCAGGGAAAATTCTTCATTTAATCACCACTACACTGTTAAAAGCCTTCCAGTTCTATTATTCCACTTTTTGTTCCTGTAAAATTTTGGATTAGAGTTTGGAGAAAAGTGGCGGCACAGACATTGTTTTCTTTAATATTATAATTTTTCAATTACTGTAATTTAGTTAAAAGAAATGATTGCCTGAAATGGAATTTGGGACATTATTACAACACAAAATTTTGGATTTTGACATCTGCAAAACAACAAGTTTATAAAAGCCTTGCGAAAGGTGCTTTCAACATGCCATTTAATAACCAATAAAAATCCTCAGTTTACTTAGTTGTCCGTAATTCCTATTTATCCTTGACATATTCATAATGAAATCATTTTATTTAGAGAAATCTGAACTGTCACACTCTAAGAATTTTCTGAACTAACTTCTTCCTAACACAAAAGTGTTGCTATCATGTTGGAGGGGAAAACCAGTGCCTTCATCCTGTGCCAAGATTGTACTTCTCATGTGTGCCCACAAACAGATTTGTGAGTTAGACTTCCACTTCCTTTTTGGTGAACATTGTTCATCTTTGCTGCCAAGGCAAAGTAGAATGCTCTCTGACATCTATTTTCACTGATTCTTCCTTACTTTGAAATGAGAAGTCTTTTAGAATTCTTGAAACCCTAGCAATTGATTTTTTTGGTAGTTTATTATATTTGAGGCAGAAGCTCAGGCTTCCTTCTTCTGACTGGTTGAATTCTCTTATTTTAGACTGTACCATGTTTCACTTGAAGCTTAGGATAATAATCAAGTTTATCAGGCATTGATCTTGCCTTCCACATATGAGTTATTGTGCATTAGTATGATAATTCTGTGTTTTTGATATAATCTGTCTCTTAGCTGTATCCCATTTTCTCCCTCCCAGAGAATCATGGTACGACAGCATTCCAAACAAGTACCTTAAATATTTACAGGATGAGTTGAATTTTTTTGTTATATTTTCTGGAGAATAACACAGACACAATTATACCCTTACATGCTGCCTTCTCAAACTCTACAATCTCTGTTTATGTTACAAAAAAAAGTATGTCATATTATATACACAGTGAGAATGATTGAAGCAGTTCAACCTTTTTTACATGTTTTGCTAACCAGCTAGTTAAAAGGAGCACTTTAGGTTTCTACTCAGGAGTTTCTGAATAAAACAAATATTGAAACATCACCACTGTTTTGGATTCATAGCTTTGTATTTAGAATGTTCAGCAGGTTCAAAAATTATTATTATAAATGAAGTTCAATACAATTCAACTTGAGTAACAAACCACCATGCACATCTTCAACTCTCTGTTTTGGAAGAAAAGTCCAGAAGTCCTGATCATAAACATGAACACTTAACTGTTTAATATCTTTATCAATGATCTGGACAAGGAGGTCAAATGCACTGAAAGGATTGTCAAGCATTGAAATGGGCTGCACAGGGAAATGCTGGAGTCACCATCCCTGGAAGTGCTCAAGAAATGGCTGGACCTGGCGCTATGCTGAAGTTGATACAGTGATGTTCAATCAAAGGTTGGACTTGGTAATCGGGGAAGTTTTTTCTAGCCTTAGTGATTTTGTGATTCTAAGTTCAGAAAGCCTAGAGGAAATTTACAGGGCAGCCAAATACAAAAGTCTAAGAGACACAGGAAAAAAATCCAGCTGTGCCAACTGTAAGAATCCAGATCAGTATCTCAGGAATTATGTTTTGAAATTTTTCAAATGTTTGATGCGTAGTTTCCTATAAACAGTCCAGGGGAGCATTATCACAGTTCTCAGTGGGGTTCTTTCTAGGGTGTTCACACTCTAGGTTAAAATAGTGTTTAATGGATGACTGATTAAACATATTCCAAGAGTTGTACAAATCTTTTTTGAGATAGGAAGAAATGCAGTGCAATATTATTACCTTGTGTGTAAATAACACCTGACCTTATCACAAATACTTTGTAAGTTTCCAATGCATTGATCATTTATTGCTGATAAATAAATGATCTAAACAAATATCTTTCTCCAGTCATCCCGTAATGAAGTAATAACAAGTCAATACTAGTTACTTTCTAATTTCTTAGATTTCTTCTGGCTAGGATCCACACTTTACTAGGGCAGTATGGACTGATACTGTTGTCCACCATCAGCCCTTAATGCCAGTAGTTACTGTTTATGTCATGGAATGCTACAAGGAGAAAATATTCTAATTATTTTTCTATTTTTTTAGCAGCTAATGTTCTGAGCAAATGAATTGAGGTCCGTTTTCATGAAGTGATTTTGTATAACAGAAATTACACTCTTTGGCAGCAGGAAATACTTGGATGGACTAGAAAGAAAAATGAATGTCCTCCTCTACTAAAAACCTGGGATAAAGGCCAAACTCCCCTTGACTGGAAAGTTAGCAGGTGCTTGGGATTTTATCCTAGTACAGAATTCTTTCTTACTGGTTTACAAAGCCCAGGTAGATTCCAGGCATCACCTCTAAATTTGGGTGTATCATCAAGGTAGCAAAGAGTGCTTGACCTCACAGCACAGCTGTTGTGGTTGGCTCGTGCGGGGAAGAGATGATGTTGAGTCTAATTTAGAAGGCTGAATATTTTATTATTATTATAACTATATTTTAATACATTAGTATATATTTAAAGAGGAACTCTTAAAACTACATCTTAACTTTTAGCTATCATATCTAACTACTGACTCTGTAACTGACTTGTGACTCTCTCTCTGCAGAGAATCTAGACACAGGTGCATACTATTGGCCATCAGGGCCAAACAATCTTCACTAGTCTCTAATTAACTAATGAGTCTAAGTAAACAATTTCTCAATGCGTTCTACATAGAAAAACAAGAGACAAGAATAGAAATTGTTTTCTTTTCTGTCCTCTCTCTGCTCTTCTATGAAACTATCTTCAGAGAGCAGAGATGTAAACACTACAGCACAGTTATCACTGGCTGAAATAAATTCAATAATTCCTAAGTTCTCAAGTGTTTTGGTTTTTTTTTTTTTTTTAATAGCACCAAAAATACAAAACCTTTTCACAGCTTCAGCGCTATGGGTATAGTCAGTACTTCAGCTATATATGATAGATTTTCCATAGCATTTTAAACACACCTATTGCTTATCTAGAAAAGCAGCACAAATTACACAATAGAAACTATATCTGTAAAAAGCCCTGCCTTGGAGATAACACCAAACAGGTTGACTGGTTTGTACTTGTGAAGGGGAACTTGTATATGTTTTGTTTCAGCTTTTGAATACTACTTTGGATTTTCACTCCAGTAGTTCAGGCTTATCTTCTGAACCATCAACCATCCTTGGCCCAGCACCCCATGTCCCCCAGCCCTTGTTATCTGACTTTTCTGTCCCAAAAGTTTACTTTAACCCACACTGTGTCTTTTCAGTCCTCTTGTCCTCCTCTTGAAGTACATCAATATTTCTCCAGCCTTAAGCATGGGAACCAGCAGTACTCCTGTGGAAACTATTCTGCTCCAGATCCCTGAAGGAAAAAGAAACATCTCCCCAGTGTTTCAGCCACTCTATTCTCCTAAGGCACTTTCAGATGAGAGACGGGCATTTCTTTTGATGACTTCAAAGACTCCTTTGTCCCCAAGGAACACAATCCCAGCCATGCTGGCTGATTGCTGACTTTGTTCTCTGAGACATTAGGTGGCCTCACAAAACCCAGCTGCAATTCAAAAGCTGTTTGCTTGCAGCTACATGTCCTCAGGTTTCCATGCCGCACACAGCCAGCACAATTCATGTCAAGCTGTTACATAATCCTGGACACTTCCCAGCTCTTCTTTGGTGAAAACAAATTGAAGGAAATGTTCTCGTCGTCTTTTTTTTCAAAACAATGTGCCCTTTTTATTCAAGTTCAGCTTGCAGAGTGATTGTCAATGATCTTGGTATGTCCTGGTTGGGATTTTGTCTCTGACTTTCTCAGACTTCCACCAGTAATTCAACATAAAATATAGTGGAGGCTTATTCTCCAGAGGCTTGGAAAATAAGACAACATAATAATTGATCTCCAATGGGTTTTATTATGTTTTAATATATGATAACCAGTTCTTGTCCTTCATTGACTTTTCACAGCATCTAGAACCATTGGACTATCTTTGAAAACTCCTAGGGGTTCAAATATTATTTCCATTTACATGTTCTGGCCTTTGTGCCTATCACTGTATTGTTTTATAAATTTCTGTGGAGCTCAATGTTTACAAGAGATTCAGCTTTTACCTTTCCAACAGAAAGGGCTAGCCTCCTTTCTTTTAAACAGCCTTTGCAATGGTCTTTGAATGTATTATGACCTTTTAGAATATTTCTGCCTTACTCTTCATAAAGATAAGTGCTCTGCTTCCTTTTTTCCTGACAATGAGATTGATTATTTTTGGTTTTCCCTGGGTCATTAATAATACAATTATGAAATATGCTATGTGGGAAACAATAAATATAAGGGTAATATTCACTTGAAAAAAGCGTCAGATTTAACCTTAGGCTATTCAATATACATCAACTATATTGTGAGCGGAAGCACAGAAGGCACGCTTTGGTGCATAACATATCATCTCCTTCCTTCCTAATGTGCTCTACAGTTCTGGTGTTAGCAGAAGGAGAATATGCAGTCTTCGATGCTGCTGAGCCAGCCGGCTCCCTGATGTTTCCATCTTTTTTCTTCCAATGTTTGTATTAGGCCTGTGCTGCAGAACCAATGGGAGTTTTAAATACTCTTGTCTGCCCAATTTTTATTAGATTTATCAGACATTTGCATCTGAAATTGAAACCTAAAGTGATCTTATACAGCTAAGATATTGAACCTTCAAAATAATGATTACAAATGCATAGTCAAGAAGTAATGTGGTAATATACTTCACGAAATATTATTCTATACAGAGGATAGAACACATGATCAAAAACAATTTTTCAAACCTTAAATATCAAATTGCAGTCATTTCTAAATTTAAACATTCCAAAGCTGCTTAGTAAGAATCTATTAACCAGCAACTGTATTTGTATATTAGCTGAACGCTTCTTTCATGATAAGGGGAAGGCAATGTATTTTAAAAAAGTATCAAGCTGCATTACCCACTCTTGAAAATATAGATTGACCAGGAATGCTGACAGAAATTTTGCCTCAGGATAGCCAAGTGCTGCTGCACAACATCTCTATAAAATCACTAAAGGCATCATATACAGAACATTAAGAAAGGGAACCAGGATACTACTAGATGGTGCTGTATCCTGAACAAATCACCATTTAAATTATGTTAACTGTTAAAATAGTCAGTCTTAATTCAAGTCCAAACTAGTTAAAGTAAGAACCTAATCATAGTTCTTTTTAGAATGGAGACTGCAAGTTCTTTTGCCCAGCCGCAAAAAGACTAAACATGTCTTAAAGCAAGCCACATACTTGCCTCCATCTAGGTTTATTCCATTGTTCAGAGGAAACACTGGGTTACCATTTGTGCTTGCCATCTTGTGGAGACCATACTGCAGAAAACTGCTCCAAGATCATTTGTTCTTAATGAAAGCAATTTGTTACTAGCTGATGCAAAATGTTCTTTGTCCTTGTGCCAAAAATGCCTTGTCTGTCCTTCATGTTTGCTGTGCTTATGCACAATAATGGAAATATTATGAGATATGCTTAGAACAGCAGCATAACAAGCAGGACACACTTCATTGTTCTAAAACAATAGGCATGAGTGTGTTGCTCTTTGTCACACTTTTTTGTCTGCCATAGAAGCTCATTGACACGATGGAGGTTCAGCATTTCTTAATTGCCTTTTTAATTTAGTCCACTTTTTTGTCCCCCAGGGTTGATGCACTGATTCCGCTCATTCCTCCTTCATCCCTCTCTCAATAGACCTGCTTTTATGAGATACATATTAAAACATCTGCTTTTTTTATTATGCTCACATGCTTTTATGTAACTATATTTTCTTTCCTCTATGAATTTAATAAGCTCTTTGAGGCAAATGTTAAGAACACATAAGAGAAATATAGATATCTTGGAGTAGAATGTTTTTAAAAGGAGGTAGGACTGAAACATAAGAAAATAAAAAGAAAGAACTTAGGGAAAAAAGAGTAGGTGCATTAATAAATACACATAGCAAAATGGTTCTCAGTTAATCCCATTACCCCAGACAGATGTAGGAGAGCAAATTCACATAATTTCATATACATGACCTTTGTTCATACAGAGACAGCACTTTGCAGTGGCAGCCCAGAAAAGAACAGCATTTGTGGACATAAGAATATTTAAAGAACAGATGAAGTACCTAATTTCCTTTTCTATGTAAGTTTTTGTGTGCTCTTACAGAGTTCATTAAAATTACAGAAAACTCTTCAGAAATCATTAAGTACCCATAGGACACATGAAAGATGAAAGTATATATGAAGGAGTTCAGCAGGGTAGAATTATACTGATGTCTTTCCACCAAAAAGAAAGGGAAAAAAAAAAAAAGACATCATATGTTGTGGAAAAGGAACTGCACAAGAATATGAAATATTCATGACTGATTCTTTGAACAAGTATGGTTGAAGTAGTGAGTACACAGATCACACACAAAATGTTACACACTACTGAAAATTAAAAATCTTTGGTGCAGTATGTATCAGTCATATCAAAACACATAGCTTGTGTTGCAGTAGAGTATCCCTTTTTTCTGCTTACAGTATGTTTGAGTCATAGAACCATAGAATCATTAAGTTTGGAAAAGACCTCCAAGATCAGAGTCCAACCTTTGTCCAATCACCACTTTGTCAACTAGGTCCTAGCACTAAAGACCACATCCAGTCATTATTTGAACCCCCTGGGCAGTCCATTCCAATGCCTGACAATCCTCTCCATGAAGAAATTCCTCCTTACATCTAACCTGAACCTTCCATGGTGCAGCTTGAGGCTGTGTCCTCTCGTCCTGTTACTTGTTGCCTAGGAGAAGAGGCCAACCCCCTTGTCTCTCCACTCCTCTCCATGAAGAAATTCCTCCTTACATCTAACCTGAACCTTCCATGGTGCAGCTTGAGGCTGTGTCCTCTCGTCCTGTTACTTGTTGCCTAGGAGAAGAGGCCAACCCCCTTGTCTCTCCACTCTTCTTTCAGGTAATTGTAGAGAATGATAAGGCCTCCCTGGAGCCTCCTTTTCTGCAGGCTAAACAACCCCAGCTCAGGAGTCACTCCTCATAGGACTTACTCTCCAAAGCCTTCAGCAACTTTGTTGCTTTTCTGTGGACACGCTTTAGCACCCCAACATTCCTCTTGTACTGAGGGACCCAGAAATCGACACAGGATTTATGTTGTGTCCTCACCTGTACATGGAGACATCTGCCCTGGTCCTGCTGGCCACACTATTTTTTATACAAACCAAGATGCCATTGACCTTCTTGGCCACCTGGGCACACTCTGGCTCAGTTTTGGCTGGATGCCAACCAGAAACCCCAAGTCCTTTTCCTCTGGAACACTTTCCAGCTGCTCTGCCCCCAGCATGTAGCGCTGCCTGGGGTTGTTGTGGCTGAAGGGCAGGACCTGTCACTTGGCCTTATTGAACTGCATACAACTGGCCTTGGCCCATTAATCCAGTCTGTCCAGGTCCCTCTGCAGAGCCTTCCTGTTCTCCAGCAGATCAAGACTCCTGCCCAATTTAGTGTCATCTGTGACCTTACTAGTGGTACACTTAATCCTCTTATCCAGACCATCAGTAAAGGTATTAAACAGAACTGGGCCCAAAAGTGAACCTCAGGGAACCCCAGTAGTGTCTGGAGGCATATTTTCCAGGAATGGAAGGAATTCATCTAGATATTGACAACTGGGCAAGAGTCGTACTGTGAACGTCTCATTAAAAGTATCCTCAGTGTATCAGTTCTTTCCTTCGATGCAACCTGTCTCACAATCTTCAACACATTATTCAAGTTACCTTGTTTAGAAATGTATTTCTGAGTTAGTAATGATTTTTAAATATCCATAAAATATGGAGTAAAAGGTTATAAAATGAACTGTTAAATTACATTTTAGGGTATGATGAAGTGCTTTGCATGTTCATAATTGAACAAGGAGAACAACCACTGTTTTCCCTTGTTATTATACACCATGTGCCACATCTCATTACTCATCCCTCCTTCTTCTTCAGCAGTCATTTCCTCAAATATCTACACAGTCATCTTTCATTTCCTTGACCCTAGCTGGCAACTTATTTAGAAAGTATAAATCACCAAGGCAGTACTGGACTAAATGTTAGGTGCCTTTTTAATGCTGCAGTTCTGGTCCTTACAACTTCAGGTGAATATGGCATAACTCAGGAAGGAACAGAGCAGTGTGAGTGGAGGTACAAACATCTTACACAAAAAAAAAAAAAAAAAAAAAAAAAAAAAAAAAAAAAAAAAAGAGGTATTACTACTTCAGAAAAGAGGCAGTTGAGGAGGAATATGAGAAAGTTAATGAAATCCTTTGCAGCATGGAGAAGGAGATAATAAATACATTGTAAAACTGGCTGCTCTGGGATGTTGTGAAGGCCAAAGAGATAATTAGTTTTGGAAAGAGATTTCAGAGCTACATGGAAGATATACACATAATTTATATCATTATATATACTGGTGGATATTAAACATCATGATAAAGATATACTGGTGATAAAATGCTGATTGCTGGAAACAGGCAAGGTATGCCAGGAGTGAGATTGTACTTTTCTTGCCTTCATTATTATATTTTTTTCTGAGACCATATTATGCCCATTCAAGCCTGAACGTTAGGTTAGGTGGACCTTTGGCTTAACCCAGTTAGGTCAGTCTTTTACTGTTGCAAATCATGTACCTTTTTACTCCACAGAACCTCCATTTTTTACTTAATCTCTGTGCCAGGCTGTGCTCAGTCCTTTCCAAACTATTTGGCTCAGCCCTTAATTCCAGCAGCATTTCTCTTTGGACCCTTTAGGAATACTGCTTCTACTGCTTTTTGTTTGTTGTTTTTGTTTTTTGTTGGTATTTGTTTGGTTGGTTTTGGTTTTTTGGTGGTTTTTTTTCTTTTTTTTTCTTTTTCCTGTTCCCCTTTCATCCATGCTAATGTTAATTTATGCTCGCTAAAATAATACCAGCATTTTAAAAATATGTGAACCATGTTATGCAAACATGTGGATATGGCCCTGTTTGCAGTCCCCGATGCCTGGCCTGCTTGTAACAGAAAAACAGGAAGAGTATAATTTGCATCCTACTTCTTTTGTGCTATTCTTTTACTTGGGTGTGTTTCTGGATTTTTAATTTATTTTACTTTAGTACACAGTAAGAAGAACTGTGTTTTTTGTAGCCTTGCAAAGAAAGACACTATTTTTACATGTGGGTCTGGATGTTTACAAGAGAATAACCATGTTGCTAAAGGTTTATACCAGTCCTAGTTACACTCACAAAGAAAAAAAAAACATTATTTTGATTGTGATGCTATCTGCAAGGTATTAGAATAAAAATAGAGATAGGAAGGATCTTTGGCTTTCACTTTCTTTTTTTTTTATTTGCAGTACTCTATTTGCTTAGTCCAGGAAGAAATGTGAATGCTTATGCAAAGGTTTCCTGTGGTTTCAAAAGTGGAATTCAATATACTCTAATGCACATCTCTATTGGAGCTTCTGTCATAATAAGGTTGATTCACTTATTCAAACCAGCCTTATTCCCAACAGTACCCTCACAAGAAATAGATCCTAATCGCTGTCAGTTCCCTTGGGACTTAAAAAGCTGAAGCAATACAAAAGTGTGTATAAGTTTAAGATAATGTAGTCACATTTTTCTAATCATACTTCTAATTTCACCAGCTTGTTACACAAAAGCACTGATTGGGGAACAAGATCGTAAAAGCCTAAGAGATAATACTGAATCTCTCACACACCAGAATGTAATAATTGTAGAGTTGCTTAAAGAGCTGCCATAAAAGTACGATGAATCCCCAAAGCTACATTTGCAGGGTACTTTCAAAGAAGAACAAATAATGCCCAAGGGTGGGGCATGAAGAAGCTTGTACAAACACAATGATTTCTATAATAATTAAATTTTTAATCAAGCCATCGATTCCCTTTCCCATCCTCCAATACACACATTTCTGTTCAAACAGGGAAAAGGCCACTTGTCAGTGAGCAGCGCACAAACATTTTCTCACACATATTTGAAACACAAAACCATGAGTGTACTGTAGCTGGAAAACAGATGCCTTATGTTAAAGACAATACTTCTGTAGCTCTTGTTTTCACATATGTCTTATAAGAATTGGAGTCACTTGGAAGTTTAAAAAAATCATTGCGTTTGGATTTCTGAAGTCTGGCTAAAAGAATAAAACACCATCTTTGATAGTTCTTCCAATTTTTATCTTGTATTTCCAATCTTTCTTTTATTTTTTCCAATCAGTAGTGAGGGGCACTCTTACATGTTTAGAAGGGTGTTGGAGACCGCTTTTGTGTCTCATTGTCAGCATAAGACTGTGAAATATTTACCAGTTCTCGATTTTCCTCACTTTCTGAGGATGTGGCTGTGCGACGAGGCGTGCATTAAAGGATGTGACGGATCTAGCATGCCAAATTATACAACAATAAGGATGCACAGACCTATGTGGTATCTGGAGGATGTCCCTTGGGTTCCTTCTAGTGAGAAATCCCTGAAGAAGTTGCAGGGCTCAGGAGCAATACAGGGCAATGAATACTTTCCTCTTTCGCCAACCATCATCTTCCGGGGAGAGTCAATCTCCAAATTAGGAGGTTTAATGGCATTTGAATATGCTATAGAGGTATAGCCACTGCAGCACTGTACTGAAAATGTGCAGGCAAGACCCTGGTTCTGGGAGAGTCTGAGGAAGGGCCATGTGCATGAAGGCATGAAACTTGTGTTGAGTGCACAAGTTCATGGAGGCCCATCCTCAGAGCCAAATTCCTGAGCCCAAGCTCTAGCAGCAGCAGGATAGGATTAGTATCAGCAGCCCTTTGCTACAGGAAGAAAAATTCTTCTGCCTTTCCATGTAGCAAAGCAAAGCCTGAAAATACAACCTGAGCGTGTGTGTCTGGAGCTGCTGATACCATTAACGTAATTATTAAAAGTCTCAGAGCCTGGGCTGATTACTTAAAGTTGAAGGTGTTATCACTTAGGACAGACTTGTAGCAGTACAGCCTGATGGACATAGGTGAGAACTCTGAGGTTAATGCAGAAACTCTAGTAATGCCTTTTTGTGGGGCTGGTACATTTCCAACAACTAAATCTTCTGGGAGTTATCAGCCAAAACTCTTTACTTCAATTAATCAGTGCAACTACATCAGAGGAGAGAGAGACTATAGCTAGGTTAAGTACCTCCTAAAAACTCATGGTATAAAGTCAAGCATTTGTAGGAGGTGGTTTGAACTAAGCAGCAGAGGAGGTGTCACACTTCTGGTCTGTGTCTTCTGATGTGGGGCTTCTTCCACAGAAGAGCAGTATAAAAAAACGAACTGGAGATAGAAACAAAAAGTGCTGTATTCATATCTTTACATAGTGTCTGTCTACA
This sequence comes from Ploceus nigricollis, assembly GCA_013399945.1. Taxonomy (NCBI): domain Eukaryota; kingdom Metazoa; phylum Chordata; class Aves; order Passeriformes; family Ploceidae; genus Ploceus; species Ploceus nigricollis. Next base: position 843,056 of record VXBC01002446.1, on the reverse strand, counting down.
AGTTAAATATCCATTTTCTTAAAATTCGGGTCCTTATTTCTCTGTCTAGTGGACAAAGGAATTATTAATTTCCATCTTTTTATTAAAAAACAGCTGTTGTGCTCAGTTTCACAGGATAAAGGGACATATTTTCCCCACCTCTGAGCTGCTTGGCTGGGTTCTCCAGTTAGCTGCCACTCTATGAACAGCAAATATTTCCAAGAAGCAAACAGTGAAGTCATGAGATGTACATATGTCCTATTACAGTCATGACATGACTGTTAGTGAACAGTAGTTAGTGTTAGTGTTAGTGTAGTATTTGCCTATGCAAATAGTACATGGACTCCCTGGTGTATACAAAATTTGCTGCTGTGAAGCAAATATAAGATAATGTGGGGAGGTTTTGTTTGTGGTTTGGTGGTGGTGGTGGTTTGAGGTTTTTTTCCAAATATGATTTGTTCTTCAAACCACAGTGCTTAAAGGCAGACCTACTGGTAAGTTTGGAGTATTTTCCTTAAATGAGTATTTGCTGCTCCAAAATGAGATTGACTGCTCAGACTTTTTGCTACAGTCTGGTGAGCTAAAAGACATACGTTTCAAAATCAAACCAGAGATTCACATATAATTATTAGACTGTAGGAGTTGGTTTAAAAAATAGATGACAAATACCACAAGGTTTCTGATAGAATTGCAGGAGGTGACCAACCTTGAAACTCAATTCATGGTGTGTAATTGCCTTGGCAAGGCACAAAGTAGAAAGAGCGTACATTTTCTTGTACCATATGGGAATGTCTTGAATTCTTGATTTTCCTCCATCTACACAAGCTGCACACTGTATGGAATTGTTAGGTGAAGTTCCTTTGAAAAAGCAAAAAGAAATCCTTTCAATGTGCTTTTGTCTCCACATATAGCCTTTACAACCTATTTGCACATCACAAATGTCAAAAAATCAAAATCTTCACAGATAAAATGCTGGCCTGTCTCTTTCATAGTGCAATAAAAGAAATAATCAGTAATTTTACTGTGAACCTTCATTACACTGTGTGTATGGATCTCTCCAGGTAGCAGTCAGACTAATTGCCATACATTTTTCAGACAATTGGTTTACATCACCTCCTGTATACAATGTAAAGGGAACAAACAGATTGCATCTATACAAATAGGATAAAGGCTATTATTTCTGTAGCTTCAACAAGATTTGAAAAATGTATGATGCCTTTCATAGATAGATAAGGTGAGCAGCTGAACTCAAACCCAAGGTCTGTTTCTCTAAGGGGCTACTACACGGAATTTTCATCAGCTGGGCTGAGGACATGTCCCTAAGGATCTGTTCACATAACTCTAGGTTCTCTAGGTGCAGTGAATTGCTAGGGCTGATGGAGTCTTGTTATTTCATGCCAAAAAGTGATGGATGTACTCAGAACTTACCTTTCCTGACATTGCTGCTTCTCATTTGTGCATTCATATAGATACTGTGACGGGTTGCCAAATCCAGGACCCCGACACTTCCAAATATCCAGCTCCAAGTATCCAGTTCCAAACATGGCTAAGGCTGTATTGCCCAAAGGCACAGACACTTAAACACACACATACAGCGACTGGATCCTCCAGCAATTGGGCTAACACTATCCATCTGGTAGCTGTCCGTGGATCCCAGTATTCCCAGCTGCTGACATCTGGACAGGCCAGCTCCTGAGTTCACAGGCTGCAGCCACTAGCGCAGACCCACACATGCAATGTGTCTAATCAGGCTTAGACACCCAGATCATCCAGCAGCTGCCCTGGATCCTCACCCACAGGCTCCCACAATGACACGCATGTACACACACACACACAAACACACACACAGAGGTATGCAAAAGTGTCTCTCAGTCAACATCCCCATGGTCTCCTTGTCAGTCAGCCAGGATGCCCTGGTTCCTCTGGCATCCAGCTCCTCCAGCTTTCTCTCTCCCAGAGACAGGGTCATACACAACCACAGGGTGGCCCACACAGTGGATGCTCCCCAGTCACTCTGTGTGCTAATGCACTGTTGGTATGAGCCTGGTCCCGCTCCAGTGGCTGCACCCTGCCCCCCATGCACATACCCATCCCCACAAATATGCACACAGAGCCCCTCACATAGGAAGAAAGGTAAGAATGGATTTCGGAGAGAGTTCAGGACTGACTGCAGACACCAGGCACAAGGCATGGCCAGACGAGTGTATTGATCTGCCAGCTGTTCACAGCCAACCTTCTGTTTTTCCACAATCAATTCTTCCCATCCTTTCCTTTTTTCACTTGATTCTTCCCTAAACACCCCATAATGAGTTTTATGATATCTTCTTAAACATCCCTTAATGAGTCCACTGAGTCTTAATGAGTGACTCCCAGTCTGTAGGTGCTCAGGAAGACCCTCCCAAGGACTCTCAGTGGTGGGTCTCACCCCTCAGTAAATGATGGCTTCCAAACATGGCCTAGGGTGGCCAGGGCAGGAGCTTGTGTCCCTCACTGGGTTATTGGGTACCTCCAATAACCTTCATGCCTGGGCAGATGACCCTTTAATCACACATCCTAAAAGGTACATCATCAGCCGTCACTGTGTCATGAAGGAAACTGTTTCCCACATCTCCTATGGGTGCTCTAGGAGGGTTTGAGGAGGAATGTGGACCCAATTACACCATCTCCTTCAGCACACCAAGAGCAAGTATTCCTAGCCCATGCTGAACCTCTCACTGATTCAGGCTGTCTTTCTGCTTTGTTGGGCCTGAACCTTAATCAACATTAGGGACAGTGGAAGCTCCTTCTAAAACTTCTACAAGCTGTCAACTGTCTCAAGAAATTGTTACTGCTAGTCATGAATCTCTAGGAAACAGGTAAACATGACACTTGAAAAGAAATGAAGCTGAGTATTTTTCCTCTCACTTTATTCTGTGAATATTTCAGTTACACTTCAGTCCCTCTCCTAGAGACTCTTACCAGACTCTGTGCTATCAGTTTTTGAGAAATCCTCTCTCATCCCATGAGCTGAAAGAGATCCTTTGCAAATCACTTAATATCTCTCTACCTATTGCATCTGATGCAAAATACAAAGAACATTTGGCTTGCTGTCATAACAGTTGCTGGAGTGTCTTGTGAGGGACAGCCTGCCAGAAGCTCCATCAAACTGAAGAATCACAAAATGGTTTAGGTTGAATGGTTGGGACATCTAGTTTTAACATCCCTGTCATGGGCAGGGACACCTTTCACCAGACTGGGTTGCTCAAAGCTTCATTCAATCTGACCTTGAATGCTTCCAGGGATGAGGCATCCACGTCTTCCCTGGGTAATCTGTTCCAGTGTCTCACCACCCTTACCTTGGGTAAAAGGTGTTTCACCCTTATATCTAAACCTACCCTCTTTTGGTTTGCATTATTTTGCATTATTCCACTTTATTGCCACATGCCCTTGTAAAAAGTCACAGGAGGGAGCATCATTAGGGATAATGTTCATTGATAGGAAGATCAAATCATGATGATGAATATAGTGGCTGTGTTGATCACTATTTTCATCAGTAAGGACTGAGCTGTACTCAGGCTAAAAGTGAGTTTTACCAAGATAGGACAAGTAGTTTCACCTGCTGCTTTACGTGCACTTCAAGTTTTCTGACAATCGAGTCCCTGCATGAAAAATTGAATTTGGTCTCTCACCTGGAGGCAGGTTTTTTTACTCAGCTTCCATTTTTTTTAATATAAGCATATCTGCATAACTATGTGATCATTATTGTGGTCCCAGTGCAGCCAGAGCATGTCTGACGCTGATACACGTTTTTCACTTCTCTCTTGATATGTTAGGACCACTAAAGCCAACTCTAGATATTCTTCAGGTAATGCTTATGAAATGAGAGGCAGTAACTAACAGGAGAAAAACAATAAAAGCCTGGTTCTTGGGTCTTTTTGCTATTGTCACTGGCTCTTTAAACATTCCCAATTCGTTTCAGACCAAAACTAAACAACTAAGAAAATGTTAAGGGTAATTCTAGTAATCAAATTTGCGCTTGTGATGTGAAGTAATGCTGAATAATGTTCAGTAAGTGCTTTGCCTCCAAGAGTTACTAACATCCACAGCAGATCTAGGCTCAGAAGTCAGGGACCGTTTGTTAAGTCATGGAGACATCCACCACAGTAGACAAAAATCTATTAGCAGTCACAACTGAAATAAAATATGGATCTTTTTTGTTTGGGAAACATTTTGTAAAATTTCAGAAGGATGTTATCAGTATAAACCTGGCAGTTTTCACAGAGAATAAATATCCTAGCTCTCCAAACCAAACAAAAATAAATATCCTAAGACTGTCATTAGGAAATAATTGACAGAAACATATGAGTATTATATATGACTCCATATAATTGTCCTCCAATGTTGCTTTAAATATTTGGGCGTTGGACTAATTTTTTTTCTTAAATATGATATAAAAACCACAGGGAACAATAAAGTCTTGAGCAATGTAAATTGGCCTGTTTTGATCTGCATTTGAACAGGAGTATACACATGGAATTTAACAAACCTGATTCACTCTCTCAGGACAGAATGCAAATTTAATTCATTAATTGCTTTTCGCTTTATTTACAGGTTAAAACTCCACTGAGACACATCATTTCACATTTAGGAGATCCTAGTTGCACGGCTATCAATCAGTGTTACAAATTAGTTAAGCATATAAAGATTACTCTGACATTGTTTTTCCCAGCTTACTGAAAATATTCAGCCACAATAAATAAATCAAAGCATCCATGTTCTGCTCTGCACAGTGTGACTCACAGATGTCAGTGGCCTCCAAACAACCAGGACACCCAGTTAAAGATAAATTAGTCTTCCATCAAGTGCCAATGAACGTCTGGCACTTTCCAGTAGCTGTGTGCCCTCTGTAGAGAGGTGTACCTGAGTGAGAAGGTTGAGGAGTCATCCTGATTTTCCCTTTAAAAACACACAGTTTTTTTCTGCAGGGGTGGGCTTATTTGCAGCTGACATTCAGTTTTGCTTGGACTTCAGCAGAACAAATTCTACTCCCACCCATATTGAACTATGATATTGATTTTATGATCCACAAAATTATGGATAAAAGATGAATTTTGACTTTGTTATGTTTTATCCAACCAAAGTTCAGAAGTCCATAGGACTACAACAGAATAGTAGTAACAGAAATTCAGGAACAATGAAAAGATGGCAATCTCTTAGTGAAAGGATATATTTGCAGATCTAGTCTTTACCTTTTAAATGTAATGATAGTTGAGATTTAGTTTGCAGGCAACTTGGATCTTTGTATAACTCACACTGACCAACAACAGGACCAGAAATGTATCAGTGAGAAAAACACTTTGGACAAAAGAAATGAGATTGAAAGGAATAGGAGATGGGGAAATAGAAACTCAACTTTCTAATGCTCACGTTTGTAAGCTGCACAGCTGCTTATCTGTTCAGTTTTATTTTACAATAGTGCATGTGAATGTGTGATACACAAAAAAAGGTGCAAAGAGGAGAATCACTATGTTCCTGCAATCATGCAGTAGGCCACATGCAGACACATCGCATGAAAAAAAGCACACATCAAGTAGGTCTGCGCATAAAAAAGCTCAGGATATAGTGCAGGAAGGAAAGCTTCCACAAGAGGTTCTTCAGCAAAGGACACAGGAATCATCAGATGTGTAAAGCTCTTCTTATGTGCAATGATGAGGAATGGGTATACCATAGAAATGATTGAAATTATGAATGGTCTTAAAATAACAAATATTACGTTTACATTCAATGGTTTGTAATAGAAGACTGGAAAAGGAAACAGAAGACATTAAGGTGCAAGAGGATTAATAGAATTGAAAAGAAGGTCTTTACCCCCATGTAACTGCACTTTAGATTTCATTACCAAAAAAAAATTATGAAGGCCTAAACATAAGTGATTCAAAAAACAACTAGGCAAATTTATGAAAAGTATTTCCATAGGAGATAAAAAGAGCAGAGTTCCAGATGCAGCTTCCAGTTCTTGAAAACTCTTAAGCTGTATAATTTCATTTATATCCTGTTTTAACTCTAGAAATTTCCTGTCATGTACTGAGAGAGATGGAGTTTTGGTTCAACCCTAAGATACTGGGTAATTCATATCTTATACAGTAGGACTGCAGCAAGTAATTTGAATATGTCATTCTAGATCCTGTAAGAAAATGCTTTTACTCTCAGTAAGAATACTACTACAGCATTTAAAAATTATCTCATAATTCAGTGCCATTGTGCCAAAGTGAAGAATCTTCAGCTTTTTTTTCAGCAATGGGCTGTATATTTTACTTAACCATGTACAAATATGTCAGGGAGAGTTATCGAAAAATTTAATCACAAATAATTTGTCATTCTGGATTTGTAGTTTCACACTTCCAGTGTGAGAACAGACCCATAGGGATGAGAAAATAGCCAGCTTAGTTTCAATGTTACAGGCATCTAAAATGGGAGTAACAAGTCATACAACTGCTGAGGACACCAAAATTAGGTGCTCGAATTTATTTCAGTTTTAATAAATCAAAGTTCTTGCTAGCAGCTCTGAGACGGAATTTTAAAAAGTGTATTATTCCTTTCTCAACATCGACTCCCTCCCTTTCTGAAATAGGAATGAATAAATTACAAGCAGAGGTCTTCTGGGGCAACACTGACTGTTATACTAAAAGCACACTTTAACCAGACTTGTCAACAGGTTAAGATCAGCATTTTTTACAGGCATATCACTTCTCTTGCTATAAAGCTGGCATAATAATTTCCTTCACAGTTGGAAAAGTATTTAATATTTATTTCCCTGAACTAAACTATACCTATTTGAAATGAAACTCTAGGTGTCTTTAATAATATGACCTTTAAATTGCAGTTCCTTTTTGGCTACACAGGTAGCCTTAAATAGAAGATGAATTCTACTACATTTCAGGAGATGAATAAAGAGATGCTAATTGTAAGCTTTTCCCTTATTGTAACAGTTATGTATTAGGAAATATTATCTCTCTTCATACTCCAGCTAAGATTAGCATTCTTTTCAGTATCAAACCAGATCACTTGCATAAATACCACATTACTCCGTTGCACTGAGGTGGCTGAATACCAGATTACTGAGTCCAGAGGAAACATTATAAGCTTTCTTTAGGACTGTATATATTTCAGATGTGGAAACAGTACCAGTAGATGGTGCTCAAGAACATATTGCATAGACATGCCTTGGAAAACAGGGAGAGGGAGTAATGGATAACGCCTTTCTAAACAACCTTCCAAGAGAGCTGCAGAAGCAAGTAACCTTAGATATTCCAAAATGTAAATGGGTAATAATGAGGAGGGTACTCTGTGACAAAGGATACTTGTGGTACAAGGCTTCAGCTGTAATATTTTCCTAACCTACTTGAACCATGGTGTTTGGGTAAGAGCTTTTTGTTCAAACTGCCTTTATACACAATGGAGAAAAATAACCAATACTAGCAAAATTTGGGTTTGTAGGCTCCATCAAACTATGTTGTATGTTATGTCAAATACTTGAGAAAGTCTGCACTGGCTTTCCTCCCCAGAAAGACCACACACAGAACTGGAATGTCCTATTCCAGCTAAATCTTGGCTTCTCTAACACCTGCTGTGTTTGATAGGCAGCCATCGCTACAGCAATTCTAAAACTTCTATGAGCATAAAAGAGAACATGCAATACAAAGATGCCTAAGGATCCAGGGAGCTCAAAAAACTGTATTATCATCTTTCTGACTCCAGACTCCATTAATTCCGGCTGTTATTTGGACATTCCACAGTCCACATATGTGGACTGATGTCCACATTCTTTTGGAAGAAAAAAACCAAACAAACTAACCATTGCAAAGTAAATGGAAACTTCAAATACTTTCTCACATATTCAGTTTTGAACAAATAAAATTAACTTTTAAATGGGTATTTGATTTTTTAAAGAAAGTTTATGTTTATATATACTTACATAAATTATAAACACACAAACATATATATAAGTATACATATAAAGTCCCTTCACATCGTTAATTATATCATTTAAAATAAATAAGAAATTGTAACCCAAACATTTCTAATAAGAAAATATAATGCATTTTTTACTTGATTAGTCTCTTTTGCTTGGCATTGCCATGGGAGATTTGACACCTGAAGCAAGATGTTGGTTTCACATTCTTTCCTATTGTTATAAAGGGTAGGGAGCAGCATTTTATTCAAAGGAAAATCACATTGGGAATCATTCATAGAGTGCCTCTTGTGGAATAGAAATTAAATTGAAATTCTGTGTCTGTCAGTATCTTTGCCTCCTTTTTCAGAGTGCTTTCACTTGAGCCTTGCTGCAGCCTGATGAGATTCATGAAGGAAATCCCTAGAACAATGTTTACAGTGACCTATTTATGGTTTCTTTCTATACCTCTGAATTGAATGTTACAAGGTGTTTTTCCTGCCTTCCATTGACTTGAAACACAAAGGTGATTCTTGCCCCCATAATATTAAATATGTTTCATAAGGAATACTAATACTGTGGAGATTTCATTAAATGCACAGGTCTGTGTATTCCTTGTGTATTGTTCTGAATCATTATGTGGTGGTCCCCATAGTAAATATGCAAACAGTATTGTAACCTTTGCAACTGAAAATCTCTCTCTTGATAGCTCCACCCTGTCAGAGTCTTCCAACAAAGCATTACTGATGGGAATTTAAAGATAGAAATTAATTACAAGCTTCAATTGTTTTACCACAGTGTGCTGCCATGTTTGTCACATCACTTTAAGCTTCAGTGCTTGCTGTCAGTTGTCTCTCAAGAAGTATTAGATTCTAGTAATTTTTAAAATATATAAAAAGGATGTATTTGGAGATGCATTTTTGGAAATTAGAATTCTGCTGGTGGGTCATGGCCAGGGAACATCTCTTCAGTTTTTCAAGTATTTGAATTAAAATAATTCCTTTGAAATGTGACACTATCAACAGACAATGAGACAGAAGCAGAAAGGGAGAGACAAAGGCCAGCTGGCATGTTGCAATATGTGCTGACATCACCATGTTATTCTTCTTTTCAAACATTCTGTGAAATTTAGGTCTGTTATTTTCTAAATATTGTTCTATGACAAATTATTATTCTTCGACATCATGAGGCCTCATCTGAAGCACTACATCCAACTTTGGTCCCTGCAGTACAAGTGAGATAATGCAAATAAAGCAAAAGGATCCTGAGATGCTTAAAGGGCTTGGGCACACAGTATTAGAGGAGAGGAGAGGAAAGGGGATAAATGCCCTCTGCCTACAAGGGATTTAGATAGGAAAAAAAGGCACACCCATTCCAGAGGTCCTTTATCCATGCAAGGGCAAGAAGCAAAGGGAATTCCCCAAAGGAAATTCATGCTGGACATAAAGAAAAATATATTTTCTTACTGAGCATGGTTATGCCCAAAAAGAGGCTCCTAGAGACATTTTGGGCCTTCATTGCTGGAGATTTAAAAATCTGAACTAGACACAGCTCTGAGTAACCTGCTATAAATTCAAAGTTGTCCTTGCTTTCAGGAGAGCTAATCTTCAAAATTCCTTTCCAAACTAAATAATTATGTCACTCTTATGACTACTCTTTCCATTTTTTCCTCCTCAGATTTCCCATTTCAATCCTTCCTTATCTTCCTCTCTCCTTTTCCTTTCTTTGTTTGCTCCCTTCTTTTTGACTCCTTCAATTTTTCTTCTATAGAGTTACTTCACATTTCACTTTTCTGTTGCTTTTGTAATCTTTCTGCAACACTCCAATTACCTCTAAAACCTCTATAACGCAGGCAGGAAAGAAAACCATTGAGAGAAAAACACAAAACGAAAATACAAGGAGATTGATTAAAAGGATGTACAGGTCTCTTATTCCCTTCAGTTATTTTTAGCTAACTTCTGCAACAGCCTGTGGGTCTAGTTACTTCTCTTCCAATTTTTCTTCTCTCTCCTACTTAACAGGTGCCCTCTTTCTACCTTTGGTACCCTGAACCTCTCTGTCCCATAGTCTCAATACGGTTATACCTTCCTCTCCCTCTGCTTTTGTCTCTCTCACCCTTTCCACTCATTGTATTTGCCCTTTCAGATCCTTCTTTTAAAGGCTCTCATTTTTTCTGGCTCATCAAGTCTTATCCACTTTTAGATATTCCTTTTCACTCAGTAGTCAGAAATTCCAGTCATGATTTGCAGTTTTTAAACTAAATTTGCTGTACCAGATTTCCCTTATGAGTCATTGTTTTTACGACAATTCCAGAAATTTATGACAAGTCCAAATGTGATCATTTTTTTCACAGCAAAAAAAAGAAAGTGATCATATCACTTTCAGAAAAACATTTTTGCAAAATTTCAGTGCATAACATGGAAGATAAGATCTTGAAAAAGTGAAGTATTTTCAATAAATAACTGTAAGAATTTGTTATCAACAGCAAAGCAACATATTTTCTTACTCTCAGAAATGGTCAGAGTGTATTTTTGGAAAACTCATGAAGTAAAGTTGCCTCAAGGCAGACACCTGGCAGGGGAAATTGAAGCAAGGATAGTTAACCTCTGTAGAGTCTACAAATAATTGAAAAATGCATGTAGAATATGAAGGAATTTAATAGAGGAGAGACATTTCTAATTTGGCTTATAATACATTGTTGTACAATTTTATTTTTGTTAAAACATAAGGTGTTTTGAGACCTTATTCCTTCTCCCACTTCCAACCAAATTCATACTGGACACCTGCCAATATTAAGTCTTGATTAATGTCTAAATACGCACCCTTAATTTCCTTTCTTCTTGGTATTCTAACACAATTTCAAACTTTTTTTTTTTTTCCATTTATCTCATATGATAACCACATTTTTCTTTTTTTGTCCAGTTGACTTTTAATTCCATCACCTGTCCTTTTTCTAATTAATTTGTGTGGTGACCTCAATTTTCCATTCATGGAATAAAATAATGGCATTATTAAGGTTGAAAATGATCTCCAAGATGGATGCCAACCTTTGACCGAACACCACAACGTCAAATGAATTGTAGCACCAGGTGCCATGTCCAGTAATTTCTTGACCACTTTCAGACATGGTGACTCCACCTCTACCCGGGGCAGTCTGTTCTAATGCTTAGCCACTCCTTCAGTGGAAAAATTATTTCTGATGTCCAATTTGAACCTCCCCTGGCACAGCTTGTGGCCATGTCTTTTTGTCCTCTTACTGGGTGAAGAGGACGATTTCCACCTAGGTGCAATCTCCTTTCAGGTAGTTTTGGAGAGTGATAAGGTCACCCCTGACCTCCTTTATCCTGGGCTAAACATCCCCAGATCCCCCAGCCCCCCCTCAAAGGACTCACAACAGGAGTATCTCTCAATATTTCTGCAGTTATTTTTTTTTAGATAAAGTCCAATGACTAACTTTTACATTTTAAATGGCTTAAACCAGGCTTTACTGTTCAAGCTCTTATTAGCAACCTACCACTCCCTCTATTATCTTCTTGAAATTAGTGTCCTGCCGAAATAAAGCAAAAATATATGTTACTATATTTCTTATGAGCTCTCATCTTTCTCTTCACAGCACTGAGGATTTCTCTTTTAAACACACTCCCAAGTGCTTTAAAGCATTTCCTGGGAATTTCTTGTTCTGGCCTCAATCTGAGTTTTGTCTTTAAATTTAATTAAACCTCAAATTCAAGACAAGGCATTTACATTTCTGCATTTTGCTAGATTTACCAAATCCGGATTCTCTTCTTCTAAATCTATCCAAATATTCCCTGTATCTTACTATTTGCAATGTGTCCAAAGGACAAAAGTCAAGAAGGAGCTCCAAATTAAAAAAAAAAAAAAAAAATTTGGTGAGTGATAATATCACATACAGTTAAGAGTGTGGGTGAAGAAATAGCTCAACTGTGATTGGTTTCATAGAGACTTAGTGAAGCAAAATAAACACTGAAGTCAATTGGACAAACCCTGAAAAAAGCTTAGTCACAGAACTTTCAATCTAGATTATTATTTTATTCATAGTAAATGAACATAATAAAAAGAAATATATTGTATCATTTAACTATGAGTAAACAACTATGGATAATCCTGACTGAAAACAATGTTTATATGCAGATAAAAGAGCAGACAAACATACAGATATACTTTATACGTAAATAGGCAGGTATACTAAATGGTCATTTTAAGTCCCTTCCAACTGAAATAGTCTATTCTATTCTATAAAATTCATATATTAAAAAATAATTCTTATTTTTATATTTAAATATCACTTATGAAAATATATAAAAGAGTAGGAACTGTTTTAATCACTCTTAACATTATAAAACATAAGTATGAAACAGAGAGTGGCAATCTGCAATAACCTTGTCTTTGGAAGTATTCAAGAAAACCTTCAAAATCAGAAAATCACAGACACGTGCTATTTTGGGCTTTTTTCAGGGCACAGGTGTTACATGGGCCTTGAGTGATAACCATTGCCCTGAAATACAGTGACACTCCACTAAGAAATGATAATTGTACACACTGTAGAGACTTTGTTTCTATGTGTAATTTCACATCTACAGTATTAGAACAGATAAGTCAATCTGTATCTTGCTGGCATGTTAAAGATCTCAGATCCATGTGAAAGCATATTTCGGGAAGTGGTAAGGCCCAGAGGAGAAGGATAGGGTAGATAATGCTAGTAATCCCAAAGATACTCAAGAAACATTTTCCATGTTCAAAAGATGTAGTTTGTGTAAAGTTGATTAGCTGGAATATGACTAGTGAAACATAGAGCAATTATTCAATTTTCAGTGTTTGTAAAATCCTTTAAATTTATTCAGAGTAAAATTTTAGCAAGGTTTCATAATTCTTTTTCCTGCACAATCTGCAGGAATGACAACTGATTTGCAGCACCTTTTCCCCTCTGATATTAAAAAAAAAAAACCAAAAACTCTTAAAAAGACTGGCCCATGAGGTACAACCAGAAAAGAATTAAAGCCAGGTGACCCTTTTTGAATAAAAGAATGGAAGCATAAATACATGTTAAGTCCATCTAAAATCTCTGAAAACCTTAACAAAATACCAGTGTCTCTAATGAACATCCAGTCTGCTCAATATACACGAATAGAGGAAAAATAAGTAAGAAAAAACAAGTTCCTGATTCCCACAGCAATTGAGAATATTAACTTAACAATGTCTCTTGGGGGCAGTTGTCTGCATGATATATCTTTTGCAGGTCGAAGGAAAAACATGATTATTGGAGAGAGCCCTGGAAACAGACATCAACTGTTCCATCCTACAACAGGGACTACAATATATTTTAATTGGCTTATTCAAAGCAATTGTAAATTATAATATTACTATTTCCATATAGGGATTTTTCAACCTCTGTAACTTCCAACTATTAATCTTTCATATTCTAAAAAATATGACAAATTCCAGGGTTACCAAAATATGCTTAATATCGCTATATTTGCTATAACCTTCAGTTGATGCAGAACCAGTTGATTCCAGTCGATGCAGAAGCCCTGAAAGCAATGAAGCCTGTTGTACCTTAGAAGAATAGAAAAACAGAAATACAAACCATCCAGACAAAATACCCTGATTCTGACTTGAAATCATAAAACAATGCAACAGAAGCAGTTGATTTGAAAGGAAAAAAGAAGTCATGAGTATTGAATAACACTGTGATTGGCAATTCTGGTAGCTTTTCTAGTGGTTTTTTTTTTCTTTATGCTCTTGCATGTTCCTAATGTATACAGTGAGAGATAGTAAGGCTTACTCTCTTCAGTTGCACTATTATCCACACTCCCAGAGTGAAGGATAGGCCCATTTGAAGGGATGGGACTAGAAAGGGGATCAGAGATTAATGCTGCTGGATGTCAGAAGGCAATATGGACACATGTAAACTGACTGTTGTATGCCAGGCCAAAACCTACACTAAACTGCAGAATGAGTAGATATTGTCTGCATTTCACACATTTTCAAAAGATTTTTTCATATAGATATATTCAGATGTCGATTTTTATTTAGTATGCTTCCAAAGTCTAAACACTTCTCATCCATTTCAGCTGGTCAGTATTTTTTGTTTTATTTTAAATGGTAACTGATTAAGTAATGAACACATTAAAGGACTAATGGAAATGCCATGTACAGTAGTCAAATCCGAGTCTAAAATGTGTGGTTAACCACATGCATAAAAGTTTCTGCTACACTGTAGATTTTCTACAAGAAAAAATGAGTATTAGCTGAGATCATCTATACAAATTTGGTCCATTATATGCTCTTTCTTACAGATCAGTGTACTCCTTATATATATAATCCCCTAAGTAAATATCCTCTCAGTCACCACTTACCTGTTGTCTAGACAAGAGAAGAATCTACTTCATTTGTAAGTCAGCTGTGTTTTCCCTTTTACTCTGCAGATTGAGATATTTTTTTGTATTGTCTTTGTAAAATATGGGACTGGTTTAATTTCATGCAATAGCATATGCAAAACAGCTCCAGACTGTTACAGCATACTAATTCCATAATTCCTTTCAGAATTTTGTTCCTTTATAATGTCATGAGATATTTTTTTAGCATAGGTTTAATTAGGTGAATGATTTAGATGCCGTATCGTGACAATCTAATGTATAAAAGCTCTAATAAAATATACAAAATTGCAATATTCTGGACATATTGCATAGCAAAACCAGCTGTATTAGTAAAGAAATAGGTACTGGTATGTTTTTCTGAAAAGAAGAACTGTATACTGCAAAGAGCAAAGTAGTCCCTATTGGAGTATTAGGAAGTCTGGGATTTTATGTTTGGTTCTTATGACTAAAGCATTTATGGTATCATAAGAGCTGTTTAATGAATGTACTGCCTAGTAATACTCCACAGGGCATACTATATTCTCTTCCTATTACTGCTTTTGTCTCTGCAGATAATTCTACAAGCTCACTGCTAAGAAAGTAAAACAGTTCCTGATCATGTATATTTATTAAGAATGACTTATCATGGACATCGGTGGCTTGAATCATTCAAACTTATCCATATATTTTACAGGTAATTACACATAAATGAGAATTAGTGACTACTAGGGTTTTCTGCATTTTTAAAAATTATTTTTGATAATATGTTGGTGCGCATTGAAACAGCATTATACCTACTCTTGTAGTGATCCTGGAGGTGATCTGATGCATAGGCTCATGTCCTTAGATTTTCCACAAGTTAGTAATTTATGCTGGTTGGTTCTTTTCAATCCCACAGGAATTGATTTTTGTGGGTTTTTTGGTGGGTTTTTTAGGGGGTTTTTTTGGGTTTTTTTTTTTGTTTGGTTTTTTTTTGTTTTTTTGGGTTGGGTTTTTTTTTTTTTTTTTTGATGGTTCAGTTGCTGAATCCAGTATTCCAGTATTGCAAAACAGTTAAAAATCTTTTATACTCTCTTTCTTGATTTAGGTTTTATACCTAGGACTTTAATTTCTTTTTAGTTCTAATATATTGCTTGACAACTTAATACTTTAAGGCAAGCCTAATTCTGAACTGATTTGCTATATGTGTATTACCATCTAGGACAGAGCAAGACTTCATATGTACATGATATTCAGGGTGGGATTTTTTTATCAATGAGACGTTTTGATTTTTTAAAATTTATTTATTTATTTTCAGGCAAGCACTAATCTGGTCTAATAAACAGACACAGCAGTGGGAGTATCCTAGATGTACTTCTAAAGCAGATATTCCCCTTTGCCCCTCATCAGAAACATATCAAGTTTATGAGATTAGTTCACAGTGTGGAGACAGAGGAAGCACAGGAAGAAGAAATGATCAAGGCATTTGCTTTGAAAATGCATGCGGGATCCAAACTAGAGTAGCTGCATCTGTGTGGGACTAATTCACATTTTTAAAAATTGTGTTCTGATATGATGTGAAAAAAATTATTGAATGGCTCGTCTCAGTCACAGTATCTGGAGGAAGAGTTATATTTGCTCATCCAGGATCATATTGTAAACTACAGAGAAATGTTCTAACTTTGGAAGCTAGGGCACCCCTTGATAAGATTCAAAAGGGAACCCTGACAACATGTAGTGAATGGAGAGTCATTTATACTGAATAAATCTGCCTTGCCCTCCTCTTCCTGTGGAAACGTTTCCCAGCTCTTTCTCCTAGAAATTGAATGATGCAGAAAATTGCAGAGCTCTTTTTATAGAGATTTTGTTGTTAAAAATAAATTCACCACTGATCGTAAGGCACTTTAAATTTCCTTTGTGGTGTACAGGTGTGGTTAGTTGACCCTGGCTGGATGACAGGTGCCCACCAAAACCACCCTATCACTCCCCTTGTCAGATGGACCAGGGAGAAAAAATATATCAAAAGGCCTGTGGGTCGAGATGAGGACAGGAACAGATCACTCACCAGTTACCATCATAAGCAAAACAGACTTGCCTTGGGCATATTATTTTAATTTACTACCAAGAAAATCAGAGGAGGATAATGAGAAATAACACCAAATCTTAAAACATCTTTCACCACCCTTCTCTTCTTCCCAGGCTTAACTTGACTCATGAATTGTCTGCCTCCTCCCCACATGTGGGGCAGGTGAATGAGAAATGGAGGCTGCAGTCAGTTCATCACACGTTGTCTTTGTCACTCCTTCCTCCTTAGGAGGAGGGCTCCTCACACTCTTCCCCTGCTCTGGCTGCAGTCATTGTTTCCCAGGATTTTTTTCCCCCTTCTTAAATAGATTATCCCAGAGGTGCTACCACTGTTTCTGACAGGCTTGGCTTTGGCCAGTGGTGGGTCTGTCTTGGAGCTGACTGGATTGGAGGTCCTACATCTTTTTACTGCTATTTGACCACGTGGCTGATGGGCACTAGAGATGGTACACAAGGCTCATACAAGTGTATTGTCCCTTTCTCACCTAAAATGACTTCAAGCAGCAGTCATCCTCCTCTAAATGTTTAAAAAGTGTTGAGTCAATTCCCACAATTAAATCATAGGTAAACTTTTGTGTATTTATGCTACTAGATAGATTATTAGTTAATGTAATTTTCATTTTGCTTTTCCCACTGCACATTCATTTTCATTTTTTACTTTTGTGAAAGTGTTGCTCAGGACCCAAACATAGTGCTTCCTTTCTCTTATCCTTAACAGAAAAGCTTTTTCCCAATTCTCCTACTAGACTGTCCCCTATCTTTCATATCTTTTATTTATTTCAGTTATTCTCCTATAACTTTCTTAATTCAGTTTTACTCTAACTTGTTTATTTACTAGTCATGAAAGCCTTTCAACAATTATTTTCATGATGTTTTGATACATGTAAAAGTGCAGAAGATTAGGCATGTAAAAAAACCAAAAAAGAGTTGTGTCTTAGCAAACCAGAAATTCAGAAAATCATCATCTTATTTGGAAGGTACATGTGGAAATTTCTATTGCAACCTCCTGCTCACAGCTAGGTGGAAACTCAATTCAGACACCTGGACTTGGGTGTCCTCAACCTTCACAGATGGAGATTTTGCAGGCTGTATTGGAAACCTATTGCAATACTTGATTACTGTCCCAGTGAAAATGATTTTTCTTTTTTTTTTTCTTTGTAAATATATGCAATTTGAGCATACTGACTCTTTTATGATCATTGTCTTTTGTTCACCTTTCTTGATTTCTGTGAATAACCTGGCTCTATCTTGTCTGTTGCTTCCTGTAGATATGGGAAAATTGCTTGTAATGCCACTGAAGCCAGCTCTTCTTGAGGCTGAACCTCAAAGGGCTTGTACTCCATCCTCATCTTGTTCAATGCTCTAGAATTTAAAGGGAAGCCCTACCTCTTATTGAGGGTTAAGGCTTTCCATAATTTAGTAGTCAGAAGAGATTTTTGTTTCAAAACAAGGTCCCACTGGCTCTAGAGCAGTCGTAAATACAAGGTGTTGTGCTGGTGACCACTTCTCCTCCACTGATATCTGACCTTGGGGTGCATGACCTGGAGATGCTGCTCAGAGGAGATGCTTGCTGTGGACAACACCTTGGGAGCTGGGAACTAGAAGTGTCTTCTGGGGCAAGGCATTCTGCAAACAATTATAGAATGTGGTTATTAGAGGAATATAACTTTAAAGCATACCAGTAAAATGTCAGATAGGACAAGGGAAGATTTCTTTTTTAACGTTAAAACGTTTTTTAATGTTAAAAAACTATTATGTGATTTTTTTTAATAAATGTATCTCTTGTGAAAAGGTGTTTTATAACAGACGTTATATCTAGAACATGGAGGGAGCTTTTCTAAATCTTCTTGTTTATTTAGATTTTTTTCTTGTTCCCTGAGGCAGTAGAAACCTCTATAGTTTTTCATGACTATTTATTTATCTATGTGCACAGAATAAATTTATAAATAGCTTAGAAATAGGACTCCCATCCTTTTTTAATTTTCCTTTTCCTGTCTGAAATTCCTCTAGACTTTCTCATCATTCTCTGTGTCCTACAATTTATGTTAAACATAATTTCTTATTTTTCACACTGTGTTATAGACAATAGTGCTGGCTCCTGAGTGTGAAACTTCTACCAGCAATAATGTGGAAAATTCTTCTTGTGTAAGAGAAGTGAATATGAAGTGTCAACAGAGTCTCAGCTGAGGTCATATCCGTGGCAGGCCACAGGGCACACAGTGTAATTGGGAAAACAGCAGCAGCAGTGTTTCTGTTCCTTTGTAGATAGGAAGAACATTTCTTTTCTTCTCCTCAGTAATAGCAAGGGTTCATTTAGCAGCTCTGCTGTAACAAAATAAATAATAACTCCCTGCTCCAAAATTTGATCATTTTAAAAAATATATTTTGGAATAGCAGATTATAGATATATTCTTTAAAATTTACAGATTGAAAGACACTTACTAACAGCAAGCTTCTCTCATTGACAAGGAAGAGCTGGCATTTCCAGGTGCTATCCAGCTACTTGTCAACACAGCACAGCTGAGTTTAGTTAGCTGCTAAAATAGTCAGTTGTGTAATGAGAGATGTGTGGTACTCTGGCCAAGGTTGGAAGAAAACCACTGAGCAGTTCTTGACATAGATGTACTTTGTGATCCTTTCGTTGATCTTTTCTTTATTTTGTCCTCCTCTTTTTTGATGGCTTTTTCAAGAGCACATAATTCATACAAAATACGCTCACACACAAACATATACACATATGTATTGACATAAAAATATTTGTTTGGATGCATCTAATTTAAAAGATTTGAAAAGCTGTGCTGAAAAGTACTGTAAGAGTATCTCTAGAATATTACTCTGGATATAATTCAATTAGAGAGACAGTACAGAAACAGTTACTGTGTGAAAAATTTGCCAAAAATGCAAAGACTGAAATATATCCTATTGAACAGTTTCTTCATAGACCTGTATAAGTTATAGCCTCTTTGAGTACAGATTGATTGGAGTAAATGTCTAAATTTGCTGTATAAACTGTCAATTGTCCACTCCATTTTCCTGGGTCAGTGTTTCACAGACTGTCGAACTATTTTTTTCCATGGTCCTCTTGTGACTCTTTGGT
The DNA here is from genome assembly GCA_013399945.1 of Ploceus nigricollis. Classification (NCBI taxonomy): domain Eukaryota; kingdom Metazoa; phylum Chordata; class Aves; order Passeriformes; family Ploceidae; genus Ploceus; species Ploceus nigricollis. The sequence continues at coordinate 823,609 of VXBC01002446.1, read as the reverse complement.
GCCTGAGGTAGTGAATTATACCTGTTTATCCTTCTCTATAATAATATAACTTGCTGGAAGACTGCATTTCCCTAGCCACTTTTCCACCTTTTCTCTCTCAGACAAATCATACCTACCTCAGAGGAGACTGTATTTAAGTGAAATACTCCCAAAAGTTTTTGGATTACAATGACCTCAAAGAAAATAGAGAATATTTGTCAAGTTTTACACATTCCTCCCTGCAGTTCTCATTGCTAGTTTTCAGTGAGTGTTTCTCATGTTTTTAGGGGTTCACTGTCATAAAGATGCTGATTGGTAGGTATTAGGCACAGAGCTGCTGCTTCCTGCTCTCTGTTGATCTCTCATCCTGGGAGGCTGATGAACAACACTGGCAGGTGTAGGAGCACAGAATGAGAGTTTATGAAGGTCATGTTGCCTTAGCAAAGCTCTTTTGTATATAATGACACCCAAGGAGCATATGTATGACCTAGGATAAATTACAGCAGACTTATTAAGGAGGACACAGTGGCAGAGTAACATATCCTGCATTGGGAGGATCCTCATGCCTAACGTTCTCTCCAGGAGGCTGCAGCAATACTGCCACACTATCACTCAATTGTTCTTTGACTGTAAGGCACAGAATTTAGATGTTCCAGCTTAAGCAGCCTGTGCTCTGGATCATCATCGATTTGAACAAGTGAGTTAAAAGCCATCTCCAGCATAGAGTAACTTTACAACAGAAAAAAACCACACAAAACTTACAGAAAACAAAACAAACAAAACACCGAAACAAACAAACAAAAAACAACAAAAAAACCCAAAAACCCCAAAACTAACAAACAAACAGAACCCCCGAAAAAGTCCAAACAAACAAAAAAACCACCAAACAAACAGAACCTGCCCCCCCCCCAAAAAAAAAAACCAAAAAACAAAACCTACAAAAAAACCCCAAAAGAAAATAATGAAACACCAGCACAAATTTGGAGCAAAAGCTTAGAAGGTTTTAATTCTGAAAGAGATTTTTATTCTAAGTGTGGACTCAGGTTCATATCCTGACATATTGTGTGCATAAATCCAACCAATAAGCTGGGTACAATGTGTTCAGAGATAAACAGAGAAAGACCTTAGTATTTAAGCTAAAACATACATAAAATAAATTAAAGAAAAATTTAATTTTTTTTTTTAAACTTTTAGAACTTTTTATTTTCAAATCAGCAGGCCAACAGGGCAACATCTTCTTATTGATCAACATGGGACGTCCTATAAAGCCCAGATTTACAATAGCAAAGTTTGCATTTGGTGTTTAAGCTTCCCTGCAGTTGTTGATCAACGATCACATCTCTTTGGATGCCTGACAGGTGAGACCTTTGCCATCAGAAGTCAGCAGTTTAGACCTGGCCATAATTACCTGATGGTATCCCTATTAAGCAGAATTACCATCCCTATTAAACAGCAGTCACTGCTATTAGGTATCATTAGTCTTAAATTGCTTCCTTGGGACACATCTCAATTAAGCAAATCTCCATGTTAAGTGCATTCTGATTGACTGAACTGCACTGTGCTGCTTTGTTTCTTCATGCACCTACTTCAGTAGCCTTCATCCCTCATTTACAACTCTCTCAAAGTCTGGCCTTTCTAAGACTTATTAAAAAAGTACACCCAACTGAACAAGGACTGCAAAAGACTAATTTTTTGGTGTCTTGCTACATTTCATTAGTTGTATTTGAAACTCAATTTCCATTCTTGCAAGGTTTTATTTTTTTCTTTTACTTGGAATAGTGTATTCATTTTAGTTAGTGTGTAATCCTCCTGTAACAGGGCATTTTCTGGCTTCTGTAACAGGTTGTGAATTACACATGCAAAAGAGTGATGTGATTTTATTAACATCACTCTAACATATTTTTAGAGAAGGGTTTAAAAATAATTCTATTGCTAAAATGATGTAATTTTTCTTTCTCTGGAATGTTTGTCCTTCAGAGATCAGAGGCAGTGGTTTTAAAAACAACAGAACCTTGAATCTCACCACTTTTATTTCTTGAAAGAGCAGTTTTATTTCAAGCAGGTTAGAGGTGAAAATAAAGCCAGATGTATTTAATGTGGTTTTTAATTCAGAGTTCAGATTGTAATAGTTAAGGTAGTCCTGAGCGATGCTGGGGTGGGGAACACAAACAAACCCTTAAATCACATCAAGACTTCAGTCAAATCTAAACCATGAATATTAGTGTGTCTCCAAGAAAAATTAAAACCAAAACAGCATTCTTTTAAGGAGTTATGCCATGTTTTAAAAGTTGAAATGGTTTTCTTATATAGAAACTTTTTATAAATACAAATTACACTGAAATAATAAGAATAAAAAAATTAAAGCACATTATTGAAAACACACCCACTTTCCTTCTACTTATAAGAATAGCCTTCCAAAGTAGTTGAAATTCTTTTTTAACACTAAATAAAATTTTGATTACAATTTCTGGTGATCCATCTTGTCACTGAATACAATTCAAAGGTACCATACCTATACAATTTCTCAGATGTAGTCATGCAGAAGAAAAAAAAAGTCAATTCAATTCTTTCAGTGATTCTTTGGGATTCTGGATGTCAACTCAGAAATACTAAGTAATTTTATCTTCTTGCCTTCTGAAGCTTTGCAGTGGTGAGTGCACACAAAAGCACAAATTTATTTCTGAGGCTATTGGGAAGTGCTATCTATTAAGCAACCCCTTCCTCCTTGCTGGGAGGATGACAAGGCAGTAATCAATATCTTTCTTGAGAAGACTTTTCAGAAGAGTGGTTTTCATATTTTTGTTATTGTAGTCTATTTTATCTGGGTATTTTAATAAATCTTCCCAGACATGCTTAATGCAGTCTAATATGAGTTTAAAATGTTTTTCACTCTAAAAGTCAAGAGGCACAACTACAGTCATCTCTTTTCCTTCTCAATAAAACAGATGTTAGGATGTCCATAAAAATAAATTCCTTTATTAAGAGAAATGGAATTCAAAGTAAAACAGATGCTTCTGGTCTTAAAATTTCAAGTGATGGAGAACTCATTGCAAAACTAGAAAAAATGTGCAGGTAGTCTCATGTTTCTGGGAGAGGGAGAAGACATGAATGTTTTTTTGCTTGGAATTTATTTCCCTTCCATTTCATATCCCTGTGTTTTCTTTACTAAGCTGAAGAAGACATTTTTGAGTATATTTAAATACTGTACAAAACACTCCCTGATTTCTCTCATATAAAGTAATCTGCTTGATCTCCTTTCGTCTTAAAAGTCACAAGGAACGGAGAAGTTAAGCTTTGCTTTTCAGCTGCTGCCTCAGCCACCCATCGCTTACCTGTCTAGATCTGGCCAGGACCTTGTATGGAAATCCTGCATTTCCTGTGATCACTGAACTTCCACCTCATGTGCTCCTCTTGCCCACTGCTGCTACACTTAAGGCAAAACATTCAAACAAGCCATAACTAACCTCCTACTGGTGCTGTGACACTGTTTCAGCATGAGTTATCTAAGAAACAGCGTGCTTTTTCTCTAGATGTGGTCAAACCAATTATGTTATTTGCTTGCTCTCAGTTAATGTGCCCATTAAAATACACCACATTTTGCAAACTTGGGTAGTATTGAATTTTTTTTTGTATCCAGAAAGTTCTTGAAGGCCTTCAGTAAAGGAGACTCCACAACATCTCTGAGCAACCTGTTCCAGTGCTCAGCCACTGCACAGTAAAGTTCCTCCTCAAAATCAGGTGGAGTTTCCTGTGCATCAGTTTCTGCCAGTTGCCTCTTGTCCCGTTGTTTGGCACTGAGCAGAGCCTGGATCCAACTTCCCGACACCCTCCCTGGATTAAAGTTCCCTTTGGGAGGTAACTTCTTTCCAGACATAATTTTCTGCTTTGAGCTGACAGTTTCGTACATATTTTATCCATTAAGATGTGGATCCATAAACATTAATTGTCACATTTTCCTGAGTTAACCATAGTGTAGAGAAGAATACATTTTTTGACAGAGTTTTATTCTCCTTAAACAAAACTTAACAATTCCCAGTAGTGTCAGTTATATTGAATACTGCAAGGTTATTCTATATTTTGTGTAATAAGAGAATGCCTTACATCTGCAATGTATTGATATGAGACAGTGTATTTTATTTTTAATTTGTACCTCTCCGTTTTTATTAATTTTCTTTTTATGTGTTGGTCTTTTAAAGCCTCCAATTAAGGCAATAACATTTGAATTGCGAAATCAATCCCCATGGAAGGAAGATATGTTCTGCATAAAAATGACATGTGTAAATCAAACTGTTTTGATTGCCTGTCTTCTACTGCCATGGAAAAGAATCCCAGAAGAATGCCCTGGCATTTACTTCTTTGCAACATCTTTCGGTATTTCAAATTTGTACAAAACTTGTAAGCCATGCCATTGTGTGCATATACATCTCTCTGAGTTTTTGACAAAATTCTTCATCACAAATTCTGCTTTGGTTAAGTGGGGTCATACTGTGCTACAGGTAGTGATACAGTCATCAGTTAAAACAAGTTATTTGAGGCACATCAAACACTGTTACTTATCACAATGCACCTCAATTTTATGTTTTAAAGGCTAAACTTAGGACATGGCATTTAATTACACTGTACAGACACAAGAATTTTTACTTTCAATTTCCTGGACAACTAGCCTTACACTAGCACACAATTTTTTTTGGCTCAGACTTCTATTAAATCTGCAGTTATAGGACTTAATTGGAAAAATGCTATAATCAGAAAAAAACATATCATTCTGTAAAAGAGGAAAAATGGAACACAGTTAAAATGACCTTTAGTGGTAGCTGTCAATCTTGTTTCAGTACCCTAGAAAAGGGATAGGAGCTAAGCAATGGTGAGACATCAAACTTCAAAGCAAAGGAAGAAAGACTCCTCCTGTAGCTTACACCTTTAGTCCTTCTATTTTTGTGCAGAGTACACACATTTTCTTGGGTAAAAGCTTTTCTGCTTGAGTAAAAGAGAAGAATGGATGTGCTATGTAAAGAGTTGTGGAAGTTATTGTAAAAGGTATGAAAAAAACCTATATTTCACTCTTCCCCCAGACAAATGAAAATCCAGAGATTTCCTATAAATAGCGACATAATTCTATTGATTGTTAGGAGAGTACACAGATATCAGTGAGTCAGCACTGAAAATTTTTGTATTAATTACACTATTACTCTTAGAGAAAACATTTGAAAAGCTGGATAGCTTTTGTATTAAACTTTGAGAGAAAAAAATAGATATGATAAGAACAGAAGTTAGATAAAAAACAGAAACTTGTATTTCCATCCTGAAGGTTGGGAGTTTTTGTGTGTCATTTTAGGACTGTATAAAACCTAAAATCTTTTTACAAAATACATCAGACATTTACAGAATTTAGCTTCTTAATGAAGAAAATACCAGGGAAAGCTTCTTTGATCTGTGAAAAAGTGGGTTAGACAGATAATGAGTTTTTGCTCTGCCCTCAAATATCTATGTCCTGTGATGAGCGTCATGTAGATTACCATGTCTAATATGTATTTGCATTCTGATGCCAGTGTCATCATAGCTGCCTGAGGGCTCTCTATCCACTTTTCAGGGACATATGCCTGGTGTTCATGTGTATCACCTTCTTTTACAAGTACTAGGAAAGATTGCCTTCTCTTTCATCACATTTCAGCCAGATATAGTTGAGCAATGATGTGATATACCCAAGAAAAATGGAAAGAAAGGGGCAAGTTTAGGAAGCAAAGGTGCTGGTAAAAATTGAGTGTATGCTTGCACCTGTTAGGCTATAAATGTAATTTTAAAGCTGAATTTGTTGTTGTGTTCTCAGAGCAAGGGAAAAATTATACCTTTCCTCATTTTTAGGATGACACCTGAACTTACGGATGATTTTACCCCCTGAAAATTAGCTCCAGTTTCTAACCAGATGGTTGTTACCAGCAAAATCACTTGTTTTATTTATTTGTTTCTTTTTTGTCAGTTTTGGCNATATATATATTAAAATATATATTTTATTTTTAAAGTATAAATATTTAATTGAGTCTTGACAATGTTTTTGTGGAACAAATCAACAAGTCAATACTATATCTTGCAGGTTTTGTTTAGAAAACTATAGAAGACATATTTTTGCTTAATATTATTATCCTTGATGGGTCTTGTATTTGTGGCCACTGCAATAGTCAAGTTCACACAGACTAAATTTTACTTAAACCTTCATATCTAAAAGTTTACTATTTGGCTGACTCAAAGATATCACCATGGTCATTGATGGTATCTGTTGGGAGTGAAAAAATAAGTTTCATTAAAGAAAAGCCTGACAAGGTGTTAAGAATAGCTCACTTCAGGATCCACTCTGGATCAACTGTATGGATGCAGAGCATCAGAGTGATGAGTGATTTCCCCAGGGAGTAAAATTAACTGCATACATACTGGAATGTAAGTAAAGTTTAAGCAATCTGAATCTGGTTTGTTCAGTTTGTTCAATTAATAGACATCAATGTTGTTCATACAGTTCCAGAAAAAAACCCCAAGATTCTTGCAAAAATGTCATTTAGCAATGTGTTATTTTTTGTCTAATCTCACACGGTTTTGTTATAGATGGAAATATGTCTCATGACTGGAAAATACAAAAGAATATAAATGAGTGCTGCCAAACAGGCTGGCATTTCAAGAAGGTAACATTCACATTTTGTATGTGTTATGGCATCTCTCCATAGATTTCTTAACTTCGGTTAGCTGCCAACAAGTGGGACTTAATTCTGGACCCAGCTCCTTTTACACTTGCATCAGAGGCAGAGAGATCAGACAACAGATTTTTACATATTTTCTGTTCCTGATTTCCTGACAAAAGAAGTAGTGGTGGAGAAATTAAACCTTTCCAGTATTTGCAAAAAATGAATTTGCAGAAGGAAAAGCAGTTCACTTTTTGACTGTTGTTATGCTGTATTTTACTCAAGTACTTGCAAGTGATTATATTATTTTTGTAGTGCATCAGACATAAATGCAATTTTTCCTTTCCATAAAGGAAGAAATTTGAGGCTTACCTGGAATTTTAAGAATTTAATTTCCTTTAAATCTCTGCTTTGTTACTGAAGAACTACATTACTCTCGTCAGTATGCTGAGCACTGTAAGCAAAAAGCTCATTAGTAATGTTTAATAACAATTTTATTGAGTGTAATAATTTATAGATAGGACTTATTAGATTCATATGTCATTAGATGGGTAGTTATACCACTTCTTTCTGTATAAATTTTCTTCAGTGTATAGACATATTTTATTTATTTATTTATTTCTTTATTATATTTTTACATATTGGCTTGTCAAATGAGGGAAATCACAGATTGAATATTAAATTTTCCACTTTTCTCTCACAATTTGTCTTCTCCCAAAAAACCTTTAAACTGGATAGATGTGATGGAAAATTTGGGAGTTGTGAATTTGAAACTGTTAATCCACTGCCCTACAGTAAAATGACCATGGTCATGCATCTGGTACATATTTAAGATGGATTTTGAACTCCTTACTTATTTTGAATATTAAACTTGCTTTGCAGCTGATCTCACGTAAGTTAATGGGGCTCGTTGTACAATTAGATACTGCTTAACAGAATGTGATCCAAATTTCATGGTTATTGAGGTGAGTGAAAAATTAGTCATGGAATAGAAACTAAAATACTGGCAGAGATTAGACACTTGGTAAGACAGAAAGCTAAGATTAGAAAAGAAAAAAAAATACCCCAACAACAACAACAGCAAATCAAAGCAAAAACTGGAAAATGTTGGTTAAAGAATTTGCTGTTGGAATAGCTTAGAAGGCAGAAGTTTTACTTAAGAAAAATCCTCCAAATTTTGTGTGTCATAAAAAATCTATCTCATTGCTCAGGCAGATATCTCAACAACAGTGTAGTTCACACAGTCAAAATATTACCTCACTGTGGGACAATAGTTCAATAAATCAGCAAAAATTGGGAAATATTAATAGTGTGCATGAAAACTATTGAGAAATGCAACCTCTGATGCATTATTATTTGTAATTGTGTGTTCAATACTCTTTACTTAAACTTAGATTACTAGAAGTATTTAATCATTGTCCAAAACACCTTTTAAGAATCTGGGATGATATCTCCATAGAGATAATAGTAGAAATCACTGTTTGGGGATAACATAAAAAGCAGAAGCTATAATACACAATCTGCCATAATCTCTCACCTGATGAGTTTAGAGCAAGGGAGGTGAAAGGCAAAGGCTGTTGCTAATTAGCTGTGTGAACACACTCTCTGTAACACCGAGGTAACTTACGTTGGGTTCATACCCTCTGGCTTCAGAATCTTGATTCAGAGGCTGTTTGAGCAACCTGGTCTTGTGGAAAGTGTTGCCAAAACTAGGTAATCTTTAAGGTCCCTTCCAACCACAACCAGTTTTGTGATTCTATAAATACAGACAGAGCCACTGCAGACACTCCAGGACACCGGCGACCAGCAGAGGCCATGTAGGTCTGCTGTGAGAACCAGGAACCCCTGGAGTGGCAGCTGGAAGCTAAGCAACATGTCTTACAGTATCCAAATTGACAAAAAATGTTCATGGGTCCAGACTGTATGTAACTGAGTGCAGTAATTTCTCGTTAGGAAATGGTCCCTTCTGGTTTGAAAATCAACCTCATATGTAAGAAGACATTTAAGTGAAAAACATACCACAACATATGGTTTACAGTTAAAATGTAACTGTATCTTTACTAAGGGTATAGAGTTTTTTCTTCTAATGCAACGAATAACTTAAACAACAGGCCAATTAACTTTTTAAATTTAGTCTACAACTTGACAAAGAAATTACTTGCTTTATGTGTTAATCAGGAGAAAAATAAACAAGACATGAAGAACACTTTTAGATTTTTGGCATGAGTGAATCATTATGTTAATCCAGGCTTGACCTTTATTTCAAAACTCAAGGAAATACTTTGAGATCACAACTTTCTAGGTGATTGTGAAATGTGCATAAATATTAGCCCAGTCATCTGGAGTCTGACATTTACTTGTTGACAAATAAAAAATTATTTTAAAAAAGCAAGCTAGGATGTCCATTTTCTTCCTACTTACTTAATTTTTCATTCCAGACACATGGAGACATACTTATGAGAAATGAAAAAGCAGGAAGGAGTAGGATTTGCCAAAAGAATCATTCCAGCTAAATATTGCTCACATATGAAGTACATATTTTAAAGACTTAACAGATGTAATTTTGGGGGTTTTTTCCCACATAAACTTATGTTGCAAGTTTGAAGCATTGAAGATTCAAGTGGCCATAATTATTCCAAAAGGAGAATTTTAATATGTAACTAATGTATCATGGCACTTGTCACACTTACAAAGTGATTCTCAAACCTTTTCATCTAAAATGTAACCCTAAAGTGCTGAAGAACAGACAGCTCTCCCTTGAGCACTCTCTTCCAGTTACATTTTTGAAGGTATAATGTTTCTTAAAAGCCAGCAAAATAACTTCTGGTTTCAGGTGACAGAAGAGGAACCTCCTGTCCCTGCTTTGTTATCTTACTATTATTCAAATTTCAAACCAGTGTCTTTATTGACATACTTATTTTTGAGATAAACATGCATTTCCTAAGCCTTTCGGGGTGAATTCATGGTCTCCCTCCAGTTATAAATATTTTTGGAGGAAAAATGAATCTTCATGTTTTGTAATTGGGTACTATACTCCAGATTGTTACAAAATGAGAAAAATATTTGATACTGGATTTTTTCTTTATTAGATGAGACAGTACAATATTGATAGGACGAGTAATGCGTTTCACATTTTAAATACTGTGTGAGTAGGCCCGCTGGGAAATCTCTACTGATTTACAGTTGAAATGATCTGCAAATAAACTCACTAGGACACTTCAATATATTAAATGGAGAGAGAACATTGAAATAGCAGCCTCAGAACAATGTAGATTCTTTTAATTTAATCTCTCAGGTCTGTAAAACAATTGGAAAAACAATGATGTGGGTCTCACTTTATATTAATGGGAACAGCTACACTACCATCACTGAGATATTTTGGGTTTACAGGAGCTGTGGTTCTGAGTTATTCATTTACCTGTATTGCAAGTCTGAGATAACTACATCTAAGGAAAGAAACCCCAACTCTCTAAATTCTCCAACAGGTGATAAGGGAAATGGGACATGAGTTAATATGCACTAAAGGCAGGGTTTTCTATGTTTAAGATTGCTTAAGAAGACAATATTCAAGATGAAGCTGCTAATAATTTTGCAAGAGTTTAATTTCCTGAGTCATGTATTCCCTGATGAATTTTTGTTTAAATTCAAGAAAACCTCCAGAAAAAACAAACAAACAAAGAAACAACCCCATCAGTTTGGGGGACAGGAAGGGGGAAGAGCATATATTTGGGGAATAGGCAATGGATAGAAACAGTAATTGGACAGGGTAATAATGTGAGGGAACAATTAGAGTGTAAAGCAACTGATACAGGGCTTTAGATCAGCATCAGGATGGTGTCATGCGGAAACTGAATTACTACACTAAAAAAAAGAAAGAAAACAGTATTATTTGACTCTAAAAACTGAGTAAAATACACTGATTTTTTAATGAAGAAAACATTCCTTCGTACTTGTACCTACAACAGAAAGTAAACTCCAATGCAGGTGAGAAGCTGTGTTGAAGTAAAGCTGAGACATGACTCTCAGTGGCTCTCTACCCTGTGAACTAGATCAAGAAGTGATGATGGTTTTGCCAGTGTAGACAGGTACTGGCAGCAGTGCAATAGTGGCACTGAATCTGGGCAACCTCAGTTTCCAGAGGCAAAGAAGCCCTGCTGGACTTGCTTCCTTTCTACACATGCATGGAATTTCTTTAACTTAACAAAGTGCAAGTAGTCACAGTTGTTCTTCGTTCCACTCAGAATGAAACTTTGTGGTATCAGTTAATCCATCACAATTAAGCGTGCAGCAGATCCTCAGTGCAAAGTGCACCATCCCCTTCAGGTTTGCAGGTGCAAGACGTACTGCAGCCACCACCACCACTAAGCCATCACTAAGTGTGATTTTGGGACATAGGGCAGACTGTAAGTCACAAAAACTGAGGGTAGGGAGGGAAGAGAGGAGGAAGGGCTAATGTCTTGTTTTGAGAACTAGGAGGAGATGGAGTGGGAATGTCACAGAAGAGGGGTGTGGTGTTGAAGACCTGATTAAAATTTCAATTAAAATCTTAACATTTTAGCAAACTTTAAGAGTAAGAAAGGGAAAAGTAAGGTTTTTAATTAAAAAAAAAGAGATTGTCATATCACCAAATCTTGTTTGAAGTCACATATTGATGTATAAACATATAGGTCTTTAGATGGTACCCTAGTTACAACATGATGAAGGAAATTTTGAGGAGTTCTTAGAAACAAGAAACTTCTTCAAAAGAGAAAAATCATCAGTCAGTAGTTCCTAAACACTTTATTTCCAGAAAGTGGGAAGTTATGTCAGCACTAAAATTCATTGTATGCTCAGTTTTTATACTCTTTCCCTCAGTGTGTTTTCTCACTTCTTGTGGGAGGAAATGGGTTAAGGTATATGCCACTGCAGTTTTTCTTAAGCTTTACAGCATTTTTGGAGCTTCTTCAACATCATTTGTGATTTGTTGATGTTGAACTTCCTGTGTAAATTTTAAACTCTGTCCACACTTTGGTATTTGAGACTTCATAGTTTGGTAGGGTTAGGTAAGTCCTCCTGAATTCAAGCGTATTCTTTTTCTTACCTGAAGGAAAATCCTGATGTCTTGTTGCAGAGCAGTCCTTAATGATCCTCTACATGCAGAAGTGATATATGGGGTGCCCTCTATCCATTTTGCACAAGGTTAGCATAGATGTTTTCAGAAATGCTTTCTTCTAAATTGAAAAAAAAAAAAAAGACATCTGCTTTTCTGTTTTGCATAATAATAATAATTATGTAATTATAGTTCATTAACATGCACATGCACATGGTGTTTTGTTCTGTTTTTTGGTCTGACATATATAGACCTCAGTACTATTTGAAAGATCATTTAAAAATAAACCATGATTGAACAAAAATCCAGAAGTGTGTGACAGGCTCTATTCAGAGCAGAATACTCAAAATTTGTCTTGGCTGGGATTTAGCTGCTGTTTAATAGACTATTAGCTCCAATTTGCTACTGCTTTATTTGTGTCAATGCACTCTGATCTGAGCATTTTTGTCAACTGCTTTGCTCTGAATATAACTAGGAAAATATTCAAAAAATGCCATTCAGCAGTGGGATGCAAGTTGAATTCATGTGTACCTAGCAAGACTTGCATGTCATTAATTACAAGATCTTCTTTACCTCTGACTGAAGGCTTTCAGGTAAATCAGTTTAAGTGAGAAAAACAAAATTCTCTAGCACTTATACAAGACAATGTTGATTCTGATTGTTTTCATCCGAAATTTAAAAATTATTCATAATTATGCTAATAATTTTTCTGATCCCGATAAATTTTTTACAGCTTTTGTATGTTTAAAAATTTGGTCTTTGATATACTATATGTAATAGTTCTCCAGTTTAATCAAAATTAGCTTTTAAAAATTGTTTTCATCCATTCTTTACCAATCTTCTCCACCTGAAGTTGACACACTCTGTCCCCCTTCCTCTACTCCCCCCCTCCCTGCTCCTTTATGCCTTATTTCTTACCTGATTTTTAAATTATGTCTGGGACATAGGTGAGTCAGAGCAAGGTTTAATTTTGTCTGCTTCTAGTTTGAGAAGAAAGAAAAATAATTATTATTTTCTCTCAAAATTGCTTTCACTCAAGATGTACCATCATGGTGCACAGAGCAGATTACTGCAAAATCTGGGTTGCAAAAAGTAGTATGACTTCTCCTCAGGAAGAACAAAATTTCAGGCCCCAGCTTCCTAGAAAAGTTCTTTAACTATGAAATTCTTCTGAGAAAGTGGACACAAAAGACCCAAGTTAACTGACTCCATCTACTTGGGATCTTACTATCTGTAGATGTTTCTTTACAGTCAAAGGAGTGAGAGGTAACTCCTAGAGGTCCACTAAATACATAATTACAGTACTTAAGTTAGATGCACTGGATTATGCATTTGAGCTTTGGGTGAAATACAGGTGTAGTAGCAAATCTGTCATTTTGAGCTTTTCTTATCATTTACTTCCTTTATAGCCTCTTACAACTCATAAAATAGTAGGCAAAATTATTTGTAGAAATTTGGCATCTAAATAAGATACTGTCTCTAAATATGGGTCTGAAATTTGCTGGCAGACACAGCTATTTTTTGTTAAGTGACAGTGTCTGAATCATAGACACAGAATCATAATCATTTAGGTTGGAAAGAAGCTGAGAAAGCAAGCCAGTACATTCCCACCCCCAAACAGAGGTGATAATGAACTCTGACTTGCCTGTGAACTGCTCCAGTTGAGATCTCTCTTTCAGAAGACTGGAAATAAATTTTGTGCTAGGGAAGCACCCACTGTTCTGAAGAGCCAGGAGACCCTGTCTCCCTGCCTTTCAGACTCCTACACCAAAGCCTCAAAAGAAAGTATGGGAATTTTCTATCCTACCCAAGAACTGCTGATGATTTTACCACAAAAAGGTTTAAGGAGAATTGAAGTTTCTCATGACCTCTCCTTTATATGTAATCTGAAGAGAAAAAAAAAGATCCAAAGATAAAAAAATGCTCTTTTGTGAATAATTAATTAAATTTAAATTGCTTGATACTTGTCTGACAAACTTACAAGTCCTTGAGATTGGAAAGGGAATTTCTAAAAGAATCTCCCCACTCAACGCTATTTTAGCTTTGCATAAGCATTATGAAAAGAAAAAGAAAAATCAGAAAAGCAAGGCAAGGTATGCATTCTATTTTTTGACTGTTCTGTACCAAAGAATAAATTTAATAAAGGCTGCAGGTAGCTTTAGGCAAAACAAGTTTTGCAAGGATTTTGAAACTTTTTTTTTCTGAATATAAAAGCTCAGGGATTCTATAGTCTTTATAAAGACCTTTACAAAAGTGTGGACTTTAGCCAGCTGGAGGAAAAATTTTTATAGTACATAAAATGAGAGGGAAAAAAAGGAAATTGATATTCGTGTGTTACTCAGTAAGAAACTTCCACACGCCATCTCTATATTCATCCTAGAAATATATCTCTAGTTATTAGTAAGATATTACATCAGTGATCACATCATTATGTGAATTTACATTACAATTTAAGATAGTTTAGTAATTAACTTTTTAGAAAGACAGCTTCTGAATAAGTTAGGGTATGTCTTATATAGAAGTTTGGAAATACTTTTCCATTGACCACTATGCTCTGACATATTCCTTTGTTGGTGTGATCCTTCTGCATTAACACTGACGAGTGTTCCTGCAACAAGACATTCAAATTTTTCTCTTTCTTACCTGAGGCACAAGATTATATCAGTATTAACTTTAATCCACTGATCTATTTCAAGCTGAAATGTTATCTATCTTTGCCAGCATGTCTCTGATGATCTCCATACGCACAGACTTAATCAAATCACTTTTGTGCTTTCGTGCTCAGAACTTGTTTTGACCGATCTTAGTCCACCAAAATTGGTGTCCTCCTGTGTTATCTGATGATCACTATAAATTAGACCTTCCTACCTTCCATTGTAGCAAAAAAATTAAATTATTCTTTTAATTCAGATGGGAGTGTTAGTGTAGGTCACTATTAACTGAAGAACCAGCAGTAGCAAGTTGCATATTATTTTCCTTAAATGTTCTTGTGAAAATAGATTTTTCTTAACTTGAGGAAGAACCAATAAGTATAAAACTTCTAAGACAACATCATTATCTTCTAAATAAGCAGACATATACTTCTGCTTGCCTATATGAAATTCTGCTATTTGAATACACTGAAATAGGTACATCCATGATACTGTACTCCAATAATTTATGACTGATATATTCCATCATTTAGAACACGGGTGAATATTTCTTGCTTTAACCAACACATTAAGTGCTGAAAGCAGAAATCTGCGTGGATGGAATAGGTCATTCTGCTGTCATGTATCTCAGAATTCAATGTTTCTATTTCCAGATTGATTATGAAGAAATATAAAAGACAATGTACCTGCTTCCTTTGGAATCTTTTATCAAGTCACATACAGAATTTAAATAACTTACATTATGTTTTCAAGCAGTATAGAGGAAAAAAAACACAACAAAAAACAACTTCTTAAGAGTTTTTGGCTGGTCAGCTTTTTCAAAAGAACACTTGTTGATTTTTTTTGGATGATCATAGACAAAAGTTACTCCCCTCTTTTTTTCTCTTGACTCCTGCTTGATAAAGGCAGCTTCCTCAGGAAGCAATCATCTACTAGACAAGAATTAAAAGGAAAATCTGAAAAACTTTCACAGGGTTAGGTGGAGGTAAAAACATGTATCAAAAAGCATAGTTCTTTCACTGTTGAGCTGAACAGTGGATTTCCCTGCTCATTACTGCATCCAGAAAAAAAGAATCACAGATCCAAAAGCCTTAAATTAAAGGCACAGACAGCTTTTCATTAATGTTCTATCAAAACTGTCCTTCTACATAATGCTTGGAAAAGTCCATCAAATGGTGTCAAAACTGTAACAGATCTACACAAAGTACTGTAACAGAAGGCACTTTACCTGTGTGTTGCCCAACTCGACAGATACAAATTGCAAAGGTTCTCATGGAAATACACTCTGGGATACTCTGTGGGGTCCACAGCCTCAGGAGGGTTTAATTCCCTCCTATGCTTCTAAGCAGTATCAATGTGCAAAGAATGCTTTTCTGTTTCCTTTGGAATGTATCACTGATGAAGAAAACATCCTGTGCTTGTCCCTGTCTTTACCCTTTAGTGCCAGCTAGTGCAGAAAAGATCCAAAAAAGGGTTTATCCACACCCTCATAACTAGGAAAAATTCAGCTACAGACAGACTCTCTCCTGGAAGTCTCCCTTTACTACAAAAGGGGATGCAGTAAGATGAGTCAGAAATGAGCAGCTAAGAAGAGTTGGCTATCACACAAGGAGCAGAGGGATGTGGGATTCAACAGTTCTTGGGTAAGAGAGGTAATCATTGTGATTCTCACAAGCATTGTATGCAACAAAATCCAAGAATCTGAAGAGATTTTTTAAAAATTAAGATGCATGGGCTTATTTTGTTTGGCTTTTTTCTCTTGGATTTTGGGTTTGTTTATTTAGTGTTTTGTTTGTATTGAAGGGTAGCTGTCAGAAATTGTTTTGCAAGCATTTGTTGCCAGATTACTACAATGTTGTCACAAGCCTCTTAAGATTTTTTTACTTAAGATTAATAAAGAAATTTACTAATTTGAGTTTGATATCAGAAACTCTTCAAAGTGAAGAGATATTACATTTGTAAAGACACCAGTTAGCTTTTTCTGCTGATCTACACCTTTCTACAATATTGGTACTGAATAAACGTGGAAATCCTTACTGTGAAAGGATCTTATTGGGTTAAATTGGTGTTTGGCTTAGTAAGTAAATCTAGAGAGCTTATAAGCATCCTTCAGGAGATATATTAGAATTCTTACCCTGTTGTTTGTCTCGGTTCCATCCTTTTGAGATGCAAGTTTCCAAAACACTGCAAAGATTCTCACTCATGAATATTAATTTAGTGAGGAAGAAGGAGGAACATGATACCCATCAAACTGTCAGTTTGAAGGTAGAGGGTGAAAAATGATATCGCCAAAACCTATGGGACAGCAATTCCATCCAGAATACTGTTAGAAATAACTCTGAAGTAGTAAAAAGTTTCCCAACTATTTCAGATTATAACTACTTCAGGAGTTGATGCTGTGCTTTGTTTAATATATTTATACTGTGCATTGCATGCATGAATAAAAAACAGTATTACCAGATCAAAGTAAAGAGATAACCAGAAAAATAAGTTTAATAGACATAGAATAACCTGTAGTGACAAGAAACTTTTCTATAATATTATTATGCAGATCCAGCTTTATACAGTATTTGCAAGTGAACTAAGAATAACACTTCCATGATTTATTTTGGATAAATCCATATATATTTCAAAAACACTCTCAGCAGAGCATTGTTATTACTTTATTAAATACTACTTTTGCCTACTTGAGCTTAACAAACAAATCTAATGGTATGAAAGAATTTAATTTCAGAGCTGAATGATAATTTTTCAGGCATGGTTAATTCACATAATTCAAAGTTAATTATGTTTGCAATATTAGAGAGTGCAGTAATTTTGCTCTGTTCAGCTGCAGCTCTTATTAAATCTCATGTTTTGATTGGGAAAGCCAGGCTTTAAGACTGTACAGTAAATTAGAAAAAATGGCAAGGTATGGGGAAATGTTTTTAGGCACATGCTTTTGTTCATATTCACAACCTCTCTTGTGTTACATCACTTTGCCAATCCGAAGCTGAATGAGATATACTTAAATATTTATTTACACTTCATTCTATATGTGCTTTCTTTCATTTTTTTAAACATTTGGGAATGCTAAACTTGATGTCACCAAGCCACTTGATGAACTAGTGTACAGTGGGTCCTTCATCTCTTCTTCTTGTACCAAGCAGTATTTCCACTGCTGTATTCCTCAGTGGAAAAGAAAGGCTCAACAGAAGAGAGATTAACAAAATCAGTTAGGAAGTGTCAAAGAATTATCGACAGGGGTTCAATTTCTTTCAGTGTTAGATTTGTGGCATTGATTAGATATTGCTAAATTTGTTTTCAATGAATACATTTAAATACTCTGTACAAGCTGTATTTCTAGAAGAAAGGCAGTAAAGGCAGTTGAATGTGTGAAGTTGATGAGGTGTTCACAATCTGAGGCCATATGGGAACTGTAGATTTTTGAAGGCATTCACAAGGGTTCAAGCTCCCTCCTGAGTTTCTGCTTCCTGTGTAATTTTGGTGATATTATCTTCATTTGAGTTTGTATAGTCTTCCTTTAGATATATGCTATAGAACAGGAGCAAAATCACTATACTGTCTCACAGCAATACAGCAATGGCAAATGCAGCACATTGCTGCTCTCCAGTCATGCTACAACGTTTGGATTGAAGACACATAGCTACTTCATGAAAGTGTAGCAAAAGTAGGCCTGGTCTCACACTGTACTGGTGGCAATACAAATTTCTAACTCTTCAGTACAGGTATAGATCCCAGTTTTTCTCTGGGCTGGTTCTACTATCACTGGGCTTTACAGAGGCATTCATAAAACATTGGATACAAACTTCTACCTCCAACACAAACTTCTCTTTTCAATGTGTCTGTCTTTACGTTCCTTTTACTGTGGTGGGTTTTTTTGGTTTTTTGTTTATTTGTTTGTGGGTTTTGTTTGATTTTTTTTTTCCTAAATTAAGCCTTTCCAAATAATTTTTAGTTTTGACTTCCTTATTTAAAAGGCTAGAGATGCTTTTATATTGCTCACATGAAAACAAAACTATAGCAAACTGTATGTTCTCAGACTTGAATACTTGAGTAGAAGAGGCAAAGAGCTGCATATGCCAGGAACTAACAGAAAATAATCTTCATTGAGCTGTCTTAATTAATCACAGAATCCCTTTTTCCCTACATAAGGCCGAGTCTTATGACAAAAGCAAAATGGAACCTCATTATTCATTAGCTCAGGGTTGATCACGTACTGATGGAGTTTAAACTATATCAATTTTCCTTGTGTGAGGGAAGGAGTGAAGCCTGTGTAAAATCTTGAATGTGTAGCTTTAATTCTTATACTTTGTATCTTTTGCTGTTCTTTTAGTGAAGTATTTCTGTAAGCTCATTGTAAACTCATATTTGGTCTTGGAGTTCATTGCATGGAGTGTGTCATCACTGCTGTCAGGCTGCAGGAAGTTGAGAAATAAACCAGGCCTCTGAAGCTAGCAATTTTAATAAAGTGCTAACAGTCAGTGAATATCTGTGGACAGTGAGGGTAAAAGTCACTTAATGACTATTAAAATTCCAGGCTAAAAGATTTCCACAGACCTGAGAATCCCTGCTGCAAGGAGGATTGTTATTGGCATGAAAGCCATTTTCTCTCCTCATGCCAAATTTAATCACACAGAATCTTGTTCTCTTCTGTTAAATTTTCTTTCTCACACTTTTGACAAAGCAAGTGTAATATTTGATTATGCTTGGAAAGAACATTAGCAGGAAGAACAGAAACTTCTGAGGAATGGTGAGATCATTTATGTGTAATTACAGCACAGTGTCAGGCCCTGGGTTGGCTCTGAATGGATTTACTAATGCAGTCATCATGTTGTTCACAGTCAGCAGCCACGCTGCTGCAGTGTAACTAGGGTAATAATAAAGCCACATATATTTTTGCAGAGGTAAGATAGTTTCCTGGAATGTCTGACATTTCACTGCTGGTGACTGGAGTAAAATGCCAATGCACTGAACTCTGATTGAATTCTGAATATTAATAGCTACAAATAGGGCCTATTAATTTTCCTTGACTTTATATGTGTATATACATATGTATGTATGCATGCATGTAGGTATGCATGTTGCTGGAAATAAATATGAAGGAGTCATTAGTGGAAAAGGAATTGTCTGCTTAAAGCAAATGATATTATCTTCCAACTTAATGTCTTTTCATAAGGGATTTGTGGAACAGACCTTACTCTTTCATGGTTTTTCCAGAAATTTAGGGTCTGTCTTTCAGAAAAATTTCTCCTTCCCAAGCCCTAAATGTTTTGGAATTTTTAATGTTTTCAAATTTTGAATGTTTTTGAACATTCACAAATAAGAGGTGTTATTTCAAAGGCAGTCTATGTGCGCTGCAGTGACGGATTTTTCATACTGGTGGAAACAAGATTCAAGGAGTTAATCACCTTCTCAGAACTGCTGCATTTGTCTAATGTACATTAGACGTGGAGAAAACTAGAACATAAATAGATAATACTTGTGACAAGGGTACTTTCTGAGAAGCTGGAAGAGGAGTTAACTGGGAATGGGGAAATCTGGAGTCCAGCAATTGGGTGCTGGGAAGAATTATTTTTAGTAAGCAAACCTAGCATTATAATAGTGTCTGTGTGCTTCTCCAATGTGATCCACCAATGCAGGGGATTATTGATTCCCCCATCATCAAACTAGACACAATGTATTACTCAAATTAATGAAGTTCGTATCTGCTGGAATGTCTCTAGTGAAGAAAGTTATCAAAGTCCTTTCTTTATCCCTATAATATATATTATTTTTTTTCCCTTTAAAATAAGTAAATGAGGAAACAAGCAAGAAAAACAAGAGTATCAGCTTTCTGTTTTTCACAATTCATGCTTGGATATGAAAACAAAATTATAACCTCTGTCACCAGGAGATGTTTTCAAATCTGAGAAGATGAAATGTTTCTCCAGTAGAATGCGGTGATGGTTGATAAAAAGAATCTCACACTGTATGAGCCTGCTCAGCCCCCTGCACAGCTGGGGCTGTGCCTTCCAGCTTCACTGCTGGGTTTTCACTGACAGAGTTCATGCCACCATTTTCCTGGCAGCATTAGCAGAGGCATCTTGGACTGTGCTCAAGAGCCCATGTTATTACATTACTAAAAAACTTTAAAATCTTTTTTTCTACTCCTGTAGTCCTCATGTAGCTACTCAAGGATGCTCAGAAAATCCAGCCTGCAAGAGGTTTTGTGGTTTGTATTGCTGAGCTGCCCAGTGACTTACCAGTGAGCTTAAGGACACTGCTCCGATTCACATATGTCCCCAGTGATTCCCTGCTTGGTATGTTTCATAACTTAAAGTTTGGATGAATTCTGCCAGCTGAAGTTCAGCTCAAAACTCAGCTTTACTTCTTATTCTCTAAACCTTCAGAAGCTCTAGTTTATCATCTAGTGACATGTAGTAACTGAAACAAGTGGGAACAGACTTGGCAAGATAATTTCTGCCAAGCCAACTGCTTTTCACATTACACACTGTAAGAAAAATACAGATCCAAGTAGAAATAGTAAATGTCAAATGATTCTCACTGCAATTTCTGGCCTATAAGTAAGGAGTATTGAGTGCTCCTTAGGATTTAGTCAAATTGTGTTATGAAGTCCAATACACCACAGCACACAGGGCCTAGGACAGCAGTGACTGTGGGTTGTTGAATCCACTGTTCTGCTTATGAAGACAAGTGGCATCCCAGTTTAAAATCATTCAAATATTATCCTGAATTCTACTAAGAACATGCTCTGGAACATGACTCTTCTCACAGCTATAAATGCCCTAAACTGAGGAGCACTTTACACATTTGTTTTTGCATCCAATTTTGTATTTTGTATCCAATGTGTATCCTCCAGAGAATAGATTATTTTTCTCCGTAGTGACTAGATGTTACAGTTAAAATAAAACATCTGTCATAATAGACACACACACACATATATATATATATATATATATATAAAAAAAGAGAGAGTGAGAGAAGGCAGGTCTAATGAAAGAAAATATCAAATGGACAAAATCTAGGAAAAAAGAAACCTGATTATTTCCTATTTTACAGATGGCTCTGCCGCTCAGTTACATAGTGAGCCAGATTTTTGAGCATTTAGCAACCTAAAATGCAGATGTTGCCTTTGTGTATTCAAAAGCACCTCTCTGTGCATGAATACAGCTGTGTGTTAACTGGCTTTAAAAATCAGAGTTGGAACTGGTTGTCCGGCTTATGCAGAAAATCTGCAGTAAATCTAGAATCAAGCTCTAAATCAGTTATCTCAACAATCATCTTATCTTTCTATAAAAGTGTGTGAAATGACTCTTCAGATGACACACAGCCTATGAATGGGAGCTTCTGCAATAAAAGCTAATATTCAGACATGCTGGAGTGCTGGATCATTTTCTCAGATCTTTCCTCCTGCAATCCTGAACCACTGATCCCTGCAGGCTGCACACTTTTCCCTGCCTTGACTAATACTTTTTAAGTTTGCCTTCCTCTTAGACCCAGAAAATAGAAAGTGGAGGTACATTTTTATAAACTCTGGAGGGCCAGTTTTATTGTAAGTAATTTTTAAAAGTTCTAATTGTACTTGTTTACTAAAAGCACATAATGTCAAATTATAATTCCAAGTGTACATTTAAAAAACTAAACGTGGCACAGTGTTTATAAATGGATTGCTTTGAAGACAGGGAAATACTGCCCTGGAAAAGGGCAGACAAAGCTCTATCACACATTCTTTTTGGTTTTGTCTGATTCCTCTCCAAGTCCTGAACACAACTGCTTTCACATGATCTCTTCCTTTCCCATCCACTATATAAGTACACGCAAGGTCATTCTATTGTACATGCTCTCTTTTCAGCTGATTTTTTTCTAATTTTCTGTTGTAAAAGAGATCAGGAAAGTGCTCAGAGGATCAGGCCAACCTCTTAAGTGTCCCCTAACTCAGCTCTGATTGCTAGCATTGAAAACTGCAGACGGGATGGATACACTGAAGGTACATGCAGTACAATTACTATTAATGTTTTATTGCCAGACAAATTTTTAGATAGCCGATCTGAGAAATGTGTGTTAGAAGAATGAGGTATAATTTTAAAGGCAAGAATAAAACACACCTCTTGACTAATTTATCTCAAATGTAGAGGAACAATTATAGAAGCAATCCTCTGGGGACCTCATAGCATTTGCTATAGACAAAGAGCCTTTCCACTGAAGCACCATATTGTGTCCTGACTCTACATTCAGCTGTGTCAGCAGGTTATGTTTAAAATCTACTTAAAAGTGAACTTGGGGTCTAGGTATGTTTTCCTCTTAATTAACCTGCATAATCTGTTTTTGTACATAATTCATCCCTTCATTTGCATTTTAATTAGGGAGTGTGCAAAATGTCAAGCCTAATTGGCTCAGGAAGACGTGGTACAACAAAGCCCTGGACTAAATGTAGCTGTGGGCAGTGCACTGAACAGCTGGCTTGCAGTTCAGGTTGGGACTACAGTACAGTAAGAGGGCTCGTTCACTCAGTTTTCTGTGATTAAATGTATAAACACTAATTTCAAAAGTAAAACTGGAGGACCCGCAGACCTCTTGTCCCTGCATTTTAATGACATGTAGCTGTTGTTTCCTCTTGCCTCCATGCAGTTCAGATGCAGTTCTTTTACCCTGATAGACTTAAATCCTGGTCTCTTCTTGGTTTCTGAATCTCCCCTTTCTCTGCTGGTTCTCTCCAGTAATCTTACAGCAGCTGTAAAAGGAGAGAAAAAAACTCAGACTGGGCTCCCTAAAATATTTTAATTAAATTGTCGGTTACCAGCTGGCTGAGAGATGATGTTTTGGAGTCCTCACAGGGCCTCTGGGCTTCGTTGACCCATCCAAACTTGCCAGTCTCTTTCTCTCAAGAAAACATCTGGCTCCAGTAAGACGTGTTACCCTTGCCTTCACTGGAGATACCCACAAGAAGAGTCATGGGCTCTCCCGTCCTGGGGCCTGGCAGTAAGTAGTGTGCAGAGAGGAGTGCTGCTCTTCAGCTGCCGTTCAGCTGGGAGGAGCCATCAGGCTGTCCATGCTCCAGGCTCTGTGTCTGGGACACATCTAGTGGCCACCAAGCTGTATGTGGAGTCCACCTTTTAAATCTATTTTATTGCGGAAGTCTTCTGAGAAAAGTATAATTCCAGGTACCTCCTGTTGTAACTTACTAAGGAGGATAACTTTTGTTCATATGAATCTGTGACATTATCTGGTTTCCAGTTAAATTTTTTTTCCTTCTCAGTTCACTCTCTTGTCTTAATGTTTCTGTATTCCCACAGCAGTTTGAAAATCAAATCTGAAAGGTTTGTTTATAAGTTTGAGGACATGTTGAAGCCTTTTCATTTCCAGGTGTGGGAAGAATGGGGGGCTTGGTAGGTATGAGATGAGAAGCCTTTGAAAGTAGGAATGGAAAATATGTTATATATTTGGTTCTGCTAGAATTCTTTTTAGATATCTGGAATGAAACATTCTGGGTGTAGCTGGAAAAAGAGTAACACTCAGAGAGAGCCGTTCCATAGTTAAAACATTTCATTGAAGGTTTCTCGAACTGAAAACCCAGCATAGTGCTCCTACAGTTTTGTTTTTTACTGTGTTTTTCCTTCAGTGCATGTCATTATGTGATGGTGCAAAATTAGCAATGAAACGAGGACATCCACATTATTTATAAAAATTTAAAATTCTGCCTCATGATAAATATAAAATATTTTGTATTTTACTAATTTTCTTTGTTGTTGTTGTTGGTTTTGATTAAGGGATGTATTTAAGTCCCCTCATTTACCATTTTTTTTGTTTCTGGAATTACTTTCCCAGTGTGAATAAAAAGGGATGAAATTGAGTCTCCTTATTACTCATTCATGCCTAATACTGTCTTACCAAATTTCCTAGCATGTTCATATAGTGCAGCTGGCACTTTTGACAACTTTTTTGATGCTTTTCATGTTAATATATTAGACTTGAATAAAAGCTTAATAAATATAAGGTTTCATTAACAAATATCAAATCTAAGTAAAAGGTTTCAGGATAGGTTTTCAAGCAACCTGGTGACAGGCACAGGTGTGAAAGGAGTTAATGAATGAGCAACATCATAGAAAACTACAATGGGTAGAAAAGATTGCTTTAAAAATTTAAATAACTTATATTAGCAATGGCAAGTATGTCTGAGACATGATTTGTTGGAGGTAGAGATGTGACTGCTAATAGCTATCTCATTCAGATAAGACACTACTGAGATTTAACATTCAAACAAATTAAGTATACTTCTTTTTGGCAAAATAATCCAAAACACAAACCTTGAGTCTGTGAAGGATCATAGGGAGAATGTGTCACTTGCAGAAATCATTAAAGAAGTGTGTTTATTGTCAAAGACTCTGGAAGGCTGGAGGTGGTCTGCAATTGCTGCTTCACCAAAATCCATTAGGACGGCAAAAAAACAAACAAAAACCAAACCAAGGTGCCAAAAAGAAGCAAGTCCTTTCTGTGAAATGTAAAAGACAGCTCCTGAAGCTGCCTGGTGTACATTGTCTGAGGAATACCAATCAATATTTTGCACAAAATGCAACTTAAGTTTGTCTATTGTTCTGCTTACTTAGTAGTCTTTAAAAAAAAAAAGAAAAAAAAAGAACCAGAACCATTCTACCATTCTGCCAACAAAAGCTGCTGTCCAGAGCGTAGACTAGATACTTTGGCTGTGTGTTGAGTGACTGGAGACAGACACAGCTCTTGCTATCAGAAGCTGGCACTGCCAGTAGACAGACTGGAATAAAGCTGCCCTTATTATATTTTCAATATCATATTGGATGCCACTTAAATAGACAACAGTTAATTTTTATAAACTCACATTCTATTTGAATTAAAATAAATCTTTTCTTTTTGGCTATATTTAAACTTTTGTGGCTGAAAACATTTTCTGGAGCTGGAGACTCAAGATGTGCCAATGTACACACATTGAAACAGGTTCTTTTTCATGAAAGGAAATGTAGACCCCTATGTTTTGTAGAAACTCACTTGCTCTTCCAAAGCCCTCCAGTAGACTGGCAAAATCTAGACATACAGTTGAGCTAGAATAAAGTATTTTTTTCAGCATCAGACAGGAGAATTAATAGAACTTGAACAGGATTAAATTTATGGTCTTTCAGTTCCTATATCTAGAGGATTACAGCTGAGAACTGGCAGAGAGTTCTGTGCTGTACTGAGAAAATACCAAGCTCTCCAGTCACAGTCCCATCCTTGCTAATCATACCAACAGTTCTAAAATATATTCTATGTAACCTGGGCCCTTTGCCCTTTCACTGTCACTTAGACCATTATTCAGTGGGAAATGATAAGTTATTGAGACAAACTCTGATCTTTGCTGTCCCAATCCAAATCTGGTGTTGTTTCAATGAAGGAGATAGCTTAAAGGAATTATTTTTGACTTAAACTTGGCTAGTATCTTTAGGGTTTTGTATGTAGATTGCCAAGAAATTAAATTCTACAATCCAGAATAGAACTTAAATTAATAAATTTCATTTAGAGAAAGTGGGAGATATAGACTGAACATTTTTTTATGTCCTAGGTTTTAGGCAGATGATTTTTTCATTGATGTAACTCCGTGTGCTGCATTAAACGGGAACAAACGCAGAGCAAAATAAATCTTTTCCTGAAGATATTGTGATGCAGAAAGTCTCATCATTGGCTTAAAGTAAATTAATATAAAGCTGAGAAGTTATTGACACTTTTTAATTAAAATCTTACCACTAGCCGAAAATTAATTATAATTTCATTTTAATTATTAATATAAGTATTGCTATTATTATTATTATATTAGAGGGAAAGAAAAAAAAAGAAATAACTTTATTACATGGAGGAAATTGTTGGAATGACAGTACAGTTTAAACTTTCACCTCTGATTACCTCCCTTTTTCTCCTTCAAGATATGCATTTCAGTACTAGAGATAGGTTTTACAGTCCTGGGCCTTCACTGTCATCTCCTGTCCTTCGTCTTATCATCTCCTGTCTCTTCTACATTGCACCCTGCGTCCCCATTTTCAAGGTCTCTGCTGTAATGCCAGGTAATTGTCCCTCTGCACAAAGCCAAATCCCCTCATTGATGAGATAGGGACATAAATATTTCATCACGGGTAGAATAACTTCTTGTTACTGCATTCTACAGAGAAAATGTATTCTCTACAAAGATAAGCAAAGGTAAGCCAAATTAGGCATAACCACCCAGTCTTTAGAAAAAATAAACAACCTGTGTTTACAGACAAAAATCTAAAAACAAGCTCCTGACCAGCCAGTACAAGATCAGACCAAGCAAGACTGACAGCCCTCAGCCCTGAGACAGTGTTAAGGCCACTACAAATGCAGTAGCATCTTAGGAGGTATAGAAATAGTTCATGCACTGGGCTACAAGTCTACAAGTTCATGGGTAAGTGCAGCAGCTCTGCAGGCTTAATAAGTCCAGCAACATTAGCAGTAGCTGATTGTTTTCCATTATTTTTTCCTATTAGAGGTTATCTAACATTATATTGTACATTCCAACCTCTTTTAAACAAACTCTTTGTCAAAGTCCATGTGCTGTACAATTTCATAAGCAAGCGCAATTCACAGTAGATATAAAAGTATGTTTTCCCATAACAAATCACTGGAAATAGTGCAACACACTTGCTCAATAGTACCCAGGGCAGTTTAAAGGTGTGGGAAGTTTGATATTAAAATTTCCTATGCTGTCTTCACTAGAGAAAGCTCCCTTTGAAACCCACTTGGTAACCAGCCTTTTCTTTGAGGTCTACTATAAAAATATGTTTCTATTCTTATACAATTTTCAGCTGCTAGAACACATATCAAATACGTTGGTTTTAGTTACTGTATCGACATCTGCTTTGCAGTGGTATTAGCATAATAAAGCTCAGTGCAAGATCTTATGGATTGGAAAAATACGTTTATTTTCAAGGTTTTAAAGCAACTCAATTTTATGTTTTCACACTCGCTTGCTCACGTACTGGTGAGAAGCAGCCTGTGCATGCCCACATGGCCTGACCAAGGTCATTTGTGCACAATACAGAAGACAAGCACCAGCTGTCAAGTCTTCTGCATCTCCAGAGCTCCTCTTGACTGACACTGACAGACTGGACAGACAGACCTTTCTTGTCCTTCAGGAGCTATCAGCTGTTTTGGGGTAGGTCTCTGCTTCAGATCTTGCTTATTTCAGCCACCACAAATCTTAAGGCGCATCACTGCCCACTGTCTGTTCCTCCTATTTTGGCATATGTGTGGAACACATGTCTCCTGTCTCCTTCTCTTGGCAGGCAAACAGGAAGGAGTGGTGTGTGTTGTGCGCTGCAGCCTTGCTGCCACCCTGCTAGAGCCAGGGTGCTGGCTCCTTTGCTGATGGGTTGTCTGCTTTTCAGACTGCAGCCTTTTTGTTTTGATATTAAGAACATGTTCATCAGTTTTGCTGATGAAAATAGTGTCCTGGGAACAGTGTCCTGTATTATATGGCCATTCTTTTAAATAATTTTGCTTTCCTTCCCATACTTACACACATACATTTCCATTCAGACTTCTTTCTTCTTTCTCCAATCTTAGTATTTCTAATTAATCTCTGCTATGTAAGTAAAACAAAATTCCAGTTTTCCTGGATAAACCCCTTTTTTCCCTAAAAATAGATTTATGAAATCAGTTACAACTCTTTTTTATTGCTGGGTGGCAGCTTCTCAAAGGTCATCACAGGTAAAATAAAACCAGAAGAGAGGAAATGCATGTTATAGCCAGCACAGGCCAGTTGCACATAATTGAAGATCATTGTAAAACCACATAAATTAATGTCCTACAAAAATGTAACCTTGCCTTCAGAAAAAGTGTTAATCCAAATATTTTATGATGGCTGTTCAGTAGCATTCTTATTGTCACTTTCTTCTTCTTTTCTCAGTGATTACATCCATTTGTTTGGTCTTGACTTAAATTAGATTGTGAAAGGTCTCAGGGCAAGGACATGTCATTCTCCACATTTGAGCAATGTCTGACACAATGTCACCTCACTTTTGACAGGTTTCCCAGGAACTGCTGGAATAGCAATAATAACAAATAACATCAGTAATAAAATTTGACCTAATAGGATTACAACATATATGCATTAATACATATTTGTTGTTTTAATTCCTTAAAGCCTGGTTAATATGGGTTTCTTTACTTTTAAAGACCTTAAAACTTTAAACAATTTTGGCAATAATAGTGAATATTTTTCCTAATGTTGTTAGCTCTGATATTGCCCCTTTACTACCATATTTAACCATTCTGAAAAATCTGTCTATAGATGGCCACATTTTAATTTTCTGTGGTTTACTTTTTTAATAGATTACTAAGGCCAGGAGACTTGTGGTAAACTTGTTTCAGCTCGCTAAACAAGAGAACTTCCCTGTGATAATCTTCTGTTCAGTTTTTCATGGTTTGGTACCTTCCTATGCATGACACAGTTCAGATTCTCAGCTGGGGAAATATACATTTCAAGTTTATCCGTGTTAGACACTCTTGTGTGACTCTTGAGCAATGGAATTTAAATGTAACTGTGCCTAAAGCCTTTTATGTGAAAACAGTGTTAGAGTTCAGGCCATATGAAGACACAGTTTAGAGGCTATTGCACTGAGAAAATAGCCTGGAAGATTTCATAAAAATCCAGAGCATGAAAGAAAGAAAACCGGTCCACTTTCAGTCCATTGAGAATAAAAGACCACTATTGAGTGCTTTCACACAGCTAATATTGCTTCAGTTTTTTACAGATATTTGATCAGCAAATACAAGAATGGCTTCACATGGGCTCTTTGCTCACCCTTCTCTTTCTTTAGGAAAAGCTAAATACGTATTACTGTAATGTGTAGCTGTGCCTTTGCAGCATCCAATTGACTTTCATAAATCCTTCAAATTTTTTATCTATTTCTAAAGGACTTTTCTATTAATCCTTTAGGTTCTTAGATTGCTGTTCAGTTGAAAGGTTTTTCATTCTGTAGTAATTAAACTCAGTAGGATGGAAGAGAGACACTTCTGCTCAGCAAAAGTGATCTAAAACTGCTGTGCACATGTAAAACACTGCAGATCCTGAGATAGTTTAAATCATTTGAACATGTCAGGGGGCAAACAAGGGTGACTATCATCAAAGTACAGGAATAAACAGCAAAACAAATAATTAAATAAGTAAAGCTATTTGAAACACCTATTTGCTGTAGACTAGTGTAAAAAATGTTCAGCAAATGGCAAGTTTAAATTGAAAACATAAGAACAGAAGTGCTGAAATCCCTTCCAGGTGTTCTCTGCTGCTCAGCCAGGACACAACAGCTGGAAAACACTCTGAACAAAACACCTCCCAAACCCCCACCAGCTTTAGCCCCCTAGCTGTTTTTCTACTCTGGATTGTACTCACCATTTACAAATATTACCCAAAGAAATACACATTTTCTCCCACTGTTTGCCACCTCTTTCCCCCTACTGTAATACTTCAAAGCAGTTGTTCTAAAATTGTCCCATGCGCTTTGACTTGCCTAGTACATTTTTCTGTCTCCAAGTAACAGTTCTACATATTTTGGGGCCATTCACTGTTTTTTTTTCCCAGAATGACAGAGAAGGTCTCTGATCTTTTCATATCCCCTGAAATTCCTGCCTTCTGATAGGTATAACAGATGCTTTTATGGTTTTTATCACTCAGATTTGCTTCAGACAGCTTCAAGTCCACACAAGCTTGAGGGAATACCTACAGCTTCTATATCCCAGTTAGAATAACAGGAAAATGTTAGACCGAGGTTGCATATGTTTTTAATAATAGAAATATTTTCAAATTCAGGGAATATTAAATTAAAGTGTAATTTATTCATAGTTCTCCTGATCTAGTGGAAATGTGACCATTGTTATGTGGGATAATTTTCTTCACAGTGGCTAGTACAGGGCTATATGATCATGGCATCATGCTCAATATATAAAGTGGGAGGAAGAAGTAGGAATGGTGGGGGACTTTTGGATTGATGAAATTTGTCTTCCCAAGTCACCACTGCATCTGATGAGCCCCTGCTCTCTTGGAGGTAGCTGAGCACCTGCCTGCCCATGGGAAGCAATGTATTGATTCCTTTTCTTTCTTTGCCTGTTTACGCAGCATTTGCCTTTCCTGTTAAACTGCCTTTATCTCAACCCACAAGCTGTCCACCTTTTACCCTTCCCATTCTTTCCCCAATCCTGCTGGTGGGACAGTGAGCGAATGCCTGTGTGGGGCTTGGCTGCTGGCTGGGTTTAAACCACAATACTTTGTCATGTAAATAGGTATGGGATAAGCAATGCAGAAAAACTTCAAAACATTTATATTTTTCTCTGAAGTGACAGAGATATTATGGAAATATTTGAGGCATTTGCTTAATTGTGGTACTTTTGGTCTTCTGGAATTGAAACAGACAGTCCTAAAATTCTTCAGGATATAGTTCTTATGCTATTTTAATCTCTTTTTAGGATCAGTTCTAAACATATAAGTCCCAAAGTCATATAGAATTTACTGCAGATTTAATACATTTTAAGAAGTCTATTAAATCAGTGGGATATTCAAACACTGGACTATTAAACCATGTATATCCCATGTGTGAGCCCTCAATTAACCTCTGACTATGTTTTGGAAATAAAAATCATCATTTTACTTTTTTGAGTACTCCTCAAGTACAGCTCAGGTTCTGTTTCTTTGTGTTCAGTCCTGGAAATACTGAAAGTTATGATTGGGCAGAGCCTTTGGCCTGTAGGTTCTTCTCATGTTCATCTACTTCAGTTTTAGACTTCTGTAACAAATAGGATTTCTCCAATTCTTCTGAGGAATGGATTACATTACAATCTCTCCTTGGCACATTTTCCTTATGTTAAATTTATCTCTTTGCTCCATTTTTTTTCCTACAGTAAACACAATTATCTTATGAACCCATAGAGAAGTGAGTGCAGTTTTTTCCTATTGAAATTCCATGTAATGTGTACTGAGACTGAGAGTTCAACTGCACTGGGAAACACTTACGCTGCAGCAACTTTTTGTTTTGCTTTGTTTTCTTGTTCTGGTTCTTGCTTTAAGATATATTTTTCTTTCTCCTTTGTTTGTGAACAATGCACTTCACCACCAATGTTGACAAGCAAATTTTCAGCAACTCTACAGGAAGGATAAATAGGAAAAAAAAAAAAAAAGCAGCAAACAGCTACCTTCCTGCTGCTGTCAGTTATGAGTTATCGATTTCCAAGAACATAATTAAATGATGACAGAAATATGTGCAAACAGAAAAAGAGCTGCTCCCTCCTTCCTCACCCACAAAATATATTCTGTAGCATTTCTCCAGCACACAATCTCAGCACTTATGGCCTGAAAGAAAATCACATGCTTCTCCAAAGAAAATCAAGGTTTTAGTGTAGCACAGTCAAATTAAAATGTCTGGACAATTACACTTTTTCATAGGAAAGCATGAACCATTTAATAGACAGACTTCTTTGTACTCAATACCCTGGGGCACTCTGATCCTCTGCTGAAGTCCCTGGTCTCATCGGCTGTAATTGCATGTGTCACAGCCTTCTTTTAGCTTATTATGTATATTACTTGTGTTGCTACAAGGAATTTGTGCTGTAGGAGTTGAGACTGGGCATCTCTTTGCCCAGTTTTACATTTTAGTTCGTATCAATGCTGCCAGAGCAGCAGAAAGTGGAAGAGGCAACTGGACTTCTTTTCTTCTTAGCTGTGCATCTTGACACATGCAGAGACCCCTGTAAAATTAGGCTGTGTATATGCTAGGTAAAATTTGAATTTTATTATATAGGCATTCCAGTCTTTCCTATGCCCAGAAGGGTTTTAGGTCTTTAGTCATGGACTAAAAATTGAAATGCTGAAAGTGACTAGGATTCAGCATCTACAAATGTCTTTTCAGCTTAAGGAATCATCTTCATTTCTATTTATTTCATGTCTCTCAAAAGTCATACCATGCCAGAATCTTGTGCATTCATAA
The DNA here is from genome assembly GCA_013399945.1 of Ploceus nigricollis. Lineage (NCBI taxonomy): Eukaryota > Metazoa > Chordata > Aves > Passeriformes > Ploceidae > Ploceus > Ploceus nigricollis. The sequence continues at coordinate 791,223 of VXBC01002446.1, read as the reverse complement.
TGAATACAATAAAAACATATTTCTCCCATGCCTGAGTGCATTCATTCATGCTGACAGAAAGAATTTACTGATAAAGGAAAGAGAAGTGAAATTATTACTTTGAACAGAAGAAGAGGTACCCTACTTCGGTTTCTTTATGTGGCTTATGCTCTGTCTTACGTTACTCTTCAAGCATCCTGAGGGAGACAGCTCCTGGTAGTTCAAAGGTGCTGGTGATCTTTATTTAGTCAAACCTGTAATCACACAGAATTCAGGTACTTTCAAACTGTTTAAGTTACCCAACTCAGTAAGCGAGCAATGTTTTAAAAATCATAGCTTTTTAAAACTGTATTGTAAAATTGTCAAAATCATACTGTCCACCCCACAGATAACACTTGAAGTAGGAAAAGAACTCCAAAAACATTTTCTGTTATTCAAAAGTATTTTTTTATTAACAGAGTAGAAATAATTTACTTTTTTAAAAGCTAATTCAGTCATGTAACATCTAATTCTTACATACATTCAATTTGAGATTTTTAAAGCCCGAGAGAAAGACTTTGTATCATTGCTAACCTGTTTGGTGACTAAGCTCTTACCAAAAATTGTCTCTGACTAGATAAAGCTGTGCTTTTGCAACGGCCCATCTGCTGTCTTTAAAAGGCAGAGCATCTGGATTCCCATATTTTGCTACTCACCATCCCTGGCCTGGATGTTTCTCCATGTAGGTCCCCTGAGAAGGGCCCAATCTGGTAGTTTGCTTGCACATGCCTAACACATACGGATAGCTACAAACTTCATATAAGCCACATCAGTCTTGGCCATATTTAATTAGAAATGATGCTAGCAGGACAGAAGAAAGGAATGCTGCTGTTCTTCGTCTATTTTAATTGGATTTTAATTAGGCAAATTACCTGACTTCAAAAGAGCAAAGCACTGGAGTAACTCATGAGTATCATTAGTGCTGTATTTTGTTGCGTTTTTTTTTTTTGTAGTGGTAATCTTTTTTCTCTCTTAGTAATATTGCCCTGTTAATGTAAGTCTGGTTTCGAGTTAATATATATTTCAGTCTCTCTTTTGTTAAACTTGATTAATCTTGTTTACACTGAACACTGTAAGTGAAAAATCCATAATAAAGCTCTTACAGGTCTATCCTCCAGCAGCTTGGGTTGTAAAATGTTTGAGGATACACACAAGCAGCTTATCCTAACCTAGATACAGGTGGCAACAGAAGATCTGGAAAGGCTTTTCCTTTCAACTAGAGCCTAAAACAAAATGGGCACAGCCTGATATGAAAGAACAACTTGTGCCCTTTTACATGTTTTCAAATCCAGATTATGATTGTTAAATTGATATTGGCAATTCTGTGCTGCTGTGATCAAAATATTTTATGCTATGCTAATAATAAAACTCTGTTTGAAAAATAAAGCCTTAATGGTAGCTATGACTTAATGCTATCATCATTCTGCTCAGGGTCCCCAAAAGATCCTGGCTGTCCCCATTGTGTCAAGTGACTCACCTGTCTTCTGCATGGCTATAAGAAAAAACTTAAGATTCTGAAATGCTTTAAGCAGCACAAATATACTTTTCAAAATGTTCCTGTTGTTCCAAAACTCTATTTGCGAATAGATAAGGTCGTGGATTGGTAGTTGTTGTGTGTGTGATAATCTGAAAAATAATATTAAATAAAAAGGAAATAAAATCAACAGCAAAAAATAAACCCTTTGACTTTAGCAAATGTAATTTGATGCTTCTTTCTGGCTGCCTTCTAAGCAGATTCCAGAATCTGTCTCCCTGTTGCTATTTTTGTGACAAAAGACTTTCTGAATTGTATAATTCTTGAGTTCCATGTCAATCACCTCCTGTATTTCAATTCTAAACATAAATGTTAATGAGCTAATTGCATTGTTCAAAAGATCTTCTATTGAAAATAAATGTTCAGTAGTAGGTGTGCTACTTTCAGTGTTTTATAAATAGGTTTTAGAACTTAATCTAGACAATTCTAGTTGCCGTTTGCATTATAAATCTACCTGTTGTCTAGTACATAATTACTTAATAGTTTTTTTATTGCAAGTATGTATTGCCAGTTAAAATACTAATTAAGATATTAGCACTTAAACATTCTTTGCATAAACTAATAGCTAAAATTTCAACATATATATTAGGTATCATTTTAGATGATAATCAAAATATGTTCTGACATAAATTCATCCTTAATCTTACAGAATTTATAGAATTTGGGGTAAATGTTATTGATGTATCTATTTTATTTCATGTTTGAATAGACTTCCTTCTGTTAATCTTGCAGTTTGTCAGGCTAAGACAAGCTCATCGTGCCAAATATCCAGCGTGCAGATCTAGCTTTCCAAGTAAAAGCAGAGCAAGTGCCTGCACAAGTACTTGCAGATGCAGTTATTGCTTATCAAAAATATGAGTTTTACTTATCATCAATTACTGCCCAAAGAAGAGCAGTAGTCAGCACAAAGCTGCTCTACTGCATTACACAAGTTTGTTTTGGGGAGTCTGTGCAGAAACTGAGGTTTGTTGTAAAGAAATAAAGTCAGGTCTCAGTTATGTTCAGGATGCATGAAAATCTGCATTGCCAGTGAGCACCCCTGTCCTCAAAAGCTCTTGTGAAATGCCACGCACTTTTTGAAAACTGACTTCTGTGGAGTAACCAGCACACAGTGGATGTAGAGGGCAGTGGAAGCAGAAGGGGAAATCACATACAGGCAACAGGGATGATCTCATGAATACTTTTGGATTTTCAGCACTGGAGGAAAGGCACAGTCTCTAATTCTCTTTTTTGAGCTTGTGCTATGACAAGGTTTCTGGGTTACCAGGAGATTTTCCCAAATTCTCTATTTTCTGAAACATTGCCATCCACATTGCTTTGGTTCTATCACTGCCATTCTGTCAGTCACTGGTGCAGTGCAGCATTGCAAAACACATGTGTTGGAAAATGTTTTTAAATGTGAAACAATAGCCCACACGGTTATTAACTTCAGCATGCTCAATGGCAATACAAAATGTTCTTTCCAGTTCTCCCATTAATCCCAACTTTTTCAAGTCAAACATTGGCATACTTAGCAGTTGCATAAACAGAATAGCTGCTTTATTTTTTTTTTTCAAGTCTTTGTTCTTGCTGTTCTATGAGGGAACATAGTGATGCAACAGTGATAAACTATCTCTGCAAGATGAACATGCATATGATCAATCAGACTCAGCATGCATATACCATGCTATAGACATGGCTCATTAGCATGCTACTCTCAATGCCTAGAGAAGGAGTTACCAGATCCTCTGCTGCTATGTATCATTATCATTCCTTTTTAATTTAACTAGTAATGCCTAATTACTCTTTCATAGAAGAAATATTTTTAAATCACACAATTTTAGACTTTGTAATATTTTATCTTTGCTTGTATTTCATTAAAGTGGCCACTTATTCCCGCCTTATACCCCTTCTCCACCTGCCTGCTCACACACTCACACACACACAAAAAAAAACGAACAAAAGAAACAAAAAACCCCTCAAACCAAACCAAAAAAACCCAAAAAAACCAAAAAAACCCCAAAAAACCAACCAAACAAAAAAACCAAAACATAAGTGTGAACTGTGTTGTTAAAGCACAGTAAGGGCAGAAGTCTTGAGGGAGGGATGCGTCTGCAGGTGCTGTTCACACACTCAGCAGGGTGTAGATAACCTATCTGTACATAACTGGCAAATGCAACTTGGTACAGTTGGCAGTGAACTGGATTGTGGCTCTGGCTGAACAACCTGCAGCCTTAGAAGTGTTCTGCAGATTTTAGTGGCCCACTAGGGTTTAGGAGTTGGGCAGGAGTAGACTTGTCTCTTTTTTTGTCACCATTTTTGCTACTTTTACTCTATTTTTGCCAGAACTTGCAAAACTAGTCACAGAGTGTTAGCAGTAAGGTTGTGACAAATAGATTATATTATAGGGATGCTGGGATGCCCTTTCTACTCCAGAAGTTGCTTTCACAGATTTCAGGCAGACAAGAGTCAGAGTGGCTGTTCCCTTGTTCACTTGTTACAGACTTACACCACTCCCTCTATCAAAGTGCAAAAGTTCCCTAATTTGTCATTTCCCACTTAACAGTATCTTCAAACATAACACTAGCTACCAAAGAAAAAACTGAGACCATATCCATCTCTGTGAACTCATGAGGGAAGCACCACACTGCTGAGATGTAGTTACTGTTCAATCACCATCACATTTTTACCCTTGGGTTTTTTTTTCCAACATGTTTTTTGAAGTCTTTTGCCTTGTAACCAATAATCACAAAGCTCAGATCAGGAATAGCTGTGACACAGAACTTTGGTTGTTTTTTTAAGCCTCTCTTACATGGCCAAAATTATAAAACACATAATTTTTACACTAGAGTGTCAGCATGAAAGCAAGCAAGGAGAAATTTTTTAGTTGAAGAACAGAAGTTGAGACATCTTTTAGTTTCAGGTTGTGCTGCTATTTGGCGTCAATATAGTTAGTATGCTACTTGGATGCCATGATATTGATACACTGGTTTAGTTATACAATGAAACATTACTATGCTCTAGCAATTTTATTCTTCTAAATTTTTGGCAGGTTTTCTCATCCATGAAGCAGAAAGAAATGAGATGCTCCCACCAGAAGCAAAACCACTGTATAGAACTTAAAACCACATTCATTGAAGAGCTGTGTCACTTATGTTCATCTGAGATACTTGATGCATTCCTGTTTATTATTTTAGCAGTATATGTATTACTATTTTTAATGTTAAGAACTTGGTTATTGCTACGGATGGTACTATGAATATTACTGCTATTCTTGATGATGACCTATTGTTTTTTCATCCTTGCTTAAGCTTCGCAAACTTCATCCTAAGAACACATTTGGTGTGTTGTGATGTTAAAGAAAAAAAAGAACCTACTGATTAAGCAAGACATTTACAGTGACCAGTAAGTCCTCCAGGTTCTTCAATTTAGTGTTAATGTTGCATTAAATTTGTGCTTGCTTGAAGACTATATGAGTTTTTTCTAAGCTAGTTTTTGTTGGATATGTTTTGCACTTAATTTTTAGAAGTCCATGGATTTTCAGGCCATGTCTTCCTCAATCTATGAGTCTCTGGTTAGTGCCTTCTGCTCCAATGGACTTAAAAATTTGTCCTGATGTTTCACTGTTTTCAACAGATGAACTTACCCAATGACAACTCTGCTGACCTTTTTTAATGAACGTCTAAAACAAGGGTACATTGTAGCCAGCTGTTAGTAACATGGACTTAGTGCTCAGTGTTCTTCGAGGAGGTTTTTACTGGTATTTTATGGCCATGAATTTTAGTTATTACTAGAAGCAGCAGATTTAATAGAAGGAAAAAAAGCACAGACAAACTGCAGGTGTAAACCAGTTTATTTCATGGTGCACATCTCAGATGGGTTGTATAAGACGACTAGGCTTTATGCAAGGTACAGTACGTTATACTAATAATTATGTATGACATACATATATAAACAAGTAAAATACCCTGGAAATTTTTCCATCCTTCAGGATGAATCAGAGTCTGAAATTGTCTCAAGCCATGATGAGGATGACCTAACACATACTCAAATTTGGCATACCCAACCATAGAAAATATGTATGCATAGTTTTTTTTAGAAGAATAATACACTTATAATTTATTTAAATTGTTTTTCTACAGGATCTGGCATACACTTTTTCCTGCTCTGTGTTTAATATTCTGATTATTTTCATCTCTATTAAAGTGGTATGAATTCATCAGCTGTTACATTTACTGCTTATCTGTCACATCAAGCACCAATAAGTTAAAGCTGGCAAACGTTATATTCTGCAGGAACGTTTTCTTCATTTCTTTTGTCAACACAAAGGCTTGATCTTATGCTCAGACAAAATTTTTTCGTCAGCCAGTCCATAGGATATCTATGCTTTGAAGCATACAGACATTTTCACTTGACATTAATGCCACCCCAATTCTCCAGTGTTCTCTGTTGCTGCTGTGGCAGATATGGCAGAAGTTGAACAAGAGCTGTGAAATGCAGTCACTGAACCATAGTGGACCTACTGGCTCAAGTCAAACTTCATCTGTGATCAAAATAAAGATGCTGAACACTGAGCTGCAGGAGCACATTTGCTTTTGTAGCTTTGACAGAGTGGTAACTTGCACAGGATTAGGTTGTTATGTGGAAAATTCCTGCACAAGATCAGCTAAAGGTCATCTATGAGCATCTGGGCACCTGGACCTTAAATGGAAAGGTAAAATGGAAGCACTATCACACATGGGTCTTAACTACTCTGATGGGAAGCTCAGATATTGTCTGCTGAGGAAAGGAATTGAAGCTCTGTATTGAATTACTGTACCTTTAAATATTTAACCAGGCTCTTTTACAGGAGTGAAAATATTCATTGGAAAAGTAATACTTTGGATGGCTTCCTCCATAGTCATAGAATAAAAATTTGAATATTTTTGAGAAGATGAATGTTGGGTTCCATCCCTGTATGGGCCACCAATTGTTGGTGTCGGTGCTTGGAAACTGACTGTCATTGCCAGTTTGTTATCTTACTGCTTCATACCTTCTCTCTGTGAGTTCTCATGGGCAGCTCCTTGCAACACTGACTCCTTTTCTCTTTCTTCTTACAGCTGGCTGACTTCTTCCTGTCCCTATCACAATCCCCTAACCCTTTCCGTCTGTAGCAGCACAATCTAACCCCTACTGTCCCTAGTACAGCCACCTGAACCTTGCTCCTCACAGCAGCACAGCCAACTGACTCCAACTCTCCTCTCAACTAGCTAACCCACTCTTTTATAACACCCATCCTTACTGGACATAGCTGTGACTTATTAAGGGCAGGCTTTACTGGACGTAGCTGTGACCTATTAAAGGCAAAGCTGCTCCTACTCTTTGGTAATTAGTACAGCTGCAACTCCTCAGGGAGGAGAAGTTGCCTTCAGCACTATCCCTAGTCTCTTATCCTCCCCTAGATGAAGGCACTGAATGTGCTTTTTTCTCTTTCCTACCAAAGCTTCAAGATCTGTATGAGTGTGTAGACTCCTCCTCATAGTCTAGTATTTAGTTTTGACCAGTCTTTACATGAGTACAGAAATTATCTGCATGGATTAAAGCACAGTTCGCAGGCTCATTACAAACAAGAGAAACCTAAGAACAGGCAAAGGTCTTTAGCAAAACTGAAGGACTAGAAGGTATATTTTCAGGTTTTAAAGGAAAAGAGGAACTAGGCTGTGCTTTCATATAAGTTATTTAATATAATTTTGTTTGTAATAACTGTGAAGAATTTAGTAAGTACTCTAATATATGAATAATGATATTTACCTGCATAAAGTTCATCACTCCTGAAGAACAGCAAACTGGTTTTTCTCTCTGATAGTCAAGAATAAATGGTCAAGGATAAGTATTCTCAGAATTTTTTTCATGTCTGTAAATGTATTAAAATAATTTTTTTTAATGCTGGTAGGCTTATGTATCCGTCTTTGGCCTCAAGCAATTCTTTTTGCTGACAGTGGAAGGTTATGATCTTAGGTAGAGAAGCAAAAGCCTGATGTAAGCTCATGAAGTTTTGGTGAAAGTTATAAACTCAATATCTTCTGTGATATATAGAGTGTTATAGTGTTATCTACCAAAGTAAAATTGAAACCACTGTGTAAATATCTTTGCCCCTAGCCTGTAAAAATGCCTTTTTTTGTAATTGAAGGTTGAAAATTATTTTAGGAATTGCTTGAATATTATGATAAATATATATATCTTTCAGAACTCTGAATTACCACAAAAAAAAATAGGTGGTCTTCAACTTTGGATCAGAATGCCACTATAATTTAAATCATATTATTAGAAACATTGAATGTATTTTTGCAACATAAGACCAAATACTTCCCACTACAAAAAAAAATGTTTTCATTAGTAAAATAGGCACAGCAGATGTAATTTCTGTTGTATAAGTGTAAAAGGGAATACTGTTACATCTTTATTCATGGAGGTGTTTTGCAATAATTCAGTAATATGAACTCCAGATGGGAATTAAGGGAGTTCTGTTACAAAGGTAAAGTTGCCTCCAGCTTTCTTGTTATCAGTGGACCACTCAGATAGTCCTTGCACACAGTCCTTGAGTAGCCCATCTGCAACGTGAAATTGTGAAAATGTTCACCTTGGCATGTTCAGAGATCTGTGAGTGAGAAAACACTATCTAAATGCAGTGTAAATTCTGCTGGTTTTTGGTTATATATTCCCATTAAACTAACTGCCATGACTCCAGGGAGACTCCACATGAGTGTGTATGTTCTAAATGAAGAAACATATCATAATTTAGGCACTGGCACATTCTAGTGTGTGTATGAAATTCTTTTACAAGGATGGTATTGGACTACATATAAGACAGAGAACTGAGTTTGGGATTTTTGTTTTGACACAGACTTGACTGAAGAAAGTTAGTTTTTCTTCTGTGTAGCAGTGTCTCCTGTGCTGAGATCTCTGAAAAGAATAGTGATGCAGTTTCTGGGCTAGGTTGTTTATCAGATTGAAGACTAGAGTATGAAAGAGCTACATTGTGATGGTTCTGTATTTTCAAAACTATTGTAAAGGTTCATTTATTCTCTCCAATAGACTTTTGTTCACATATTCACAAAATTCCTTTTACTTTCTAGGCAGTGTTTTCTCTAGTGAATGCTTTTGCTATGAATCTATATTATAACTAGAGTTCAAGCATTTTTTAGTTTGGGGGCTTATTGAGCTTGTACCTGACACATTCCAGTGAAATCCTAAACATTCAGCAAAATAGCATTCACTTGAAGCTTTGAGGTGTCCTGTTTTCCATGATACCTAACTGGTATTTTATCTCTAGTTTGCTAAGGATAAAACAAAGAATTCCTTTCCTCAGCATACAAAAAGTCTAAGACCTTCATCTAATGCCATTTTGAAAGCCATTCTCAAAAAAATGTGTGGAAGAAAGGACTGAATCACCTCCTCCAGGTTTACACTGCTCCAACTCTCTTGATTTAAATTGTGTTTCATTAGAATAATATGGAAGTTCTTCAGTGGTGGTTTTGTTTATAAATTTACTCTGGCTCATATAAACATCTGAAAATTCATAATTGCACTAAAATGCTCTGAAAGAACTGAAGAGGACTAATATGCATAATATTTAAGCAATCCTGGGTTAACAGCATTTACATGACAGAATGCTGGGTACAGCATTTTGATATAATGACCGGAAGAAGAGTTGGACACAATGATTAAGTATACAGAAAATAACACAAACATTATTTTAAGCTGAGATAATGTGGGATTTTTATGACCAAACTGGCTAAAAATCAAAGTTCTGAATTAGCCCTACAAGAGTATCAAAATAAGATTTGATGTAAATTACAATGAAATTTGGTAGGCATGTATGAAATGCATATTATTCCTTTAAAAGATTTCTGGGCTGAGCCTCAATAAATGATAATAAATTTGTGGTCTCAAAATGCCTTGGAAGAAAGTTAAGCAAATTTTTTAGATTGCCTGAACTTCATTTGCAGACATATGCATAATCTCACAGAATAATTTCTTGTAATTTCTTGTAATTTCTCACTATATCGTGTTCAAATATCTTGCATAGTCTTGGACAAACCTTCTTCATTTTCTGAAACAAAACCACAATGACTGAACCAATAAAAGCATTTATGTCAGCATTGTCATGAATCTTATTGCAAATTTTTTTCTACTATTTCAGGACAAAATGTCTTCATCAGACAGAAAAAATAAAATGTTTCACAAGAAGACTTAAAAAGTAGAAGGTGCTGTAGAATTGTTGATTATCTTCCCTCCCTGGTTGCATGACTCTGTAAAGTGCCCTCTCACTGTACATGGCAAGAGGGAGGTGCTACACAAATCTTGTCTCCACAAGTGACTTCTGAAAAAACAATGTGTTAAATACCCTCTTATTCTGTCCAGATGGAGATGTTAGCTGTTCTTCCACCTGACAAAGTATTCATGGTGCTTTATAATATTTCAGGGGATATTTTAAGGGATCTTTAGGTAATAACCATAATGGAGCCATGATCTAGCTCTCTCACAAGATTATTTAAGCACTTTTATGTTAAAGCTAAGGTGAAGTACACTGTAGTTCAGGTTCACTAGCCAGGAACAAGCCAGTGATATAAGCTGCCTGCTAAGAGGTATTGACATAGACTGCAAATATCTCTTCTTCCCTTGGGCATCTTTTCTTCCCAAAAGTTAAGAGCTTGGTCAGTTACAATCAAGGCAATGCAGTACTTTTCATCTGATACGTGAGTGAAGAGGTAACAGGTTCTTTCAGAAGCCAGTGCAAGATTACTTGGTAATTTCTGTTCTTCTGCAGAAGCTGGACTTTTTACATCAGTTCCCACACTTGTTTGATTACCTTCACAATCTGTTTCTGTGGAGATTCATTTCTTTATGCCGTATTCTGCTTCATCTTAGCAGAAAAAGCATACATCTAACCAAACTTGATTTCAGGTAAAAGCCTTATTTGCAAAAAATAACTTAGTATTGACAAAGTAAAAAGCCTGTGCCTAATCTCTAGGGAAATCCTGTGAGTATCCTGTTTTGCACTTTCTCTCCATAGTTTGAATAGGGCTAGGGGACAGGGACGGGACAGGGAATTTTTATAGACCTTCTGTATGCCCAGCTTTTATTTAATGGAAACCACGGCACTTCAGAAAGACAGTGATAGATGGAGAGGAGTCATCCACATCAATTTGTAGCATAGGCCAGGTTTTTAACCAGATCCAGAAGCTAGGAATTGCTTTCAAATCCAGATATTTATTGGTAGTGCTAGAGATTAAAATATAACAAGACTGCTGGCCTATATAACCATTTGCATTTGGATGCATGCAGCTCTGAGGTTCCCACCTGTATTGTTATTGTACACCTGGGTTTGGAGGAGGTTGTACTTGAATATGAGTGGTATTGAGAGACAGGAGGCAATAGCTTGGACACAGCCTGATGTCTCCCCAGCTACATGGTTTCCCAAGACATAATATTTAACCGGGAAGATTTACTTTTGTCTATTGTCCACCAGTTAAAAAAGAAGTGACCCCAGATTCCCGGTGAAGAAGCAGGGAGATGCTCAGCCTGAAACTGCTTGCCCTACATTGGGAAAAGGCAGTATAATCTAAAGTAGAAAATGTAGAGAGTTTGCCATGGCAAGTTTGAGACAGGAGATTTATTTTCATAGAAGCTGGAAAGGATGGGGAAATAATTCTCTTTTCAGAACAAGCAAGAAGCAAGAACTTGAAATTTAGCCTTGTGCATAATATATAAAACTAGAAGCAGGTCAATTTATCGACTAAAGTAATCTTGTAATTTTATTTCTCTTTTTTGACAGCTTGAAGCCTGCTAATTTCTTGACTCCCAAAGCCTTCAATATCCCTGCCATATTATCAGATATTCATTGGCTTAAAAGTGCAATAGTATTTTGTTTAAAGGATGCTGCAAGCAGTGCCTGGAATTTTATACAGTCATTAATATGTTTAACTATGCTTTGGAATAATCCTATTTATTGTAGAAAGCTCTACATTATATTTTTATAAGTTTTTCTATTGTAGCAGCTTGGTCATCATGTGTTAAATATTGTTATTTAGCTGTCATAATGTTTTTGCTTCACATAAGAAGTGAGAAAAAGCTCATTCACAGTTCTCCTGTGTATGAAGTATCATCATAAAGAACAGGGTTATCTTTAATATGTGATGTTACTGTCAGACTTCAAATACAGTACATTTCATGTTGTTGGCTCTAGCATCAGCCCTGGAAAGGTACTTTTTATTCTCATTACATGACTTTTCATGCTTATAATTTCTCATAAGGCTTTTTAAATTCTCTTCAACATGGATTATATTTTTTACAAGATTTATACTAGTTAACATGGATCTCTGGGGTAACTCTTCATATTCAGTAGTGCAACAGAATTATTTTTTTTAAATTTCATATGCAGATACGAATAATTTTTGTTATCTACATCTAGTATTAGTAATTGGTCTACTCTCTTCTGCAAGAAAGATCCAAAATTACTATTAGTAGAAATCTAGCAGAAAAATTATACCAAGAAAAAAACTAAAATACAAACATTTGAACAGGTGCCCAGGAGGAAGAGTAGGATTTTTTGTAACATCACTGAATTTCAGAGCAGCAGGTGTCAACTCTGTCAATTTTCAGATTCTCATGGATTGGCATCAACTCACAAAGCAAGCTGAGGGATTGCCCTACATCTAAGCAAAAACCACAGAAGCTAGAACATAGCAAAGATGTGCAAATGCCTGGGCAGGCTCTGCTTGCTTTTGGCTACCTTTCCTAGCCCAGTGCCAGACAGAGACCCTGCAGAGCCATTCGGGTGTGTCTGCATTGCCACCCCTGAGCACCTGTATCACCCAAGTTTTTAAGTTACAGTTCTCAGTAATCAAGCCCAGTCTGATACCTGAATTGTGGTGGTACAAGAAGACCTGACTCCAAGGTCATGCAATGAGGGGCTTGAACTCTGAGGATGAAGAAGGAAAAACAACAACAAAAAAATTCTCCCTGAGGCAATGCATGGAATTGCAAAAAGGGCTGGGAGTTAAAATAGATCTGAGTGGTATACAAGCTAAATCATTTGAGGTTTGGATGGGAATTTATCTTTTTGTAAGTCAGGAAAGCACAAACACATTCTTGACAATAAAGAACCTGGACCTGACATCTAAGTCAACAGGGAGCAAATGGATGATAAGCAGAGCAGGTTAGCCCAAGGCAACCATGTGGAAGCTGTGAATTTTGGGGTATGGTTGTATCACAGAAACTAGTAATCCTGTAGCCTGACCATCCTGTAAATACAACATAAAGCCACAATACAGTCTTTGTGCAGATTGTGTGATTTAAATGCATGTGTGATTTAAAGCCACATGAACCTTGCACCAATCATAATTTCAAAACTATTTTGAAGTTTAAATGTACATGTAAAGAACAAATATGATTACTGAATTAATTTTTTCTCCCACTCCCAACACAGTGTAACTCTCTCTGTTCTACAGTAAGTTGAGGAGGCAGCTAAGTCTATAAACATGTTTGCCGTCAGCATTAACACCATTTCGTATTTTCTATCCAAATCTTGTAAATTTTCTCTAGAAGTTTATGGAAAACCACAGTGTTTTACCACATTTTGTAGACATTTTACTTGGGAACTTTCAGCAGATACAGGTGTTGGCCAGAAACTTAACACTTGGAGGGGGAATTTTGTTGAAATGACTGAGTTTTTCAAATCATTTAAATATTTGTCTCAGATATTAAAGCTAGTGTTAAACAAGTGAGCTACCTTTATTAATTAAACTACTTCCATTTCAGAGTACACATCTCATGCTAACATTGATCTTCCTATCCCATGAGCTACCCTTTTTTAAGTACCCCAACCTAGCAAAAGGAAAAAATTACCATCTGTATGCTTCCCACTGATAAACTGAAGAAAGCAGAAGCTGCCTTCTGAGAATACAAAGGAAAAAGTGGGTCAAGGACAGAGGGGAGGGAGCAGACAGTCACACTTCTGTCCACGGTGAAGATACAAGCTCCAGATTTCCTATATGTGACCTGCTTTCATGCCTAGTGGAAACTTATTTATGACTTGTTAATGCATTGCAGTTATAGAATAAGTAGAAAATTGTGTAAGTACTGGCATTATTGCAATTAAAAAATACACAGAATGATCACTTGGGAACAAAATAGCATGGTCTTGGATCTTTTTGGTTGTAAGTACGAACTTTGAAGTATTTTTGGGGATGGGGGTAGATACTTTAGGAGAAATCAAGTACAACAAAGAGTAATTACAATGCACTGATTAAAACAGAAGAGCTTCAAGAAAATATGATTTATTCAAAAAGGGAGTAAGTCAGCTTTATTTGTATTTTCAAAGTTTCTGGACTGTAAAATGACTATTAATCTGTATTTCACTGAATGCGTGCTCCCAGTTTCTTTTTATGATTTCTCTCATATGACCAATGATATTTCAAATTGTATGCAAATGTGTCAGAAAATTAATTAGGATGACTTTTGTAATGAACCCAATTGTTCTAGACTACAGAGGGGTGATAGGAGATATGTCCTGTAAAATAACAGGCACTATTATTTAACATGGTTAGGCGTATTGAAAGTGTTCATCACTGCTGTGATGGTTCGATTACCAGCTTTATTGTTTCCAGCAAACACAAATATAATGCCACAAATAATTAAGATATTGGATAAAAATTACAAGACCGTGTCATGTGCAGCTTTTAGGTAGACCTCCTTGATTATGAGGGTATAAAATATTACACTGGTTGTGTGGAATCATGTGGGGCAAAAAAAGCACTGAGGGTTTTGTGGAAGCAAAAGAAGTCTGCTTTTGACCTGGATTCTGGAATATCTTGGAAAATCAGTGCTGGCAAAGTTGACATTAATGACTATGTGGCTGTCACAACCTGGCTGTCTGTCTTCTGCGATGTTTTTTCCCATCTTCCGTGCAACCGTTTCCCTGGATAAGAAGCATTCTTATATCTATGCAAGTATGTGTACGTTCAACTTCTTCTCATGGTGGTTTTGCACTGCCAATACAGGCTTTCATTATAAATCCTTGCCAGGCACTGCATTACTTGAATGCCACATCATAATTTCATGAAAACCAGATAAGACATACAGAAATTCTGACTAATGCTTTTTGGTAGGCCTTTGTTGCAGCTTTTGATGGGACATCAAGATTTTCCCCTCTAGCTCTCCCACAAAATCTCTGTTGCTCAGTGGGTTGTGCCTCCTGAAACATTTGGACTAGCTGATTATTTTCCATTCTCTTTCCTTCTATTTTTTCAGCTCTTTGGTTTCTTTATGACAGGGAAAATGGAGGTCTTATTTCACGTGAGTTTTGTGGTGAGGGAAAACAGATTATCATCATTCCCGCTGACACAACTTCTTTCTTTTCCATTCATGATGCATTCTCCACTGTCACAATTGAATTAGTTTCACTGATTTATCTTGTTTACCATGCCTTCTGTAACTGGTTGACTATAATTCTGTCCACCATTGTACCAATTGCACTAATTGTTTATACTGTTACAGAAAGTATCATGAGAACAGAATAAATGAATTAGTCCATTATGCCATTACAGCTGTAACATTGGATCAGTCTTCTGAAATATTAATAGACTTTTACAAGACAAGGAGGGCTGGAGCCAGTAAAAACCTCCAGCACATGAAAATTTGGATAATCATGGCCATATGGAATTCTGCTGCCTTATCCTTGTTGCAAAGCCATAGTCATGGCTGCTGTCAGTTTTTAACATTTACAATTAAGTTTTTAATTAGCAGTAACAGAGGAATCCTCTAGTTCATTTGTTAGTTAGAAGCACAGCTTCTGGCTAGTACTAGGTTGAAAATAATTGATTTATATTTCAAAGCGGTACACTGAATACATTATTATACAAAGATGATCTAGTTAAATAATCTCATTACAAGGATGATATTGTAAAATTTATCCTTAATAGGTTGTATAAAACCTAAAAGTTAAGGGGTTATTTTCACATTATGAAAGTCACTGCAATATTTTTATTCAAACCTGCTTTGCTGACAAAATTTTTTAATATAAAAGGTGTTCTGCAGGCTTTTCAAAGCTGAATGTTTCAAGAGACATGGTTTTGAAAGAAAGGCATACTTGTGCTTTTACACTTGCAAAAGTAAGTCTGTAGCTAGTAAAGTTTTTACCATAATTCAAATTGGTTTTGTCATCGCTTACTTTTTAATAGACCATTTTTGCAATTGTTGTCCCCCAGACTTGCAACAGTCTCATTTAACAGTTCTTCAGGCTGGTGCAGTTTGGGCAACCAAAGATTTCACATATTTTTGCTTTAATTAAAATATATTTCCCCCAGACTTCAGGGATCTGACCTTGTCTTTCATAAAAGTTGTGTTGTTCTCACAGCTTCCCCAACACATCAAAAGAAGACTCAAAGTCACAACCAGTCACAACCACCACAGCAGTGCTAGCAGCCCTTGGAGCTTAGGCTTAGCCAGACCTTTTCCTGACCATCTCTTGGATCATAATGCCTAAAACCCAGTAAGGCTCAGTGCTGGGGAAAGTAGCTGACAACAGCATGGGTAGCAAGACGTCCTTTTTTGCCTAGTTAGCTTCTGCAATTTAGCAGAGCAAAGGCATGGATTTTTTTCCTAGAGGGCAGGTTGCAAGGTCCAAGTGTGAAAATTCATTGTGTGCCTCTCAGGTAACAGTGGTGAAGATTTGCTGGTGAAATTAAGAGGTTTTTAAAACGAGGAGGTTGTGATAAGGCCTAATTGGATAATATTCTGTTCTGGTTTTTATCATGATGCTTGATTTAATCAATTACTCTTTTATTAGATTGTTTGACTGAAATAATGATGACTTTCATATGTTGTATCATAGGATACTTGTGCTGTCAAGATTTGCTCTCTAAAGGAGCATTGAAATGCCAAGTGTGATTTTAAATAGGTCTAGGAAAATAATCTATACTCTAGTTATAAACACTGAAACAGCTGAGTTAATAAAAGTAGTGTAGGTTACTTCTTACCTTATAGAGAGTATGGCCATAACTGGCAGAACAATTAATTGCAATTAAGGACTACTTCCAAGCACTTCTTTTTTTCTAAGGTAAATTTAGAAATACCCAGGGGGTGTAGCATAATCAGCACAGGAGTGCCATAGCCTTTTATATGATAAGGAAAGGACTTCAGCATGCAAAACTCCATGATTAGCACTGAAATAAGATTAGTAGCCTAGCCAGCTAAGGGGCTGGCTGTCACTAATCGAAAACACTTAGCACCTCTTCAGATCTTTGCTCTGTTCCTATCAAGACTCTTATTGACTACTAGGAAGCTGGAACAGCCCTTCAATCACCTGCTCTATAGTTTTGTGTAGCTGGCATTAAAAACTTGTTTAGAATTTCTTTTCTTTTTTTTTTTGGTGAGAGTTTGGATCATAGAAATTCAGAAAATTAAAAAAAAAATCTTATATTGGAATGGCCACTCCAGACCCTAGAGTCTGGATATATGAAACAGCGTCATCAGAGTTTAGCAAAATTTCCCACATCAATTATATCAAACATTTTGTCTAAAGCTCATTGCAGTGACAAATTGTTGCATTCATTCACTTTTCACTCATTTTTTCAGGCCAACTTAGATTTAAGGCTATTTGATGTGATTCAAATGCCTTTTTCTGTGCACAAAATTCATTTCAGTTTTAATTATACTACTCGCCTGAGACTTGTTATGGATGTATGTAAATGTTTGTACAGCAGAAGAAAAACAAAACTGTGTTAACCAATCAGTGGTTTGGGCTTCTAAAGTTGTTGAATGTTTTTTATTTTTACTGAAATTATGCCAAGACTGAGTTTGTTAACTCCCATTTTGGACAAGATAATTCCTTTAACTAACAAAGTTTAAAAAATAGTTTTTTCTTTTTTTTTTATTCTTTATGTCTGACCACACACCCCATTTATTTTTAATCTATTGGTCTCTTGAATTGAAAACTTATATAAGTTTTCAATTATTCCAAGCACCTGGTCAGAGGTGCTTCGAATACAGATTCTCTGCTTTATTTGAAAAGCAAATAGAATAAGTGTTCTTCTTGACCCTGTCAACAGTACTTACAGACTTTATTCTTTTTCTCCAGAAAACATGCACTTACACGTCGATGTTTCTTGCTTATTTTGTTCATTGTGTTCTCTTTCAAGTTTGTTAACCAAGAGAATAATTAGCAACATATAATCCTCAGTGATTGTTGGTATGTTTGTTTAAATGCTTGTAAACTGGTGATAATTTTTGCTCCCTCTGGTCTGAGCAAAAGAGAATATATTTCAAGGGCCCTCAGTCCTCTCACATTTAGGTCACTCATTCTGAATTTTTAGTTCCATTTTTTCTTGTTTGGATTGGTGCACAATTATTCTGATTTATAAAATTTATGAATTGGTAGAAAAATACTGTATGTCATAATATATATTTTGCAACAAAAAGAAAACTTTAAAAAGAAGCCATTTTTCATTTTCACACTTCCTTCACATCAGTTGTTCTGTTTTTACTGGTATTATAGATCTGAAATTCTTGGACTTTTAAAATGACCCTACAGAATTTATTGTCATGACACAGTAGAAAGTTATCTCCATGGTCACTGAGTCCAATAATGTCAAATTCAACCTTTATAAGTTTATCCAATCATTTAAGAATTTCTTACCTCTCCAATGCTATCTGAAGCATGGCTATAGGGCTTCATCCTTTGGATGATTAGAAATCTTTTTATGTGAATCTACTGACATTACATTCAAGAGTAATTAACTAAATCTATTTTTCTGTGCTAAGAAGAGCAACTCTTGCACACTCCTTACTATAGTTCCTTTCATCTCGTTTAACTTGCTCTTTTATTTCACCCAGTTGCGGATAAAAGATGGTTTTTTTCAAGAACACATAACCAAAACTTTACACAGTATTCTATCCAAGTATCCGGGTTTCCTGTTATCATTTGTCATCACTGTGTCATTGGTGGCGCATGGATTTCTGAAATATAACTAGCAGATAATTTTCTTTCATCATCATTTCCAACTGATAGATTTCCTACTTAACTACCCCACTTTTCATCTTTCTAGTGCTCACTGTTTTCTTGCTCTTCCTGTCTGTTGTTCCGAGTCTACTGAGTTCTGACATTACCTCTTAGCAGTGTGTCAACAGCAATTTCTCTATGCCAACTTCATTTATGAAAGCACCATATAAAGTGATCTGAAAGTCAGTTTCAGAGCACTATCAGCATTGATATTACTCCAACCCACCTCTAGAATCTGTTTAACTCCCTTTCAAACTCCAAAATATTAAGTCTTATTCTACTAAGAAACTTTTTCTGGTTTGTTGGTTGGCTTTATTTTTTGTTTGTTTTTTTTGTTTTTTTTCTGCCTAGATGTATTCTGAGCTCTCTATATACCTGTTATTTTCCTCCTCCCTTTTCTTTTCTTTTTCTAGCAAGATTAATGGATACTACTGGCCGCTGTGCAGCTCAGCAGCTGTTCCATTTCCTTTGCCTCTTTTGAGCACACCACAGTCCATGCTCTGTGTCCCAGCATGGGTACATGACCTGCAGTTCCAGGGGGCTAGTACAGACTAACCTGTTATCTTCAGGGTTGTATGAACCCCTGCTGAATCCAAGGCTTTAATGTGGCCCTTGTTCATAGAAGACCTTTACCAGTGTAAATAGGTGAGTTACTCGTAACATTAGAAATTGAGAACAAATTCTGCATGAAAGCTTGTACTTGTAAGCAGCTGTCCAACTTTGGAATAAACTCATAGATATAGCAGCTGAGTATCCAAGCTTTTGGGTTTTACATTAATGGGGACATCTTTTGTTTAATTTTACCACCATCTCCAAGTCTGATCTATATATAATACCTGGCAAAACAGATCTCAGTTAGTCTGCTGTCTATATTTAAACCAGTGTTGAAAAGTCTAAGAAGTTAAAATATGCACACATTGAGAGTAAAGCACTTTAAGTCTGTGACGAACTGAACAAGATCTAATAACATCAGAGAGAGTTGTGCTTCGATGAGCTTGGAATTTGAATCTTAGTCAGAGAAAATTAAGTTAAAGGATCAATAAGAAATTGATTATTTTTGTCAGAAAACATGGATTTATGCTGTTTCTCATGCAATTTACAGGAATGTTTATTATCTTGTTTGGGTCTTTTTTTCCCTCTTTTTTTTTAGTAACCAATAGTTTTAGCATCAGCTTATACTTTGATGGGTAGAATTAAGGCAGTACATCACTTTATCCATAAACCCTGTGCCTCTGCCTTCCAGTGATGGTCTGGGACATACAACTTCTCATTTGCACAGTTTAAGAACAGAAAAAAAATTAAATTCTTTATCAGTCATGTTTTCTGAAGTCATTAATTACAGGCAGTGGAAAGTGGAAAAGAAAGAGAAAAAGGAGGTTCTGCACTTCCCACGCAGTGTGGTTCATCTGCAAAAAGTACATGAGACAGAAACTCAGTAGTTTGTGGAGGCAATCAGGTGGGTGTGTGTGGTTGGGAGGGATAGGATGGACTTCTTCCATGAAGAAGTCACCACCTAAAGAGAGTCACAAATGGGTTTTTGTTTAACTTCTCCCAAATCCCTCGTACATTTGGTGAAAGAAGGAAAATACAGCCTTAACTTACTGGTTGTTTCTAAATAAATAATTGACCTCTCTCTTGAGGGCAGATGATGAGACTGCTTAGTCTAATACCTCTCCTTCTAGAGATGGGAAGCAGATTTGCTTCTTTAAGAGCCACAAGATAGGCCCTAAAGAAGGAATTCACCAATTTTTACAGGTGGAGATTATCCCATGAATCAACAAAACTAGACTCAAATTCTCATGCCCATATTTGCAGACTATCATCCCTGAACTGATGAAAAACCTGGCACCTCTATTTATTCCATAGAGGTTAGAGTTAAAATTTTCTTCTACAATACAATAGATGTTTTAAAAACTTTTGACAAAATTTGAAATAAAGATTTTTGCTTTAGGTCAATTTAAAAATACTGCAAATGAAACAATGAAAGTATATGAACGTATTTGATATTTGACACTCACCTGATTTCATGATGATTTACTTGTAAAGATAATCAAGCACATTTTTTCCTGTAACTTCCTTGTGCTTCTCTTTGAGAATTATAAAAAAAAATATTTTCTCTTTATGGATTGTATTTTATAGCTTTACATAGGAATTTTTTTGCGGTACTGTCATCACTTAAGTCACTCATCAAATCCAGTAATTATTATTACTTGGCACTGGTGAGGCCACACCTCAGATCCCATGTTCAGTTTTGGGCCCCTCACTATAGGAAAGACCTTGAGATGCTGGAGTGAGTCCAGAGAAGGGCAATGAAGCTGGTGTAGGGTCTGGAGCACAAGTCCTGTGAGGAGCAGCTGAGGGAGCTGGGGTGGTTTAGCCTGGAGAAAAGGAGGCTCAGAGGGGACCTTATCACTCTCCACAACTGCCTGAAAAGGGGTTGTAAGACAGGTGGGTGTCAGTCTCTTCTCCCAGGTACACAAGTGACAGGACAAGAACAAATGGCTTCAAGTTGTTTAGCAAATTAATGGCTTTAGCTGACAGTCTAAACCAGGCGAGGTTTAGATTGTACAATGTGCATGCCACAGTACACTAGTGTTGTGGTTGCCCGTACGGGGAAGAGATGATGCTGAGTNATCTCAATGATCTTAAAAGTCTTTTCCAACCTCTGTGACTCTATCAATCTCTTATTTCCTTTTCAGGATGAGATACCCAGGGACAATTTGGATTACTGGCTAACCATATTGGAAAGGTAGCACTGTGCAGTACTCATTGTGTCATTTTTTATTTGTATTGTGGATAGAATACAATTTTCTTTATAAGACAATGTGAAAATCCAGTATGAAGATTTTGGCAAAAAAAAGTCATTCCTAAAACATGAATAATATGTAGTCAGTGTTCTGACACTCTGTAGTTTATATTTTTTAGAAGTGTTATATGTTTATTAATGGAAACACAATTGAGACTGGAAATGTATGCTAAATCACACACTATTGAATATTTGTGCAAGTACTGAAATTCCACCTTTCTGCATGTCCCTTTCCACGTTTCCAAAGATTTCTTTTCACACTGTAACATCAGATCCAGAGCGCTATCTGAAGGGCATGAGCTTTCTTAAAGATTTGTTGATTTGTCACCTAAGCAGATAACTGAGCTGAAAGCAAAGCTCAAGCTTTGCAGAAATACCTTGGATATTTGCTACCCAGTGAGATTTAAGGATCTATCTCCACAAGGTACATCTGTAAGTTCCCTGGCAAAATATATCAACTCTCCCTTTAGCTTCTCCACCTGTATTTTCTTATATCTCAGCAGAAGTGGCAGTTTGTGAAAGTAACTTTTAGAGATTTTTGTGGTTTTTTTCCTTATACATCGCACCCATACTTTTCTGTTTGAACACTGCTCAGACTGTCACTAATAACAGCCCACTACCTGGGAAAGCATGTATTTAACAGGTGTAATTTATATTTGAAATCAAAACTTTTGAAAAATGAGATTCTATCACTGGGGCAAATTCTTCTCTGTGCCAGTATTTAGACTTTACCCATGTCTGTCTAAAGAGAAGGAAAAGTTTTGTGTCAAGGTTGATTATCAGATTACACTGGTTTGATGATGACAGGAGCATGAAGTTGATGCCAGAGATAAAGTTGCATTTTATGAATCCTAATGGATTTTAATTGCTGCTGCATTACCAGGGAGAAACAATTTTAACTTTTTTCTAATGCAAAACATTCACAAGTCTCCCTGGACTCACTAGGATGTTGGTGTGACACTCTTTTCAGGAGCTCTTAGCCTACCATGGAATGTTCCCCCTGTTGTGTCTTGATCCTCCTCAGTTCACTAGTTTTCATTGGAATCTGGTGTTTAATTCAGACCAGCAAGCAAGAAAAAGACTATATTCATATTAACCAAAGAGCTAGGAGATGGAATAGGTGCCATAAAATATTCACCACCAAAATAGTAGGAGGAACAAAGCTTTCAGTCAAGACAATGGAAAATAAAAGTAATGGTGCTTTCAAAGTCTTTAGAAAGTTGTGTTAAAGTATCCTGTAATAACCTAGGCTGGAAAGACATAATACTTACAGAGTTAAACAGAAATTACTGACCTTACAAGGAAAGAAGTGTTGTTTTGTTAATAGTTGATACTAAAGACATAGAAATAGCTCAGAATTTCAATTGCATTGGAATTGGAAAAATCCTTTAGTTTTCATTCCCCAGAAAATGGAAAATGCACCCCCCACCCTTTTTTTTTAACTATCTTTTCCTGTTTGCCTACACTCTTTTCATTCCTGTAAGCCACCTCTATTGCTGTACACAATAGACACATGCTGGCTGTGTTCATGTAACATCGTCTTAGATGTTAGCTGAGTTTTCAGTGCCTAATTGTGGGACAAATGTGTGCAGAGTTTAGGGATTTGTCACTTTCCTAAAATACTAGAGGCAAGAGCACTCAACAAACACATTCAAAATTATTAAATCTATTTACCTTCTTTGACTGAAACCCGTCCTTTTTGTCGCAGCAGCTACACTAACCTTTTCTTTTTTTCTCTCCACTGCCTACATCCTTTGGCACAGTTTAATGTAGAAGGGCTACTCTTAAAAAGAAAAAAAAAAAAAAAAAGGAAAGAAAAAAGAAAGAAAATCATTCCCTCTGCTGTGGAGAAAAAGTTCTTGGAATTAAAAATAAGTAGTTACAGGCAATTGATGCATTAAACAGAATTTAGAGTCAGTCAGCAAAACACATCTGCTGTGCTGTAGAAAGGACTACAAAAGCACTATGTGTTCTTAACCCCTGGGCATTTAAATCTAATCTTCAGAGAAAAAAAAAAAAAGCTTTCTTGTAGAGGAACAATTTTCTCATCTGTTTGTTTCTAAAAATCAGATTTTTGAAGTCAGTTAATCAATCTAAAATGCAGTGCTTTTTACTACTTTATACAGGGAATGCTGAAAAGAATGGAGCACACTCTTTACTGTGCATAGAGTCAGGGAACCACACTGAGTACTGAAGCACTGCAGAAACCTTGGCTCCTTAGCTTCACTGTATTTGCTTTAGTCCAGAAACAAAAGAGCAAACAGACACCTGAAAAAAAAAATGAGCAAATAAATACAATTAAATATCTATTTAATTCTTTTCTCATAAAACAGCAGCTTACTATATATTTTGGGCTTTGGATAGATTTTCTGTACCTTCTTATAAAAGACAGTACAATTTCCCATGTTTTCCTTCTTTTCTTTTGTAACTGAAAGGCTAAATGAAGCTCTTACAGAATGCATTCAGGATTTTGAGCAGCCATTGAATTTTTGAAGGCAGAAAAGCTATTAAGCATTTCAACTGGCATTCTTTAACTTTAGGACTGGGTGGCTGTGCAGGGCATTGTTGGGAAATGTATTGATCTGCTAACATATTTGCTGGAACAGGTTTTGTTTTTCCTGCTTGCCTGAAACAGTTTGTCACTGCTTTGGTATTTTGTCTCTGCTGTCAAAGACTTCCCTCCACAGCACTGACACATGAGGAAATGGTATTTCACCCGTGCAAGGTGAACATGAATGTGCACTTGATCAAATGAATGAGGATATTTGCAAGTGGGATTTTTGTTCCCCTGTATTGCTACTTCTTACACTTTGTGTTCATGCTTTTTCTGAGGATTGTTTAATGCAATGCAGTAAGAAAAAGAATTTTAGCCTTTTGCCTTTGAATCTAATATGGTGTCTTGGGGTCTAATATAACACACCAGCAAATCTCAGGCTGGAGTTCAACTTTTGTTCAAGTAATTCAGTTCATATGACAGAACAGCATACTAGAAAAGAAAACCCATCTGTAAGTAGTAGTTTTCCAAGTCAAATGAAGTAAAACAACAAAATTCAGCTTGCTTTGGCTCAGTAATCCATATTACACTAATTCACAGAATCTGACTAAAGTGATGGTCATAAAACAAGAGCTTTGCTTTAGGAGGTTTTATTTATTTATTTATTTACTTACTTATTTTTAAATAGGCAAGATTTTGAAATATTTAGGGTATTTTTCTTGGAAACAGCAGTAACTTCATTATGAGCTAGGGAATTTTAACATTGATGTAAAATGTTAACAGATCCAAAGTGGGCATGTGTTTTGAACTTTAAATTCTTTCAAATTGGTGCATATCAAGTACAGATAGTGTTCCTAATTTCAAACTATATCTTCAGGTTAGTGTTTTTAAAGCTTTTGGGTTTTGATATGCTTAAAGTCATTATAAAATAGAGGGCTAAGAGAAATGGAGTTTGTGATTTAAGTTTATTTGTATAAACTAATGACTAATTTTGGAGACTGGGAACACAAAGGAGATTAAAATCTTGGATAAAAGAACATAGTTTCTTATTTCCACCATCCCATCATGATAACACCTGTGCTCATTGTTTCAGCACTTGGACTAGTATTTCCTTGCTGTAGAAATATACCTACAGCAACTGGGTGTAGAGGCATTTTATAGCCTGGTGGAACTAAACATGAGCTGAACCTCTTCTATAGCCTGAGTACAGAATAAATATTCTTTGGACTTCAGCATTCAGTCTTCATGATAAATCTTCCTGCAGGAGCAAGGGAGCTTGCATCAATGACTCTAATATAGTTGTTTCTGACACCCTATCCCTACAGAAAACATACAAGCACTGGGGAAAAATCACATTTCTGTGTTATGAATGATTAAAACCTTTTTCATCATCTTCTATATTTGCCCTTAAGTTTCTTACTGATGCTTTTTTGTATTGTTTTTATTGTATTCTATTTGTATTTTGTATTTTTGTATTGTTTGTAACAGCTATTATAGCATCTAAAAATCTCTGGATTTTTATAGACTTTTCAAACATTTTTCCTAATAAAACAGCTAATAGATTGTCTTCATGTCACAGAGGTGTTGTGAAAATGAATTAACAGCTCTGAAGAACTAAGAAAAATGGAGCAGTGCCTTATGGTCATTAGGTGCACGTATCCACACACTGAACGAAACAGAGAGACATGTAATTGAGAAAAAATATATCAAGAACAATATAACAGAAGAGGGCACATAATATAGAGATTTGAATTCTACCTGAGCTCAGACCAAAATACAGTTTAAATGATTTCCTTAAAAAATTAATTTTTACCATAGCATTATGTTAATTTATTTTTTAACTTCCTTTCTCTGAGGAATGCACTTTCATAGAAAGAGCAAAGAAATGTTTTTGTGTAATACTGATCACAAAATATTAAGCTATGGTGGTGTTGTCCATGCAGGACAAATCAACTCTACAGTTTCTCCTCTTTCCAGCTTTTCTGATAAATCAATATTCTCAAAATTGCTAAAATTATACATAAAATAGGAAGTGAGATGCACTTGACAATGGACTGGGAATGAAAAGCCAACTCTGCCTTAGACAAATGTGCATCTTGATCTCTTCATCCTTGAGGATCAGAGATATTTCAAACTAGCAAAGAATTTCTAAGACATTTTTAATCAATTCAGTTTCTGCATAAAACTGTGACTCAGCAGAGGAGGTGGAGTTTATGTTATGATGTTAATATTTTCAAACACTGAAAACTTTCTGATACTCAATCAATAAATATAAAATGCTTATTGTCTTTTAACATTATCCCTCTCTGCCTAAACAAATGTGTTTCATTTGTACAAGTAAGCAAATAATTTGAGCCCTGCTGGTGACATGATAGTCACAGCAATTAATTTTATGATACAAGAAGTATTGATGTTACACCTGATGCTGGTACCAAGCAATTGTAAAGAAATGGATAAAAATCAATAAAGGATATTTCACAGTGACTTCCCCAGCAGATTTGCAAAACATGAAAAAGTTATATAAATAATCAGTTATTGAACACAAAAATGAAAATACTTGTCTTTCATTCTAACATCCTGAAAATGAAATTGGCATATGTCATCTCATGCACTTTTCCTCTGATCTACCATATAGAAAAACATCATTTGGGCAGAGTTTTCCTTTTCCTTTTCCTTTTCCTTTTCCTTTTCCTTTTCCTTTTCCTTTTTCTTTTCCTTTTCCTTTTCCTTTTCCTTTTTCTTTTTCTTTTTCTTTTCTTTTTCCTTTTTCTTTTCCTTTTCCTCCTTTTTCTATTTCTTTTCCTTTTTTCTTTTTTTTTCTTTTTTCTCTTTACTCTTTTTTCCCTTTTCTTTTTTTTTTCTTCCTTTTTTGTCTTTTTCCCTTTTTTTCTTTTCTCTTTTTTCCCCTTTTTTTTTTTTTTTTCTTTAAGGGCACTTACTAATAATATTTTGTTTGAAATTAAAACTCTAAAAATTACCTTTTCAATCCCTGGACTACACTTCTTCCCATGGCTCATTTACCCTGCAGTGCTATTCCCATTCTTGATGCCATACTACAGGCTGAGACTGTCAGTTGTGCTTTATTTTCACTGACAGAGAGAGAAATCCCATGGTTGCCACTGTCAAGAACATTTCTCTGCCTTCATTCCACAGGGACATCAACAAGATGTCTGCTCCCTCTCTGTGTGCTCCTCTGTCATAGGGGTGATCACCTAAGCTTGGGCTGCCTTTACTTCTTCCTTCCATTGACAGCCACTGCTTGACATGTTATCATCATGCATGCAGAATCCTGCTCTTCTCACGTGCAAAGGTCTAACCGAACAATAAAAACCTTCAGTCAGTCCTTCCACCTCCCAGGCACTCGGATAAAATAAATAACTGAGCAATAACCATTGTCTCAGAATCAATTTTTGAAATGGTTTCTAGTCCCCAAGAAGGAAATATAAAGTTTAGAAAGGTAAGCTAGAAGAAACAGCAATATATAATGCAACTCCTTTTGTATGTATATGGTGAATATTTACTATTTCCAGGATAATGATGTTTTAGTTTACATACAGATCCTATAAAACATTGTATAAAACTGCTGCAAAACTGAAAAATTATCTGACAAGGTCAAATTAATCAGATGCAAAATGGTTCTCTGCCTCCAGTTTACATTCAAGGTATTCTTTTATTTTCGGTATGGAACAGTATGGACCCACCATTGAACATACTTCTCAAATTCTAGTACCAGCTAATTCTCCCTTATCTTCCAGGCCTGTGCTTCTGCCCTTTTCTTTCCTTTTCTGACTAGCAGTGTCCCAACAGTTCATCCTTACTGCCTAACTGATCTCTCCTGTCTCCTTATTTTTTTTCCTGGATGTTTAATATTTCTGGATATGGTCAGATCTAGTTTTTGAGAGATCCCAACAAAAAAATAATAAAACTTGGTTCAAAGTCAAGGACTTCACACTGACAACACTTTGCCATCAGCCTCCTCCTGTTTATTTATTACCAAGAAAGGGCTTTTAGCTGAAGTACCTCAGGTGACTTCAGCTATGCAGGAGACATGAAAAGAGACAGGTTGTTTCTTGCCTAGATGAGTACCAAACCACTTAAAAAGTCATTTAAAAGGTCAGAACAAACTGCTCTCTGCATGAAATGCTGCTAAAGAAGTGGGCTGGAATGTTCTACTCCATCTACAAATTATAAGTGGTTTGAAGGAGTGCCCCATGTAGAAAGCATTGCAGTAATCTCCATTTGAGGTAACAAAGGTGTAGGGAAAATGAGGATTGTCTTCTTGCCAAATATTCAAGTGAGCTCACTTGACAGCCACTGGTGCAGAACCCAGTATGACCAGGCAATGGAGTGCTGCCCCCCAAGTACCTCACAATGACTGAAAAAGCACCAGGCTTTATGATTATCAGCACTCAAATCAACAAAGCTGTAAAAATAAATCAGTTCTGTTTCTTTTTGTCTACTTGCATCATGAGCATGTAAGTAGAATCTAATCCTGTAATTGTTTTCATGTTAGTATCTTTCCATTAATCATGAATTAGTTTATATTTGGGCTTTTATTTCACCTGAATCTGGTTAATTTTCTCTTTGGTGCTTTTCAAGTGTTTCCCATGAAGCCTAGCTTATTCTTTCTTTTCATGTTCTACTTTATCTTGCCATTTTTTGTTTACTGCCTTATTTCTCTTTGTTCCCCTAAATCATTTTCTTTCTCTTACTTGGTCCTTTTATTTCATTTTTTTGTAATTTAATTTATTCTATCTCCCATTCCCAGTCTATGCATTTCTTCCCCTTTACTATCCATTCAGTCCACCAGGACTATTCCCTTCTCATAGTTCAGCCTATAGTATTCATTTCCTTTTCCCATTTTAGTTCATCAATAATGGATAAGGAATTGCTTTGCAATTTCAAAACTTACCCATTTTAGTTTACTCTCAAGTAGTTGAGGCTGAGGAAGAAAAGAAGTTAATTGCATTCTACTGGAATCAGAATACAAATAACTGAGAAAAACGTAGAACTGGAAAAGCAGCGAAATGGAAGGAAATTAAATGAGGCAAGAGACGGACTAAAAAATAGCAGTGGGTAAAATGGAGCACATAAGTATGAAAGGGCTACACAAATACCTGGAAAAGTGTTGAACTAGAAATAAACCTGGGAATCAAGCTGAATGATCTAGAAAGGGAAAGGAGTAAATATAGCCCAAATTCAAAGTAAGAGAAGAAAAAGTTACCCACAGAAAAGGGGACTAAACCTGGTGAGACGAGGGACAAAAAAAAAAGTTTTAATATCTTCAATTCCCACTGTGAGCAGTGTTTCTGTTTACTACCTTGTGAGTGGTAACTGCAGCTCAGTAGAGGGAAAATGTTTTATTAAATATAGTCAGTGTGCAATTAGAAGTGTGGCACAGGTAACAGCAACGTAAGCGTCAGCCTATCTGAGGAGCAGTTGTATTGCTGCTAGAACAGGCATACGAGAATGCCTAATATTTCAGCTGGCTGAGGAAAAGACTCCTGAAAAGCTGATTATTCTTTGATCTTGTTCTTATCAAGTATATTGTAAAATCTGGCTTTTCTTCAAACTGCAGATAATTTGGCTGTCATAAACTGGCAGCATAGTTTTGATTACATTGTTGCAATAAAAATGTACTGAAATTGGTTTCAATGGAATTCTGACACCTGTTTGCTAAATATTGTTAAATATCTGCATCAAGCCAAAAGCCTCAGAAATATTTCAGTTGAAGCTGACTCACAAAACTGAAAGAAAGTGTAACTAGCTATTACAGTTGTAATATCATCTCCATATTTCCTCCCCTTGTTTTACACTGATATTTACCATCAATAAATAGCATTTTATACATAATTGAAGATTTCTATGTGGATATGTATTGACAACTTTATGTCTATATGGACATCCTTAGCTCTCAGTTCATTACCAGATCTCCTGGTTTACCACAGTTTAACTGCTTCTCAATTAACCATAGAGTAGGAAAGATTGGAAATGGAGAGGGAAAAACCTGAATGTAGCATTAATAATGGCTATAATGCCTTACATCTGGGAAAAAATAGTAGTGAAGCACCTCTACTAGGTGTGACATGTTCACCATAACTCTGTTACACAAAATACTGCTTAGACCCCATGTTTTCCATGGAGAGACAGTGTTAAACGCTTTCCTAAAGGGAGCAGAAGCCTGGCCCAGATTTGCTAGGATTTTCTAACAGAATGGTTTGAAAGTGTGGGCAAACTTTGAAAAGATTCAAGCTAAAACTTGGGCTTCAGTGTATATAAAGTAAAAAATCATGTATGTGTTGTGGTCTTGGATCAAAATTTTATTTTAAATTGGCTGAGAGGAAGAAAGATTCATCATATGTTTTGGTGTTTGGGTTTTTTTCTGTTTCCAGGGGTTTTTTTTTTCCTTAGACAAAAGCTTAATCTAAATTTTACTCATCCATTTCTACAGTAGCTTGGAAAAAAGGGAGAGGTTGAATAATCTCAAGACTTGTCAAAATCTTCCCCCTCACTCCCACTTACTTAAAAAAAAATGCTGGTTAAATTTGAGCATATTGTTTAAGTGATAAATAAGCCATAAATTGTCACTTTTGCCCATGTCTATCCCAGAGAAACCCCCGAAGTGCATTGACAAACTTTCATGGAAAAGGAGAATTCCTGGGCAGAAAACCTACTCATAAGATGTTCATAAAGCAACATCTAACCAGCGGTGAGATTTCATAAGCTGCACTTACAGAAGAACTTCAGGATTCTGAAGACGATACTGAGATGTAGGATAGTGGGAGGACAGCTGCTGTAATGTGATGATTCTGGGGGCATGGGCTTCAGCCTATTTTAGGAATAGAACTGCCTGAAATTGAACTTGTTTGGCTGCAGTCTAAAATGTTTAATCATCTTGGCTCAGCTGCACTTTTGGGAAGAGATTGGTTACATGCTCCAAAACAACTACAGTACAGAACCATAGTGGAAGCCAGAAAACTCATATGGAATGAATATCATCTAAATGAGTCTGTAGGCATGTCGTGTAACCACCAGAATGGCATGGAAAAGCAAGTCCCACAAGGAATGGACCACAGCGAAGAACAACTTATGAAAAATAAAATACAAATCCTCCACTGGACCTCCAAAAAGTGCTTTTGGAATCCAGAACTTTATCTAATGGTATTGTGGGGGCATGGAGAGACACCCTTGGTGTCACCTTGCCCACAGCCAACCAGATCTTTTTGGCCTCTGCGTCAGAGAAGTCCCATCATCCTCAGCAGTGTTGCTTGGCAACAGCTGGTCTTAAAATTGTGGATAGGATTTTTTTTCCAATTTTCTTCCCTCACTTTTGAACAGGTGAAACACTATATTTTTTTAGAGTGGGATTATGGCTTCAAGATTCAGTTATTTTCAGCTCTGCTGTTGAAATAACCGTGAAATAAGCTTAAGGAAGGTGAAAATATACTTTGATATGTAAGCACTGAAGAATATAACTTCAAATTTAAAATATTTTTTTATTACTGTATATTCCTAAATCAGTACCATTTGTAAGATGCAAAAGGACTATGGTGCACCCGTTTTGAGATCTGGAATTCCTGTTCCGAGATTTAATGGTCAATAGAGTCTTTTTAAAATGGAATAGACTTTTAATCATTTTAGACACCTTCATAGTTCCTGTGATGTTCATTTACTAGGGCTTTGACCCTCACAAGATCCCTTAAGGTATTCTGCTAAGGTCTCAGAAGCCCAAATCTGAGTTTTGTTCAGGTGAGGAAGTGCAGACCTCAGCCTTCATACTTGAATTTAGTCACGGTCCCCTTATCCTCCCACCAGACCTTGGGATACCTAATGTAGAGTTGATAGCTGCCCTATGGCTCTCATATGAGCACTGAGGAGTTCATCTGTGATCAGCCAGCTTTCAAAAAATGTACTGCTGCTTATTTAAGGGTGAAAAAAGACGCCACAGAAATGTGTATCACAAAGCAATCTCTCTGCAGTTATTGCACATCAGCAGCATCCAGTACAGGCAAAAAGAAATCATTTGTCTCTCTAGTCTGTGTTGCCAGCATTCCCCACTTTGCCTCAGATATGGACTGACCTGCTTTTAGACCTTTCTCAAATTCTGTGATGCTTTTCAAATTGCAGCAAACTGTTTCCCGAGTTGCAGAAAAGACTGCTTTGTCTCCTCCACCTTTCTGCAGTAAACCAGGATATCAAAGCTTTATATTGCATTTGTAGCAGTGATACATTTTGGCAAAATCATGCATGTAATGGAAGATTCAGACCAATAATCTTCAGTGCTCATATTTGTAAAGTCTTATCTGTCAAAACCATCAAAAATGGCTTTTAAAGATTAAATTAGTGTAAAAAGTTGGGATTTTTAGTACTGAAAAGATGAATAGGTTTAACAATTTACACCAGTTCAGAAAAATTACACCACCTCCTTGTGGAAGATTGGCTAAAAATACTGGAGAAAATATTGTCCACATTTGCTTTTGTTAGGCAGCAGGAATGGTAGGTAACTCCCAGCATGTTCAGCTTTAGGTTCCATTAATCCCCATGCAAAATGTTCTACATTATTAAGTATGTTCCTGTCTTTCCTAAGCCCCTTAGAGCTCTTCCAGAGGTGCTGACCTACAAGCCAGTAAGCTGAATTTAGACCCTAAGCGCATACGTAATTCATTCACAGGAAGTATTTTGGTCAAGGTTGTGAGCTAGTCATCATCTGGGTTACAATGTGGCCCCAAAATATCACTTGCTATGACAGATGGTAGAGGGGTAGCTTCCACATATAGCACTGTTTAAAACTGTGACAGAAATCTTCTCTAGTGAAACTGAAAAGTTTAACTTCACCTTTCAGAAAAAAAAATGACATTTATATCTTGCCTGCTGTAACAGCTAATAATAGTTACTTGCCTGCTACTAGCTGACAAATCTGATTTGCAACACAGCTCTTTTCACATGAGTTTCCCTAAATCAGCTGCTTACCCTAAAGAGAAATTATTTTATTACTGCAGGGCAGCAGAGGGGAAATGACATGATAACTTTCCAGTGCATGAGGCTAAAATTTAAGAAAGAGTCACAGTATTTTTTTAATGCCAAGGTCAAATAGAAAACATTTTTATCTTACCTGTAACCAGGTAACATTTTTTGTGGATTCAGTCCACATTATGCACACCACAGTCAGTCTTTAATAAGCTCATTCCTTTTGGGTTACTTGACTTATCTAAATATTAATCTTCTTTTCACATATGATTTTACAGCATTCATATGTATACTACCTTCCTTTCAATCTCTATAAGGACACTAAAGACTGGGAGTGGAATGCATTTACTGTCTTAGTACTATCTTAGGGTCCATTTATGTGAGTTTTCAACTGATTTTACCTCTATCAAAAAGTAAGTAAGGATTCAAATACATTATTTTAATTTATAATGTGCTGCACTGGAATAAAGATTTTTGATATTTTTAAATTTTATTTTAATTTTTTTTTGTAATGAGATTAGCAAAGATAGTTTATTGCAGCACAGAACTAAAGAATGATGTAAAATCACCTCTTCAACATACCTGATTACTGTTTAAATAAAAATAAATTAAAAAATAAACAATTGTTAATGGCTGCCAATTTGATAGCACAGAAATACATCAATTTTTAAGTAAAAGGAAGGTTGTCATGATTGACTGTAATAATCTCACCCCTGCCACGTTAATGACAATTTTTTTACCTTGCATTATACAACTAAATTAATTCTATGATAGCTGTTATTCTTCCAAGTGTCTGTAGTATGTATAAGAAACTGCTTCTCACCTTTGCACTGCAGTGCTGCAGTGCAGCTGCTGAAAAAATCAGAATTGTCTTACTTCCCCTGCTACTTTTACACAACTGCTGCACCCTCAATGGGTTCAAGCTGACTTGCATAATTGTTATTATTATTTCACAATAACTACATAATATGTACTACACTTGGCTTCTAGGAATAAGTGGCTTAGGAATGAGGCATGGCAACAGAAGTGTAAAGTAATTTTTCAGTAGCTGCCATGTGACAGAATAACTGTCTCAAAACTGATTTGTTGCTTGAATCCCAACCCTCCAATTTGGATGCTTTAATTAGAGTTCAACTTACTATTTCTATTTCTCCACAGCAACTGCTTCAGCCTCACTCTCTGGTTGGTGAAAAAAAGAAAAAAAAGCCAGCCACCAGACAAATCCATTGCAATTTCCAGACCCTTTAATGTTCAAGGAAGTGAATTTAAAGAAGATGATACCCTTGTTTCAACATCCTAGTGAATGAATCTTAAGAAAAAGCTGCATTCCCAACTGTCTTCCTTCTGCTGGGCACTTAGATTATACTAATTGCCTCTCTCTTCCTCTCCTTCTACCTCCCCCTTTTTCTAAACCCCTGCAAAACAGTGGTCTTGACAATAGTGTCAAGGTTCTGTTCTCATTGTTCATTGTACCCCTCCAAAATATCATAAAGCTTCTTAGGAATGATGAGATAACACAGATATTTAGCTTCATGGCTTTACTGAAACTTGTAAAATAAACCAGCTGTTTTGGTTTTTGTTTCTGAAAAAGTTGCATCTTGTCAGTATTTTCACTCCAAACTGAATCAAAACAATATAATTAATAGAAAGAAGGTGCAAAAATAAGAATAAAGGCTTCATGATATCTTACCACTAGCATGTCTGAAATAACTTCTGAAAACTTCACCTATTTTTGCAAGATGGCCTCTAATACAGGACCTGAACTAAAGTTCTGTGTGTGTAATAGGTAAAACCTTTTTCTATCTAAAGTAAGTATGACTAACATATAATTCCCTCAGAATTTTAATGCATACTGAAATATCATTGTCTCCTTGGAGTAACCATAGTCACCCATAGACATTTCTGAAAGTGTTATTGAAATGGCTTCAGTTATCATTCTCTGTGAGACATGACTTTCCTCTATAGGTCACCAAGAGTTCTTAAAGGTATTCTGGTTTTCAGTGTGACTTCATTGGCAGTTGCTGGAGGACTATATACAAAAAATACAATGGAGAAGTGGTTTTCCTTTTATGAACTTGTACTGAATAACAACAAAGAAAAAATAATTCCAGGGCAATTTTAGCATTTTTAAAATTTTCTGTAATACTGTCATAAAATCAATCTTTTCCATGGTTCATCACCTCACACCCTCTCCTCAATTTATCTCCCCCCCACTGTTTCTATAATTCTCATTTTTTTGTTACCCAGTGAAATGGAATGTGCTTATGCTCCCCTATGTCACTTTTTCCCTGCAGTGGTAATCTATTGCTAAATGATATGAACTTCATTATTCCACTGTGTTATCTCAAAAAGNATATATATAAATATATAATCTGAAAATTTATCCAGGAAATTTTCAAAGTTGCTGAGCAATACAAAAATTCCCCAAGAACAATTTGTTAAATTGATAAAAAATTGGTCTACAAAGGAGTTGTAACATTTTTTTACATGATTTTTTGACTTCATTAATTCCTCTTTAACTCTTTTTTAAGTCCTTTTAGCTTCTCTGACAGATTAGTAAATAATGATGCATTTTCAGAATATCAAGGATATTACTGTAGTAGATGCAAGATCATTATTTCTAAATGTGTTTTGGTTTACTAAGACATTAATGATGATAATGAACTTCTGTTCTGAATATCATGTTTTTACACTGTATCTGAAATACACTGCAAAACCTAATTAGTAGAGGGGCTATCATTAGAATTTATGTTAAAAGAAATTAGTATCTTTTTGCATCTAGAAACAGTTTGAATAGTTGTAAAATAGGAAAATGAGCAGATTGGTGTTCTTACTATTCACATTTAAAAAAAATAATCCTAAGAAATCTTGCAGCTGAGAAATACAGGTAAATAACATGCACTGCCTGCAGGTGGGAGGGGAAGGTCCAACCCCAGGTGCCACTGCTGGGGCAGGTGGGTGCTGTGCTGACCTAGAAATGTCAGCTGCTGGTGGAACCCCATTCTGTTGGGCCAGAGATTTGTGTACCTGGGGAGTCCTCAAGTTTGCATGCTATACAACACTAACAGGGGAGTTTAACTCATCTGTTTGTGAGCTGTCTATAGCCAGAATTGCAGGCTGTACTTCAAGTTATAATAGTTAATACAGCCCTCTAAATTAATACCTTAATTTAGAGTTCTGAACTATAAACAGAGACTAAAAAGACTCGATTTATAACTCAGAACTCTAAATTAAGAAGACTAAGGAAACACTGATATTGGCAAATTAGGTAATCAAATTGAAAATATTTGATATCTTTTGTTGGTTTTTTTATTGCAGTTCTCTCTGTAAACAGATTAAAGCCTTCTTGAACTTGAATAGTTATGTTGCTGTATGAATTTACCTGTAATACTTTGGCTGAACATAGGCTATTGTTAGTAAATATTCAATATTTGACTTACTTTGAACAGATACAGGTAATATATTAATTGGATGAATACAATTGCCAAACCAGGTTTTTTGGACCAATAGGACTTCATCACTGTCTTTCCCTGAATATTTTCACAAGATTTCTGTTGCTACAAATTTGGTCCTCATCTTGAAAATGAACACAAAGCAAATCATCTATTAAGTTTAAATTATGTTCTTGACAAGTATTGATCCTCTATCTGAATTAGACACCTGCTTTTTTAGGATAATAATGTTGAATTCAAATACATTGATAGTAGGAGTAGATTATGAGTAATCTTTCAAGTGTGACAAATGAAACAAGTCATGTTTGATGCAAAAGAGAAACACTGTTAAGTCTGAAGATGTGAAATTTCCTTCAATTTTTAAAATTTGTTTTGTCTAGAATATCCAGGATGGATGATAGAATGTAGAAATTTATAATGGCTGAGTGCTGTTTCAAGAAATTTATCACCTAAATATTTTTCTTGTGTTTTGCTATTTTCCAGATGAAGAACAGCAAAACAGATGAGAGACATGACTATTTAAAGGTCAAAAAGACAAGAATAAAAAGTTTCCTTTGCATTCTTTCAACTATTATAGCCTTCCTTTCAAATATTATCCTCCTTCCCTCTCTTTCTCAGTTTTTTGAATTTTCAGTATCATTAGGTTTCTCAGCAGTGTCAGAGACACAAAGAAATGATGAGAATTTGGGATCTCATTCATGTACACAATATTCTGGAATTGCCCAGGTTTTCCTGTGACACACAGAGTTCCCGCAGCTACTAGGCAAAGCATGGTTTTGTCACCTGCTGAGAATAAACCTATCTTCATTCCTGTCTCTCATTTTCTCATAGCACAGTTTGAAAATGTCTACCAGATTAATGCAATTTTCTTTCTATTGGATAGCTTGTGATGTTATCTGTATTTCAGGTGGACAGTCTGGCATACTGGTAGTAGAAATTGTTACTGGCATCAATTAATACAATAATGACTGAAGTTTTATTCAGTGTATCTGCCATTAAGTAAAAAGGTGCCACTCTTTCTCAGTGGGGTTTTCCAGTTGCCCCAAAGCTTGCATGAACACAATTAAGACATGTACTCCACTATCCCTTAAGAGGACAGGTCTAGGGATTTTATTTTCTTTTTAATACTTGAACTAATGAAGAGAACATTACTAAATAAAAATTTCACATTCTGTGCCCCAGAGTAATATTACACTGACATCCACTTAGAATTGGCTATATGCAGAAGCTAACAAATAAAACTGTGAGGAAACAAGAGTTTGATTAGGTTTGCTTCTGCTGTGTTCAAAATTAATTTCAAAAAAACACAAGACAAGCACTGCAATGACATGTGTAATACACCAAGGCTAATAAACCTCCCAAACAGAGATTACATTTGCTATTCATTCCATGAAAGAGTGGATCATATGCTCAGTTTCTTTACAAAGAGGATTTTTTTTAATATCATTTGTTATATTTGTTATTACATTTTCCAGCTACCCTGTGTAGGCAAGGCTCTTTACCTGCTTGTTCTGTGTGTGCTGTATGTCTCCAAAAAGGAAGAGTGTTACATTCTGTCTTTTTTTTTTTCTTTTGGTTGGTTGGTTGGTTGATTGGTTGGTTGGTTTTCTGGGGTTTTTTTGTTAGTTCAAGTCTAATCGAGTGATCTCTGGGGTGCTTCTGCATTCAATCCTTGATCCTTCTGCTCCAAAGTCTAGCTATATTTTAGAAAGGAAAGTGTTCACACACCATGCTTATTAATTCCCCTTGCCATCTCCACCCCTCAAACACACAGGCTTCTTGGGAACTCAGACCCAAGGCCACTTAAAATATTTGCTTAAGATCAACTTGTTTGATTAGATTTTTACTTGATTACTTTCACATATTTGACTAACACTTTGTGAAGCACTCAATGGCCTATATATAGACTTTTAGGATGAGTTGCGTTCATGTGCAAAGATCCCCTGTGACACGGAAAGAAAGGGCTCCTTGAAATGAATAAAGCTAATTTTGCACAACTTCCAGGCAATCCATATTTTTTCTCCCCTGCAACTCTAAACAAATATAATTGGTTCCCATCCCCTAGCTGGAAGTGGTCCTGGCAGAACTCCAGAGAGGTGCAGATCACACTGTGGGGTTTAAAATTCATGACTTACATAAGTTGAAATCTTTTCCAGTCATACATCCATGAACGCGGACAAGTGTTTATTGCTGTACTGATCACCACTGAAAATTAATTATATTTATCAAATCTATAGTCAGCAAGCTTTTTGTATTTCAGGTAGTTATTACTAAATGTGAAAAATCAGCTGACGTTGAAGATACTATAACACAGAATATAAATACTCTATTTTCCATCTTCAACTGTCACCTAAGAACGTTGAACTCCTAAAACAGGTAACAGAACTATAGCAGAGGTGTATATCTGTATTTTCTTTTCTGTGTTGCCAGTGGATTACTGTTGGATGTCAGTATCCTTCTATTTCACTCAGAAATCTGCATTAGCAAAGCTAATGCAATATTGTTAAATTGTTTTAGGCTTTATTGAAAATTAACATTCAACATTTAAGAGAACATAATATTCTGAAAACTCTCAGTGTAACATGTAAGGCAACCACTATGTTTTAAAATTGTGATGGAAAATTGACTTAGTTTCCAAGAAGTTTTGTTCTGCAAGTAAACTTGAAAATTGTCTTAATGAGAACTGATTGATGCAAAACAGTTGTGGAAGAATTTGAAATTTTTTTGGGCAAATTTTGATGTTTTGAGCCATGTTTGTCGTTAGCAAGCATGACCACACTTGAGAAAAAACTCATGTATTATTGAAAAAGCAGTTTTTCCTGAACAGCTGTACTTTTAGAATAACTGAAAAAATTACCATTAGTTAACCACGTTATTTTTTTTCCTAAGTGTGAATCTAAGTAGTTATTGGAAAATACAAAATTTGATAGAATAGAGTAACACATTTGTCCTTATGAGCTTTGGGCAGCTGTTTTCGTTTGTTTTCTCCCTTTGAACTGGTGAAGCAATGAGTGAATTATGTAACTCATAAAAAAAGCTAATAAACATTTTATACTACACCAGTGTGTATTCTGCTTAAGCAACATACTGAACAGAAGTGTATTTTAGAAATGGTTTGGGATTTCACTATAACTGCTTTTTATATCCCTCTGGCTGTGTTCATTTCTCTGAGAAACACTTATGGAATAGTGGGAGAAAAGTAATACATTAGAAGGAAAAAAATATCTGAAAATTACCAACATTATTTTTCTATTGCCATCCCTTCTCTCAAAAAAAAAAAGTC
Organism: Ploceus nigricollis; assembly: GCA_013399945.1. NCBI lineage: Eukaryota > Metazoa > Chordata > Aves > Passeriformes > Ploceidae > Ploceus > Ploceus nigricollis. Next base: position 751,649 of record VXBC01002446.1, on the reverse strand, counting down.
ACAACTTTTTAGGTGGCATTTATGGATACTTAAAGTATAAGAAAAATGTTATTTTATATAAAAAATAGGTTTTGATGTTCTTTCAATTTCATTTGGAGGACTACAATACTGAACTTTACTGGGCCACTGCTTCTGGAGCAAATATACTCAGCTCGCATAACAGCCTACTGTAACTCTGGAAAGACAATTGTACTTTGAAAAAGCAAATATTTCTTTGGAGTACTTTTTGTCACTTTGTTTGGATTTTTTTTCCACTCTTTTTCTCCCAGTAAAACAATATTCTGGAAATGATCTGGTGCTTAGAATGACAACAAAAATTTAGGATAATGTGTGTAATGCGTGAATATGGTCAACTTTACTCTAGTAAACATGATTAAGTTTGCTGTAAGCAATTATCACAATGTTCCTTTTTGGAACATTTTTAATTGACAACTTTATCATAGATGTTATTTCAGAAGGGAGGTATTTGAGAATGGGAAAAGTCTGACAGGAGACCACAATGTGACATATGCAAGGGAGGATTTGAAACCAATGACAAAATTCCATTCTACAGGAATCACTCCAGGGGAGGTTTTTTGTTTTTTTTTTTAATAAATCTGGATGCACTGAATTTGCAAAGGTAAAAAAAGAAAGAAAAAAGTCTGTGGATAAGAAGTTAGGATTTTATCAATGTTTTAAAATATAAATTTGCAGAAGTAGGCCTGGAGAAGCCAATCACTGATTGTCCATCTAGGTTTCACAGCAGTGTAATTGGTTAATACAATGTGCAGCAAGGAAAAAAGTTGATGCAGAGCTTTCAAAACGTTTCTGTGAGCTCAGCAACAACAGTCAGTGTACTCAAAGGTAATAGAATTTTAAATGGAAAGTAAATACTAATATACTTGCTTAGCATGAAAGAGAGTGACAGCACAACCTCCAAGTTATTCATGTCTATAAAAATAAGACCAAATATTAAAAAGAAGTGATATTTTCTCAAATATACTCAAACATACTCAAAATTTGTTCCATGTTTGAAACAGAACATGGAGAAATATCTTCTTCTTTAGAGGAAGGTGATAAATAAATTCAGAATCTTCACATCACAATAGCACAGTGCAGGCTAAAAGGATGATGTTCAGCTTTCTCTGGAGGGTGAAAGGAGACCCTTGAATAGCTCTCTCCAGGTAGAAGAAGAAGTTAAAGAAATCACAATCTGTGTTTTGCATGCTTCATTCCTTTCAGTAGTTAAAACTGAACCTTAACAAGGAGCAGAATTTGGATGCAGGATTAAAATAATATCGAAACAATACTTCTCTACTGTGTACAATGGAGTAGCTATAAAATGTTTCCAAGTACCTCTTAATAAAAGTCAGGCCCATAGAAAAAGATGAAAAGCTAAAAAGAAACAGTAAAACGCATGAAGGACTAACAGTAGACTTTTGAATGCACATAGGCAATGTTAGACAGACTGCCCTAAGCTGTTTCTATATTGAAATTTACTTCATAAATTGGTCTTAAAGAAATTTACTTAAACTTGGTCTTCTTCTTGTTACTTCCATTACAAAGGACAATATGCAAATTGGTAATTTAAGTAGTGTTTGCAAATCTCTGCATATCTCAGCACCCTGATCCTACATCAGGCTCACACCTATCTAGGAATCAGTTGCATTCACCCCTTCTAAGCTTTTGTAGTGAAGGAAGGAAGTTTAGATATTTACAGTGCAAGGAAGGCTCTGTGTGCTCTGTCCATGTTTCTGACTTTCACAAACGGAAAACTAAGGTCCTGGAACCCACAGCGAGATACACGTGTGTGCATGAATACACACACTGCTTCTTCTAGGAGCTGCCATGGTAAGGTCAACATTCTCTGTGGCTGTCCTTATCAGAAGCAGCCATCATACAAATATTAGGAAGTAAATTTGTGAACGCATTTCCCAAATATATCGGCAATCTTGATGAGTGAATTCTTGGTTTCACATGCTCCAGTTATCCTTACTGAAAAACTTAAATGAGCTGGAGGCAAAAGTGAGGGGGAAATACACCTAATTCTTACTGAGTCCACCAGATAGCATGACTCCTCTCCCTCCCCTCCCCTTGTCCACTCCCCAGCACAAGTCAGCCAGCTGCCAGACTCTGTGCATACATCAATCTGTTCAATCCTTTGTGAATCAGTTCAACTCCACTGCAGCACAAAGGAGTGCAATGCAGAGTTGTCAGCTGTTACATGACAGCAACACTGCTTTGTAATTGGAGTACTATAACAAGTCTGCTGCCTTCATGTTTGACAAGCAGCTTAAGATTGTGCATAAAAGGTAAATATCTTCCAGAAAATTTATATTTAAAATAGGTAAAAATATTTATACTACTGTCAGTTTTATATCTGTTAATATTCTAAGTTCTTCTAATTGATCTTCTAAGTTCTTCTAATTGAACTCTATAAATCCTTTATCAAATTTTTAAATAGCACAGAGATGACTTTAAGTGTTTGTATAACAGTAGTTTTAACAGCAAGAGAAATGCTTGCTTATATTTCTCGTTTCTTTATTAAACCATGGATTACTGCATTTTCCTATAATGAGATAACCCCATAACAATCTTGCTTAAAAAACAAAGAAACAAGTAAATTATTTATTCAGTCTTCACACTTTTATTCCCTCAGTTCACTCTCCCTTAGCTACACACTGCACTCATAGACAAGTGCTTCATTCAAGGGCATGATGGTGCACTACTCAACAGTACTTATTCCATTATTTGTTCACTAAGTGCTAACTTGGAAAATGAAATGTGAAGGACTATAGCTTTCAACCTTTAACAGTTTCCCCTAAGCTATTTTATCTTCATTTTTTTTGTTATTCTTTTCAATATTTTTGGTGCAAACCATTTTTTGCATGTTAAATTATTTAGGACAGGATTTTTTCAATGTATAAAGGTTCAAATCTCTCCCCTGTATGCCTGTTCCATTTACTGTCCTGAGAACTCTCTGGTGCACCTCTTGAGGATTGTTCTTCTAATGTCTCTCTTCCTCATGTCAGCCCCAGGGGCCGCGAGCCCATGCCCCAGTGCCACTGCAGCAGGGCCAATGCCCAGGGAGGGGTGGCACACCTGGGGCTGGGACTGCCTGGTGCCTATGGCTGCCCTGCTGCTGGCAGGGACAGTGGGACTATCCACATCTGGGGAACTTTGCTCTGGAAGGTTCCACTGCTCCTGGCCCAGGGGAGGCCTGGCTCCACTGTGCCCTGAGAGCTGCTATTTTCTCTGGTGGGTTCTTCCCTTGTATGTTTTGAACATAATTACACTGCTTTTATTTTGTTTGTTTTCTCTACCTTATTTAAACAGATAATACCACAACTCTGAGCAGAGCAGGGGAGACTGATTCCCCATGGTGCAAGGGCTCTGTGCTCACCTCTGCTTTGCACTGTATCTACTAGGCAGTCAATTAAAAATATATATGACCTCGGCATTCATCCTAAAAGATCACAATAGTTCCCTGCAAATTGCAGGCTGCTGGGCTTTCCCATAAGCCCTTGAATTTAATGGCTGCTCTGTACCAAGCAGTGAAACAGCCTTTAATTTATCTATACATTCAGTCTACACTAAACTGTGATTCTCCAAACAACCATAAATACATTGGGATTGTATTCCTTGTTAGATGAGAAAATCTGTACCTATTTCAAGACATTTAGTCATAAGTTATTGTGTGGGTAGTCCACTAGGGAAGAACAGGGCTGCTGCACAGCATCGAGATGTTTCACATGGAGCTGAGTTAGAAAGCGTTATTCCTGCCCTTAAACCCAAAATACACAGTGTCTTCAAAGCATTAATTAAAAGCAGCTGAAGGAACAGATAAAGACTCAAAGGCCCATCGGAAGAGAGTTTTATAGTAACTGAACATGAACAGCCTATTTTCTTTTCTGCTTAAACAGGCTCTTATATCTGAACAGCCAGATCAAAAGCCAACTGACTGAGTGCCAGTTCAACAGCTTTAGAGGGTTCTGCCATCTGTGGATGAGAGGCTGTCAGCGTTTTAATCTCAGCGCATGGGCTGGGAAGGCAATGCATCCCCTAATGGCAGCTACACTGGAATGACTTGTGGCTTCCTCCTCCTACAGCAAAGTGGAATTATGAATCTGAACAACGGGCTATAAAGTATTTTATTATGTGGTCATAAGTGTCACTTTCTATGAGGAACAGAGTGGTAATTTAGTGTGTTAAATTATCACTTAGTGAAATCACATGTAACAATGAGTTCTGAACTAACCTTAATTGAAATGATCTCAAGCTATTCAGTGCTTTAGTGCAGGTCTGTTTGTGTATGTGCATACACTTGTGAAATATTGATGCTTGAACTCCATTCACGTCTGGACAGCAAAGAAACCTTGGTCTTGTTGATGCCTATGGTGCCAGAAATCCAAATCTTCCTGGCAAATAAGAAAAAAAAAAAGAAAAAGGAAATCCAAGTATTAAGATCTACTTAAGGCAGTAAGAAATTTATAAAATCTAAAATTAATAAAAAATATCCCCTCACTGAAAACCCTAGAATTTTAGCTAGAAAAGTACACATAAATCCCAATGGACTCTTACGTACAGCAAATTCAATCCTGAGTGTATTTGAGTTCTGAGGACAAGATAAAAATCAAAGCCAAGACCTCATTACATAAGAGTTATCCTATCACCTTTCTATCTGTTAAAAAAAATGCTGGAAAATAAATTCTTGGTCACATAAGTTAAAAATTTTCTGATGATGTATTAATAAAACATTAGAAGAAAAGCAAGCCATTAACGATACACTTGAAATAACAATGATCACTTCAAATTCTATTATTGAAGAAATTATGTTTTTATGTATTATCTCTTTTTTTTTCCTTGTTCTTGCCATCAGTAAATACCCAGCTGGTCATTAGCTGTTGGTAAGTACAATTTTGAAGTGTCTTATAATTTACACTTAATTTTCTGATTACATCTGACTTTTTACTAAGACCATATGTAAATAACTACAAAAAAAAATCTTAAAATTTGGAATAAAAAAGAGACTAAAAGATAGCTTCCTGAACAGTAATGGTTAAATGGTGAAGAATGAACACATGTCTATCATAAGCAAGTTCAATTCCTTTAATAAGATGGATGTTGAGCAATAAAGTAGAAATTGGAAGTGATATTAGGACAAAAATGAAGGGTCAAAAAATCCTGACAGAAAAATAAAATGGCACACCTGTCTAACACAAGTAACAAGAAATCATTTCTGTTCCTGTATGTATCATCAAAATGCTTTGTAAATCATAACCTTTGTACAGCAGGTTTTCCATCTGCAAAAGGTTGGTACATCCTTTGAACATTTACTTGGTGCTTTGAGACCTGTGGATGCTACATAAATGGGAAGTATTAGTATGGCTTGCACTGCAGTAGTTGTTGAGATTTTTCAAATCACATTGGAAGTGTCACAGGCATAGGGATCACTGTGCCACCTCTGCCCAGTATTGCTTTTCCCTTCTGTGGTTTACTAAACCAGTAATTCCAAGGATAATATTTAGAAATCAGAGTATAGCACTAGCTGAATTTCCCCACCAAAACCTAAAAAATCTCTAATATAAACATGTATTGAAAAAAAAATCCACTGATTTTATTACAATGCATTGTAATAAATTCCCAGATCCAGTCCAGGTATAATAATCATTCTTTTAAATTACTTTGAATACCTATTTTATTCCTTTTAGAGTTTATATTTCTATATTTTCATAGATAAGTATCACAAATATTATTTTAATATACTTATTAATATATATATCACACATATATATAAAACCCTGAAAAGAGAAATTCTGATTATGTCTTTGCAAACAGTCATAACAGTAATACAGAGACATAAATGTATTGAGGATAGCTTTTCTTGGCAGTGACACCAAATTTGAATGTCATTGTATGTAACTGTAAACAAAACAAAACAAACAACCCCCCAAACAACAAAAAAATCTCAAACCAAAACAAGAAACCTCTATGTGCTGAGACAACCTTCTAATCTTCCAAACTTAGAAAAACTAAAAAGTTGAAAAGATGATGGGAGTAAGAGTCAATATCAGAATAACATTGATATCAACAAGCTCTTCTGTTCCTTTTTTTATTTTCTTTTTCCCTTCTCAGTGTCTCTCATTGTTTTCTCTTTTTCATTGTGACTTAATCCTTTCCCTCAAAAATTACTCGTCATACTTCTCTTTCTCTTGGTCTTCTATAGCTCTATTTCCCCTTCTTTCAAATGTAAGGCCAGCTGTTTGCTTTTTATTCTTAGGTTTTACTAACACTATAGTCTCTATGGCTCCCTGATTTCTCCCCCTCTCACAGCAAATTTTAGCTTTTATTCCCATATACTGGTGTTGGTATTCAAGCGTGAGTGTTAATATGAAATATTTGGTTTAATAGCTATAATTCAGGCTAGCCCTGTCCATTTCTAGTTTTAACCAATGAAACTTTAATGGTACCTGTCATAGAAAGTTGATTAGGAAGGAAAATGCATCAACAAAATGTTGTCTCCTGGCTTTGGTGTTCCTGCATGCATCACTTGTTATCATTTGAAGCTAGTCAGAAAAGTTCTTGAGGGCTCAAATTTTTATCATTATGTTAGAAGACTGCTACCAATCAATCACTAAAGTCAAGCCTCTACTTTAAAAGACAGGTTGGTTGAGGATTTAATTTAGACATGACCTATTCTGTAGCTGCTGCAGCCAGGAATATCTACTAAATAGATCAGAGAAAAAAACCAAAACCACAGTAAAATGAGAACACCATTCAATTAATATTACAAACTCGTACTAGAGTAAATATATTTTTCTTTATTTTGGACAGATATTGGATAAAATGCTTAATGATATTAAAACACTTTAAATCATATTTGGATGTGTGTATCCTTGTCCTGAAAAATAGTCTAGGATAACAAAGAGAACCAGTTGTTTTAAGGCCACTCTAAAAAACACATGATAAGTAGTTCCTAATCAGCTCACATTGTTTCCTGGCTACATGTATGCACAGAGTTTACTTCTACAAACACATATATCTAGTGTTTTCAGGAATAGATAGCATGCTAGTACTTAATAAACGAACAAAAAAAAAAAACCCAAAACAACCAAACAAGCAAATCCTTGATAAGGTTCATGGCCTGATGGATTAATAAAACCTAGCCCAGAGTCATAGTATATATCTTCTTATCAAAAGGCAGAAATACCAAGCTTTTGGTTTTCCCTGAGTGTTGATAGGGTTGCATGTGTGGCATGTATAGACATTTTGACCATGGCCAAATATTGTGGCAACACCACAGATTTTCACAGAAATCAGTCTTTGGAAAATGCCCAACCTCAATAATTCATACTGGGCAGGTTCCCACATCATCAGCTCAAGCACATCCTTGCTCACAGTCCTGGTGAAAGAGCTCGGTGCAGTCAGTTTGATTTGTCCTCTTTGTGCCAGAGATTCCCCTCCTAAATCTGACTCTTTGGGCTGTGTGACTCCAACCCCACGGCTGAAGAGCAGCATCATGTGGCTGTTATCCCAGGCGCTTTTAAAAATTTGTTTCATTTGAAGAGCTAATAAGAGGAATTGAGCATTGTTGGTATTCAAAACTGCCCCATTTGAGAAGAATATAAATCACATGGGGCAGAGAAGCACATTGCCTATGTCAAACAAACCAACTGTACTGTTCACCCAGGGAGGAAAAAATGGGAATTGAATACTATCCCATCTCAGTGAAGCTGGGTAGCAATGAAACACAGATCCATAAAAACTCATTCTGCTGTTAGGAACGAGCTGGACTGAGAGCAGGCACATGGAAAAAGAGAAAGGACTTCAAGGACTGAAAACAAAATTGAAAACAGAAATAAAGAAGAAAACAAACAAATGAGCACACGAAGGGAACTTCAGCACTGTCTACAGTACAGTGATAACTATTTGAGAACATGTAGCTACTCTGATGACTATTAATTCTGCCAAGAAAAAGGGAGCAACTAGTGTAAGTAAATTAAATTGAAGGACATGGATGCATGCTACAAATAGTGCAATTTGTCCAAAAGACTTTTCAAAAACATTAATGAAGATTTTCTGCTGGGTAAGCTGGTATAATTGTGCTGCACTGTATATTGATTATACAAGAGAAGAAATCTAAGCTAAGATTTCATGCTGTTAGTACCTTGTCAAGCTGGGCTAAATGTTGTTTCTTGGACTATTTATATTGGAAATTGAAGTACTGATGCCATTTTTTATGCTTAGTTTCTTAGTTTTTTAGTTTAGAACAGCAGTTAGATATAATCTGTAAACATCATCTGTGTTGCTGGTTGTTTTTATAAACAAAATTATATATCATTGTCAAGATATAGCCTTTAAACCTAGAGAGAGAAATTTAAGTTGTGTAAAATCATTAGAACTTCCATGGCAAATGAAAAAAAAATCCTTCTCCACTTACTAAAAAAACATATTCAAAGCAAGTAAAAAAAATCTCAAGTATTTGGAGTGATTCAGTTCTAAAACAGACGTTAGCACTTATAGTTTGAAATTGTTTTATTTTTTGTTTGTTTGAAGGTGGCTAGTTCTGCTGGAATGGCATGCTTTTATACTATATAAACAGGAAAAGAGAAATGACTGAGTGTGTTTAGAATGAAGAGGTTTGTGATCAGTGGGTGAATTGCAATCCTCAAACTGGTTAGCAACCACTGCATCTGTTCTCAAACAAGGTGCAAGATATGTATGTTTATTCCACCTAGATGTTTAAGTGACAGAACACAAAATCTGGTGTAAGACTTCCTACACTTAGACGTGCCAGTGAGTCAATAAATTTCTGGATGACAGTTATTTCTCCCTAGTCAAGTGCCAAATATATTGGTTTAACAGGAGGATATTGCGTCTTCAAGGAAATACAATAATTTTTATTATAATGAGGATATATGGTCAGACTATAATTTCAACAAGGAGAAACAGGATTATCCTCAGAAAAATAAAATCTATCTGTCTTTCTGGGGCAAGATTTCACTTTCAAGTGGAAATCAGCTTCGAAATTAAGACATTCCACTAAGATGAAATATTATGCTAATGAAGGCTCTCCGACAGGAAGGACCTAGGGAAATCAGCTTGTCTGGACAGAAGAGAATCTGGATCTGAATGAAACACCCCTGATCCAACAGTGAGAATGTGTAGATTAAGAATTTTTTCTCTTTCACTTTCTCATTCATTTCCAAAGATGCCGATAATGTATGCAATTGATAAGAGTGCTACTGCAATAAAAGTTATGTGCATGATATTTTAACTTAAGGTAAGCATTAACTTAAATTTATAATAGTAAAATTTTCCTTACCAAACACAGTACCAAATCCAGAAACTAAATATAGTCATCTTAAATACCCAGGTCTCCAGCATATTGCTTCATTCATTCAAAATGCTACAGTGTAACCTTACCTCAGTTACAGGGTCGAGAGGAGGAAGTGATATTAAAATTGTCAAGTAAGTGTCTTCTGGTAAAAAATAACATCCAGAAAGACTCCTTAGCATACAGTGGGAAATCAAAGTGTAAGCCTGAGCTGCAAGGACTGCCAAGATGTATGCAGACTGTGCCTCTATATCTCCGGACCCCTTTAGTCCACGTGCCAACAGAAAAAAAAACACAATTAAAAAAACCACAGCGAAATTCTGCTGCTTTCCCCAATGCATTGCAGGTATTTTGCAGACAACCATTAGAATTTTTTTGCAAACTATTGGTTTTTTTCCAGATTGATGAGAGGGCTCTATATATGGCATGAATAACAGTCTGTCAAGCATGATATTGCAGTCAATATCACAAATCAAGCTGCTTCATTTCTGCTGGCTCTCATAAGATAGAATAGATCCCTCAGTGAATTAATGAGAAAAGCTTACCTGTGACTACTCCAGTCAGCTACTTGTTAGGTGCATTGTAGATGAGGTTTTTAGCTTAAAATGTAAGCTCTTAAGCAGATCTGTATATTACAGCATTACATAATTATAGAATATTCTCAGTTGGAAGGGACCCAAGGAAGGATCATCGAGTCCAATTCATGACCATGCACAGGACCACCCCAAGAGTCACACCAGGTGCCTGAGAGCATTGTCCAAACATTGGGGAGCCTGTTCCAATTCCTCAACCCCCTCTGGGTGAAGAACCTTTTGCTAAATATCCAACCTAAACCTCCCCTGACACATCTTCTGGACATTCTCTTGAATCCTGTCATTGGTCAAAACAGAGAAAACATCAGTGTTTTCCACTCCTCTTCCCCTCAAAAGGAAGTTGTAAGCTGCAATGAGGTCTCCCCTCAGTCTCCTCCAGGCTGAACAGACCAAGTGACCTCAGCCATTTTTCATATGATTTCACCTCAGGCCTTTGCCTTCTTTGTTGCTCTCCTTTGGACACTCTAATGGCTCAATGTCTTTCTTGAATTGTGGTGCCCAAAACTGCACACAGGACTCGAGATGAGGCCACCCCAGTGCAGAGCAGAGTGGGACAATCCCCTCCCTTGCCCAGCTGGCCTGATGCCCCCCCAGGACACCACTGGCCCTCCTGGCTGCCAGGGCACTGCTGACTCACATCCCACTTGCCATCAACCAGGACCCCCAGGTCCCTTTCTGTGGCACTGCTTTCCAGCATCTCATTGCCCAGTCTGTCCGTGCATCCAGGGTTGCCCCATCCCAGGTGCAGAATCCGGCACTTTCCTTTGTTCAACTTCATACAGTTGGTGATTGCCCAGCCCTGTGATTTATAAAGATCTCTCTGCAGGTTCTTCAAGGGAGTCAACAGCTCCCCCCAATTTTGTATCCTCTGTGAACTTTCTTACTATCCTTTAGAGTCTTGCATCAAAATTTTTTATTAACATGTTGAAAAGCACTGACCCTAAGATACAGTCCTGTGGAACCCAAGTGCTGACCAGTTGCCAGCTGATATTCTGGAGGTTCAGCTCAGATAACAACCAAACTGTGGATACCTTGCAGAGTTTCCTGTTTCTTCTTCAGGCACTGTTGCTGAATGATTACCAAGCAGAGAAAATTCCAAGGTCTTCCAATAAGGAAAAATTAATCTTGTTATTTCTGAAGCATGAATTTGATAGCTGCTGCCTTATTATAATTTTCCTTATAAGAATCCATATAATTCAGCCATAAAAAGGGTTTTAATAAACAGCTAAATTAGAGTTGACACTTACACAACTTGAACAGACTGCAGGGGCCAAACATAAACAGGTACAAGTCAAAGAGAAAGAAAAAAGTGAGGGATGGTAATTTAAATTAGCTGGGGAAAAGCAACAGGCTTCATGATGGACTTGACCGACAACATCAGAAGAAAGCACAGTGAATTACTTTTTTATTAGTTAGCCCCTAAGACAATTTCAGCAAAGAAATGACCAGTGGCAGAAAGCTGCACCTTCATTATTAAATGCAGTTAAAACAAAAGTTCCAAGATTGGTTCTTAAAGTACAATAAAATTCTAAATATTTTGGAACTTAGCTGGAAGATCTTCCTATAACAAAATGGTCCAGGAGGAGCAGCAGAGAAGAGGTGTGGAGGAAGCAGAAGAGAATACAGAAAAAGTAACAATAAAAAATCATACAGCAGATAAGGACAGAGAAGCAATACAGAGGAAGGAAGCATGACAGGATGTAATTTTATTAAGTTACAATAAAACTGAGCAGATGTGGTGTAAACCAAAAATGTAGAAGCCAACGAAACACAATAATGACTGTAGAGTATAACATACAATAGTAACTGCATGTGAGTTTTGCAGGTGAATATCCTCTAAAGTGATCAGTGCTGAAACATGGGAATGCAGAACTCAAACAGTTTTCCATACCAAAAAATACCTTTTTTACTTTTATTCTCAAGGTGCACTAAAATAGATTATGTAGAATACTATAAACTATGACTTCCTTGATGATTCTTTAAGTAGAGACTAAAGAATACATATGTACTGAGTGGTAGTACCAAAAAGGGTAAAATTCACCACAAAGAATAGAGCTATTTTGAATCTTCATGATATAAATAAAGTATTTGTTTGTTATTTTACTTAGCTTGTACTTTTAAGAAGAATGGATCATGAATCCTTCTCAGATTCTGGTCTGAGGAGGGATACTCTGGTCAGGATTCAGGGAGTACTACAGTACTCAGTAGCATATGGAAGGGGAGAAGACTTTTAAAGACATGAAGGAAAATATTTGGAAACTTGAAACTTACAAGGAGCAATCAATTACATAAGTTCATTCCATACTGCTAAGAAGGTTTAGAGTTTGTACTCTACCTTTATTCTGAACATTACTCATCTAGACAAAACTGAAATACCAATCTTTTTGCACAAGCTGTGTCCTGATTACTGAAACGGAATCCCACATCAAGGGATACAGCAAGCTAGGACACAATGATTCCTCTCCCTGTAGGAGATGAAGTCCATTGCCAAGACACTTCAGAACAGCATGCTGAGGCCTGTGAATGCAATAGGACATGCAGAGGAAGCGGATGACTGAGATGAGAGAAAAGAGACACATTATGCTGATGAAGGCTCTCTGGCAGAAAGGCTCGATCAGATTTAAAATAATGCATAGGGTTACTCACAAAGAGGAAGCTTTGACTGCCAGCTTGTCAGGAGAGAACAGCAAACCTCTGAATGAGAGGTTTTCTAATCCAACAGGGAGCCAGTGTTGAATTGGACTGGCAGGGTAAGGCTATGACAAAACAGAGATGCAGCGATAGGGTAGACTGGAAAAAAAATAGTGGTAAGGACTGAGAGAAAAATGAAAGTAGATCTGAACAAAACAGAAAAAAAAAATTTTAAATTTCTTAAGTGTAATGTGTGTAACATTACTGTAAAAACCCACCTATAATTTGCAAGGTCCATAGAAACACCTGCTGATACCTTCCACTGGAAAATACTATTGATATTAAGCAACCTCAGCTGTGGCAGAGGAAAATTTGAAATAAATAAACAAATAAATGGCATAAAGGAATAAAAAAAAAAAAAAGGCAGGAAAAAACAAGTTCCAGAAATTTGTGTTAAGAAAACTTCCCGGTCTGACCATTCCAGAGCCACTCTGGCAGTGACACTCTGATCACCAAGACTGTCACTGATGGGACCAAAGCCACGTAGCAGCGGGCAGCCCCAGTGAGCTCCTCGGCAATCCCTGCACATCCCACTCTCTCAGTCAGACCAGGCTTCCCAGAGCAGAGTCTGACACCTCTGGATCCTTAAATTCAGTCATAGCACTACAACAGCAGAGCAGCTCGAGCCGGTGCCCCCAAGGAGGGGCCCCGAGCAAAGGAATCCCTGGGCTTTTACACCCTGACAGTCTGTGCACTCGATGGTCTGGGGTCTCCCATCTGAGCCATCCGCTCCTGCTGTGTCTCTGAGTGTCCGATCACCTGGCTGGGACACAGTCCCTTGTCCTTTGTTATGCAAAGTATCCCCTGCCTCTTGCCCGGGGCTTCTCCAGTTCCCTCCACCCTCTCAGCCTGCAGCTTGCACTGGAGCTGCACACCCAGCTACCCGCACCAAATGCATTCCTCAGCACTTGCTTCAGCTTTACCAAGAGCTTCAAACACTCAGCTGAGGTTTTATGTTTCAAATCCTACAGCTATCCCGCAGCAATGCTGCCTGCAGCATTCTGACAGCATGGAAATTTATGGCAGCAGAAGCAGCTCTGACAGCTCAGTCACACCTAAGAACCCAGCAGGCATCAGATCCACAAATAAAAACAAACAGGTATTATAGCCTTGCACAGTCCTGGGGCATCAATGTACTGGGCTGAGGTAATGCTCATTAAGGTGCTCATACAAGGTAATACATAAGGAAAACTCTTATTCATAAGTAGTTTTTAAATGTTCGCATGAAAAAAAGGTGTTCAACACAGAAATTTCCCAACCCAAGGCCCATTGAAGTCAATGGCAGCTTGAACTGGACTGTATACTAAAAAAAAAAAAAAGATTTACAGAATTTTGATTTTCTTCAATGATTTATTTTATGAATAAATAAGTCTTTTTTAAAATAAACTGTAGTTGTTAAGTGCCAATTTAGTTGCTGACCCAGAAATAAGAAAATTTGGATAAGACTTAGTAATGGCTAGATTTTCAGGCTGGGCACAAATATGTAGATAAACATGTAAACTACAGGCAAGCAGACACCATGATTCAGGGCCACCAGTAATTGCACCAAGACTGAAGAAGTAAATCTTTCTTAGCATACTATACTGAGAAATTAGTGTGTTTGAGTTGGTTTTGTTTTCTTTATGAACAGGATGTAGAAATTAATGGTTGATCAATGGCAAACAACAGAGTGATGTTGCTGCTGTTCAAAACGTAAATGTTCTCCCCAAATGTCACACAGCTTTATTTCTTGTCATATTACTTAGTCCAGAGCTTATAGATGAAATATATACAACTTTCTATCAACACTCTCAAATATTAGCAGGTATTGAATAAATTTCATGTTAGAGTATTTCTGTTCGTTTGTGTGTCCAATGTTTAACTACTTTAGATACTTGGGATTATATTTCTAAAGGATTAATGAAGCCAAGTGCTTGGTCTGTTGCTTTTTAAAAATAGATTAGGCAAAGAAAGAACCAAAGAAAATTTTACAGAGATGATAACTGCTACTGTACCATTAGCAAAAAGTGTTAGGAGTTTACAAAACATATGAGTTTAAGAATATGAAACAGCTACCACAGAGAAAATTATTTAAAAAATCAAGTGAGGAAAATACAGTAAAAAACAAACTTGCACTCACACAGCAGCAGTGTGAGAGGCAATCTGGCAATGTGTCAAGGTAGATGCTGCTTTTTTTCATTTTAGAACTCAAACTTATCATTATAGCCTCAGTTTGGACACATGGCTCAGTTCCAAGAAAAATCATAAAGCCAAATCCCTTGCAGGAGGTTTTAATATGATCACTAAAGAAAGATCTCTGGCAAGCTGATAATATTTAGCTGAACTTTTCCAAAACACCATTCATGAAAACCACTCTCAGGCTTGTAATCTCCCAGGCTCCAAGGTTAACTGCCTCCCTAAGATGCAGCTGGTTTCTTCCATCATCTGCAAAACACCTTCATACCATCCTCTCCACTAATATCTCATAGCTTTCTACAACATATCCTGCCCTAGGTACTTCAGATAGCAAGACTAATATTTATAGTTTATGCTCAGGGATATCATTCGTTCTCTTCTACCGACAACTTTACTTTCAATAATGAAAATGACCTCTAGATAAAATGGCACAAAACTATTCCAATTTTTTTAATATGCTATCTTGAAGAGATTTGAAATAGTTCTCACACTGCTGCCTGCCTGAGACACACACCAGAGCCTGCACTGGAAAATTAATACTTCCAACAGCCTTATCACTAAATTTGTCATTTCAAACAACCTCTCCAGAGTCTGATGTGCACTGAATGAATCCAGGTTGTGCCTCAAGTCATAATTTAAGTTTGCCAAAGACCTCCACAACCACCAGAAAAATACTCCCTGCAGCAGATCCATCAAAATCCTCAGATTCTTTATCTCAGTTTCTTGAAGAATACTGCTGTATTTTACCCAGTGTAGTATTTCTAAAATTATGTGTGTGGAAATAAACAAGCATTATGCACCAAAATAAACTCATGCAGACAATCAATAAAGGATGGAATGATCCAGCTACCAGTAGGGGAAAAATATTTCTGAGAAAAAAATTTCTTCATAATCTCAGTCTACATCTTCACAAAAAGAACTTTGGAAGTATGTTCATAATTATATGAGACAGCAAAAATCATAAATTCTATAGGAATACTGGTTCTAGGATGTAAGTAACCACTCCACCCACAAACAGACACATAAATATGTTCATGCACAATGTGCAATGCACCTAAATTTCAGCTGATTTGTTCTCCCTGTTGTTGGCAGATAGCTGCCTTACCACCCCTTCCATGTTAAGATCCCCTTTGTTCTCACATGATTTTGCTGATATAATATCTAATTAAATCTAAAACTGGTTCTAAATCTAAAACTGTTCTCAAATTGTATTTATTATTAAAGTTTGCTTTTTAGACTTCAGTCTTGGAAGATCTACATGCCCAAATGATTTGCTTCATATATTGTATCATCCACTTAAAAATTTTGGCTGGTCAGAACAACTTATGTACTCTCTAAAGCTTTTCAATTTTAAATGATCCTTATCAAAACTGAAGATAGAATCTCTTATAACTGTCATATTTTAGGAGTCTGAGTATACTGTTACCCATTTTTTATCTGATCTGTTTCAGTGTCTCATTCTCTTTTTGCTAGTAGAAGTATACTTAGCAGTATTGTGCATGAAATAGATAGCTGATTAACCATTCCAACAAAGCTCTTGAAATAAAAAAGGGGTTAACATCATTCTCCAAACTAACTTCCTGTTAACAGATGGCATAGTGCATTCTATCTTGATTTCTGCAAATCAAGATGTTTTTGTTTGAGTTATAATATATTTTTAGGTGCCTGTCTTGTGATGAGCTTGGTCTAGATCATATAACTATGGCTACTTAAAAATTGGGCATGAAATCAAAATTAGCCATGAAAGCTCCACCCTGACTTATGTGGGCTCTAAATTCCCTGGTCTTACAGACTCCTCCAGAAGACGATTCATCCCATTCTGAAATAAGTGTCTAGGACAGGTGGGACAGATTGCTCCCTTAAGACTGAGAGTTAACCATCTCCCTTGGTAACTTGTTTGAGCCATTGGTTACAGCCTCATGTTACAAATACTTCATTGTATTACTGATCTGAATATTCTAGGGCCAAATTCATGACCTTTACCAGCTTATTTTTTTTTTAATTTAATTGGGAAGATATTTTGATGCAGTATGTTGATAATACAATTGTTTTTCTTCTGTTTGGCTCCAACCCTTTGCTACACTAGGATATAAGATGAGTACTCTCATTTTGATGTCTGGAAACTCAAAGTTTTACTTTCAAGTTTTACTTTCAATCACTTTCAAATTGAGTTCATAGATTCAATAAAGTATTTCATTTTCTTCATTAAGAACACAGACCAGATGTGTATATTCATTAATTAATCCTTTTAAAATCTTTAGAAATCTTTGTACAATCCTCAGCTAACTGCAACTTTAAAAAAAAAGAAAAAATTGCTAGTCTCTTTATTAGGTCTTTATTAGGTAATAGCTTTATCCTGGCTATTTTCCAGTCTTTGCAGACCAGACTTTATAAAATCAGTGGAAGTTTGTCCAAATGTTATTATGGTACTTCATCCTGGCTGGAAGTATGTTGTGGGATTCTTATCAATTAACTGCTTCTAAGATTTTGAACAATAATTCCTGGTCTATTTTACTATGTATACTTCCTACTTCCTCATGCTGTAAAAGTCATATTGGCAAACATCCATTTTACTAATTTGTTGGAATAGATGGAGGATAATTGTTTAACCCCTGATATAGGTCACAGTTTTTATTATCTCTCGATAAAAGAGCTTCAAAAGGTATTGANAAACATGGGGGGAACAAGGAACATACCAATTCCATATTTAACAGTGTTCAATTAACCTAGCTTAATAAAACACACCACCACAACTGACTACTTTCCTACCCTAGGGAAAAATTTGTCTGTTATTAAAGCTATTGACTTAAACTAACCCATTCTAATAATGACTGCCCTACTAAACATAGTGAATCAAGAAATACTCTCAGTTATGTAATAGATACAGCTGCACAGAATTGTTTGTGTGCAGAGGGTTAAACAGAAAAGATGATCAAATTTCTGTAGTAGAAGTCTTAGTTGACACCCATTCAAATCTTTAACTCTACACTGGAAATTTAGAACAAATGCTATAGAGAATGCTGCAAGAAATCTCAATCTTAATTGTTTATCCATTATCAGTTTGTAATTTTTTTTCTTAAGATTTTATACTCATTTCACCTCTTTTGTCTATTCTTTTCTTTAAAGCTCTTGTAGAGAGCTAATAGAGCCGTAAGATACAGGTCTGCCACTGGTTGACAGAAATCTCTGAGCTCAACATTTTGACACACCACCTTAGCAGATCAAAGTGTTCTTTCTATGCCTCCTTGTGTTTTGTAGAAAAATTAATTTTGCTACAACTGTGTAATGAATGTTTGCAAAATATGCAGCAATGATCTACATATGTTTCCGTACAGAACTTTTTATTAAAGTTGATGGAGTTAGGTGGTCGTAACTAATGGAAGTGTTACATGCTTAACTGTTTATCTGGATGCCATATGTACCTCTCTTTTTTATGAATAAAATAAACAGCAGAATTTTTGGTTTTTTGGCTCATTACATTCTGGCTAAAGGCTTTAGCTAAGCAGTAAAGCTGCCAAGCCCACAGGTCTACACAGCTTTAACCATCTCTGTTCTTTCCTGCTGCTCACTCTTGGGCACAGGTGTAATTCATTTAAATCAAGGGCATTGACCCTACTCCTTTATAAGATCAAGCTCAAGTATACAGTTAAGGGGTATTTTCCCCCCTTTATTTTCTTTCATTGTAACATAGGTACAACATTTTGAGGTTGTTTGGAGTACCTTCAAAAAGTACTGAAACGAAGAGCAGAGGAATTTTTTCCTTGCATAACCTATTAGAAAGGTACACAGATTTTTCCTTTTCATTTTCTCTCTGCATTTGCTCTATTAGATGGAAAAAATACACATGGAAAAAGTGAGGAGAGGAAGTGTCTCAGTTCAACCTGCTTTCAGCTGGGCTAGAGTTCATATCTTTCTTAAGTAGCTGGCACAGTGCTGTGTTTCTAGGATTTAGTATGTGAATAACGTTGACAGCACATTGATGTTTAAGCTGTTACTGAGTACTGTGTACTCTAAATCAAGGACTTTTCAGTGTCTTATGAAGTCAGGAGATAACCAAAAGGTGGGAGGGAGCATAGCTGACCTGGCCTGTCCAAAGGGAGATGTCATACCATGGAGTGTCATGCTCAGTATATAAACTGTGGGAGTTATTCAGAGCTGGCTGATTGCTGGGTATCACTCAGTGGATAGTAACTGCAGCCTCCTCTGGATCCTGTTCATCCCACCTCTCAGGGTGGGGAAACAGGGGGCAGGGGGAAGGGGAGGACAGGGGACAAACCAACAGAAAATCATAGCACCATAGAATGGCTTGGCTTGGATGGGACTTAAAGGTCTTCTAATTCCAAGCCTGCTGCCCTGGGCAGGCACACCTTGGACTAGGCCAGTGTGCTCAGAGCCTCATCCAGCCTGGCATTACACTGTGAGGGATGGGACATCCACAGATGCTCTGGGTAATCTGTGGCAGTGCCTTACCACATTCACAGTAATGCATTTCTTCCTGATATCTGTTCTCAACCCACAGTCTTACAGTATATGCTATACAGTATAAAGCCATTTCCTCTTGTTTTATTACTAGCTGACCTGCCAAAATGGCCCTTTCCAGCTTTTTTGAAGACTCTGCTTGCAGGATGAGGGTGTGCAAGGCTCTGGGGTAGGCAGCAGTGCCCAGCTCCTAGGTGTGAGCTTACAGCTTTCAGGAAAACACCCTTCATGACATCCCTGCCTCTTTGGAAAGTTAGTTCACTGCCACCCTGCTCTCTGCAGCCATTTGACACCATCTGCTTCCCAAAACCAGGAGTCGGAAGTCTGAGCCTCTGCTGTGGGAAGCATAGAGCAAAGAAGTTTCTCTGACATTCTGGCTCCATAATCATCCTGTTTATCTTCCTTGATACCTTTTGTTTTTCCCTAAGGGGCCTGCAAGAACCCTTGCACCCAAGTAAAGAGTGTCACCAGCTTCTGGAGCAGAAATTGGCAGGAGATAAACTTCCCTGGTTGTGTTGGTATTAGCCTTGACATCTGAGGGGGGTTTGAGGCAGGCATAAAATGACTCCATGCCATAGGCAGAGACACCTTGCACCAGAGCACCTTGCAGCAGACACTGTCAGCAGGATGGCCAACTGTGTCCTGAGGTGCATCTGGTACAGCATTGCCCCTCATGAAATTTTCTTGCCAGAAAATTGAGCACATTTGAAACAGCAGCTAGTGCTCACTATCTACTTGCTGTCCCTGAGATAAGATTCAGTGTGACTGACCAATTCAGGACACAGCGTAGCAAATAAATCTAATGGTCTTCATGCTCACCTGTTAGATTTTGTCCCAAAGTATTTTCAAGGTCAGGTTCAACAGAGAGATTTTATAAGAAATTTTTTTTGTGCTTCTCAGCTACTGTCTCCCAGAGCACTGATAATTGACTTCACTGATAAATCTAAATTTGCTTGTCCTCTCACTCAAGTGTTTTTCTTCACTATATCATCTTTTCTATTTTTTTATCAGAATAATAACATAGGCAGTGACAGTTAAACTGTATAACCTTGTATTATTTCATGCTATTTATAGTGAATGGACAGTTGTAACTTTCCACATCTCACCAGCTGTATCCTGAGGACTCAGTTACATTACACTGAGAGTCTTTGAGCCAGGGCTAGTCAACACTCACTGGGATCTATTAGACACTTTTACTTATGTTAGCTGTTAGAGAGCTCTGCTGGATATTTGTACCTTGATCTGTCCAGATAGATAGATTTTTCATGGCTGGGAACCATGTGCTGCCTTTATATGCCACAGCTGCTCTCTGATTTGTTTATTTATCTATTTCCCTTGATTAAAAATAAAGGTCACCTGAGTCCTTGTTCAAGCCTTCCTTTTCAATCATGGGAACAAAATCATAAAATCGTTTAGGTTGGAAATGTCCTCTAAGATCATTGAGTCCAAACATTAACTTAACACTGCCAAGTCCACCACTCAACCATGCCCCTAAGTGCCATATCCACACATTTTGAAGCACTTCCAGGGATTGTGACTCTATTGCTTCCCTGAACAGCCTGTTGCAATGATTGATAAAACTTTCTATGAAGAAAAGCTTCTGTGATTAAATTTTTCATAATAGTCAATCGAAACCTTCCCTGGCACAGCTTGAGGCCATTTCCTCTTGTCCTATCACCTATTATTTAGGAGAAGGAACCAACACTCACCCACTACCAGCTTCTTTAAGGGAGTTGCAGAGAGTGATAAGTTCTTCCTGAAGCCTCCTTTTCCCTGGTACCAAGGTCAGGCTGACAGGAGCTCCCTTGCTCCTCCTTCTAGCCCTTCCTGTATCTTCCGTTTAACTTCCGTTTCCTAACTTCCAGTCCAGTCAAATGGAACCTTCCCAGTAAGCAAGAACTAATCATGTAAACCATTTTAAGTGGCTTGGTGAGTTCTTCTGCCAGTTCCCTCAGTACTCTTGGGGTCCCATCTGACTTCACAGACTTTTATGTGTGTAAGTGGTGTAGCAAGTCTGCTTGGATTATTGGGACCTTCTTTTGGCTCTCTATATCTGTCTTTCATCTCAGAGGCCTGGATATCTGGAGAACAACTGGTCTTACTATTAAAGACCAAGGAAAAGAGGGCATTAAATACCTCAGCCTTTTTCTCTTTATCACCATGTTTCCTCCCACATACAATAAAGGACAGAAATTCTCCTCAGCCCTTCTTTTCTGGATTTATAGAAAATTTTTATTGTCTTTTACACAAGTAGCCAGATTAGGTTCTGAAATTGTGGCAATCAAGTCTCATCTCTAGATCCACAGGTGGTGATATCTTTCCTTTCCACTATCTACTTTTATCCTTTCTTTCTTTTTCTTTCTTTTCCTTTCTTTTCCTTATATATTTTCTTAAGAGATATCTTTATATTTTTGCTGTTATGTTACTGTAGGTGATAATAATCAAAATGGCAACAAAATTGTTCTAAAATAGACTCCACACACACACACACACAGGGATAGATATAGATATATATAACACCAGTCATTCAGTGTCATTTCACTCTAGTCCACCTGAAAGGACCTATCAACAAGAACCTCAGCTACCCTCACCCTCAGGGGTGGGTTGTAACATCTTTCTTACTTCTACAAGAATACAGAGCTGTATCATTTTGTGACTGTTTTGTCCAAGACGGCTTCCAGCCATCATATCACCCACCAGTCCTTCTCAGTTCACCAACATCCCTGGTTGGCTCACTTATCAGCTGGGCCAGGAAGCTCTTTTCCACACACTTCAGGAACCTCTTAGGTCATTTTTTCTCTTCTATGTTGCATTTTCTCCAGATATCTGGTAAATTGAAGTCCTTCATGAGAACAAGTCCTGGAAATTGTGGAACTTCTCCCACAGTCTTATAGACTACTTTATATTCTTCTTTATCCTGGCTCACATCCAGTTGTAAAAGTCGTCCCATCATATCTCCTTTATGGCAACTATCAAAGTTTTCCTGCTGCACAGTGTCCTCCAGCTCCTCCTGTTTTTTACCCATTTGTTGCCTGAGTCTATTAGTTTAGATGTACTTGGCCTATCGATCTTGCTCCCTTTTTGGGGGAGAAGCCCTGATTCCTATGTGACTATTCTCAGGAGTTTCCATGGTTTCTAAGACATCAATAGCTCTCATGTCTTTACTGTTGCATGGATCTTCATCCCTCACCTCCACTGAGACAGCAGACCAAAGGATCTCGCTTGCACACAGTCCCTCAAATATTGGCATGATGCACTCCAAATCTTAAGCAAGCCTGGTTTTATCCCTTTTCCCCTTAAAATCCAGTTTAGATTTCTTTCCAAGAGCCCTTTTGACTCCTGAATGAAAATAATTTTCGACCTTTGAGGCAGGTGTACCTCATCTGTCACCAGCAGACAAAGTCATGTAGAGTAATTCATGATCAAAAATCCCAAAATTCTGCTGGTGATAGCAGACTCAGATACCTGTATCAATCTGCTGGACTTTCCTGTTTCTTTCCTCATCATTTCCCACAACTGGAAGGATAGAGAAGAGCACTAATTGTGCTCCTGATCCCTTAACTGCTCAGGCCAAGGCCCAGCAGTCTCTTTTGATTGACCTTGAGCTTCTTGTTGCAACTTCATCATTGCCTGCCTAAAAAATCAATAATGGATGATAATCTGAGGGTCATACCAGGGCAGGAAGCTTTCTCTTCAAACCATTAACCCAGGCCTCAGGAAGACAACAGGCTTCCCAAAGAAGTGGGTCCACTCTGAATACTGGAGCTTCTGCTCCCTTCAGAAGGGAGTCTTCTGAGAGAGTGACCCATCTTTTTTCCTTTATGGCACCAGCTCAGACACGGCATAGGCTGACTCCACCTCAGCAACTCCTCCATGTTAAAGGAAACATCGCCCTCGTCACTCTTCGGTCACGCTTGCAGAGCCTTGTACTTACAATGCGATGCCCTCTGGACGCGTGGAGCATTCACACAGGAGAGGCATCTGTGTGCCAGGCAGGGACTTGTCACCACTGCCTCCTGACCCTTATTCCTCTGCATTCAGCCAGGCAGAGAGAGAAAAAGGAATTCTAGACACCCTGTCCGTCTGTTGGCCTTTTGGGTCTCCCAAATGAAGTGGGAGCTTTTCTGTCAGGGGCAAGGAGCAGTGCAGGAGTAGTCATTGGTGCTAATTTAGGTCTTGCTTCATTATTCATATTTCTGGCATTTGGACAAGCATAGTCCTGTGGTTTTTTGCAATTTTGCTGACTCTGTATGAGGTCTGACTATGTTTTGCATTGTTCCAATGGTTAAATCTTTAAACACTTAAACTTTAAACTAGTTTGGGTTGCACACTCTTGTATCCCAGTTCTTACTTATCTAAGAATGTCCACAGAAACCTGCCTTCTTTTCCCCATGCATCCTGAGGAAAAACTGAAAAAAGGGGTGTAACCTGCGTGTACAAGGGATGAGGGTGGTAAGTAGTAGATGAACAGGTATTTTTATATGTAATACCTTAAACTGAAATATCTTCAAAAAGAACACTGATGTGAAAAAAAACCACAAAAACAAACAAAAAATCCAGTAAACAAACACAAAAACATTGGCAGATCTCACCATGCAAAGGGAGCTCTTGCTTTATTTATTCCATGGGTAAAAATACATTGATACTGTTCAAAGCAAGGACACACTGTTGTGACCAAAGTGCACACTTTAATTATCAGCCAGGAGCCTATTCCTCTAATTAGGCTTTCCTTCATATTCAGTTTATACACCAGCTTTGCTGATAGCAGAGACAGGCTGATGTTTGTTTGTTTGTTTGTTTGTTAAGGAAGGAAGGAAGGAAGGAAGGAAGGAAGGAACGGATAATCAGGCACTAAGGAGGAACTTTGCTCCTCTCTCATCTGGGAAATATCTGAAGGGACCTTTTCTTAACGCCACGTGGGAAAAGTATCTAAGAATACTCAATGTCCAATTCAGGATAAAGTGCGCCCTGAAGTCAGATGAGAGAGATCTTTGACTGAAGCCACTCTCTTGTAATAGATTCTTTAGCTGTGCAACTGAGTCACTTCAAAAGTGATAGAGGAATATGGGCAAAGAAAGGATTTCACTAATGAATGCCTGTGTGACAGCAACATTAATCAGAATTTTAGTCCTTTCCTGATTAGGGGATAAAAAAGTAAAGATTTGAGATAAACTGCATATATGAAGAGAAATATCTGACATTGTTGTTTAATAATATGATCAAAGGAAAAATTTACAGAGGT
This sequence comes from Ploceus nigricollis, assembly GCA_013399945.1. Classification (NCBI taxonomy): domain Eukaryota; kingdom Metazoa; phylum Chordata; class Aves; order Passeriformes; family Ploceidae; genus Ploceus; species Ploceus nigricollis. The sequence continues at coordinate 727,153 of VXBC01002446.1, read as the reverse complement.
GAGCAAAACTCAAAGGTTTTGTAGAGCCTACTTACATCTAATGGTAGTCTCCTGCCCCCTGCTTTCAAATGAAAAGCAGGTGGAAGAGCAATAATTGATAAGCTTGTTTTTGAAGCACTTACTAGTGATCAACAGTTCAGGTTTAATTAAACACATGTAAAGCAGAGGAAGCAGTGAAAGATACTTGAATGTTTAGATCGTAGTTTCTACCAAAATCCACTGAAGTCAGGGTAATAGGATTTGTTACATATTTTGACATCAAAGATAAAATTCAATAAAGTAATGGAAGTAAAAGTACAACAGAAGCTGTTTAACTTTTAAGAAAATAAGCAGAATTTTTAAAAATTTCTTCAGAATAGGAGGTAGAGAAGAAGTAATAACTTTTGCTGCTTGGGATGTTCACAGTGACATGCTGTTTGTTATTAACAGAGACAATGGGCATAGTGGCAAGAAAAATTCCCAAGATTGTTTTAGAAGTTAGTATGGCTGAGAGATTTACTGGAGTTCACCTGTCTGCATTCGGATGGATTTTTAGACTGATCAGTCATATCTACTCTTAATAAAACTTACTACTTTTACTTCAATTATGTTATCTACATAGACTAAGACCTGCTGTTATTTTTATTCTTAAATATTTTTATGAATATCTTAGTAGGAAAGGCTAAAGCTATGTTGGTAACAAAGCAATCTCTCATATACAGATACAGAGTTTGAAAATGATGAGCTGTAGGTGGAACCTCAACCAAATTTGACAGTGACAAAGGCAAAAAACCCTGAAAATGAAGCTGTTGAAGCAACTGATAAACCCAATAGAAACTTGTATTCAGGTCTTTAAAAGGAGCTGAAATGGATGCTAATGAACATAGTTCTTGTTAAGTATTCTGCAGTTTGGGGTTTGTTTTTTTTTATTTTGTTTTGTTTTGTTTTTTGTTTTCTTTCTTATTAAATATAGCTCTTTAGATTAACTGGACTTTGAGCTACTGAAAAGTAAATGTCTTTTGAAATGTCAAGATAATTGGAGAAACAAGAATTCCAACAAGACAACAAACAAGAATTCTCTCTATAACTTCCTATTGCTAAGGTACTACTCATCTAATTACATGCAGATATATTCATGCTCAGTGAATTATTTGCCTTCATCAGCATACAAAGGGAAAATCATCACTTGATTCTCAGCTGCCACAAACAAGGCACATGGTATTTGCCTCCTGAGTCAGTACTTCAGTACATGAACTTTACCTTTTTCATTTCTTCTTTTTAAAATAAAAACACTATTATGTGAGTAAATTACCTTTTTTCAGTAAGAAAAGGGAAGCTTGCTTTGCATCATGAATCTTAATTTCTCATATACTATCTGGTACAATTTTAGGAAATGTTTAAAATTCTTCAGTTTAGAAAGGTAAATCTAGTATACACCAAAAAACCCCAAAAACCCAAACTGTAACTCATAGGAAGACAGTCCTCTCTGTGTAATTGCCAAATTTGAGTTCTTTGTTGCACATAATTTAGGTTGCTATCTTTCTCATTCAACCCTCAGCAATAAGTTTGTTGTCTTATTTCCTGTTGTCTTCTGTAAATGCAAATCTTTCTACCAGGGAAAACTACAGCCTACTAATCAACTTAATCTCATCTGCTTTCACTTGCTCTACTGATCCAAGCTTCTGTGACTGAAAATATGGCCTCATTATTGTTTTCTATTCAGATATTATATTTCCTTCTGGTTTAGGTTACTTGAGTGGGGAAAGATAATAAAGTTGTCATAACAAGCTTCTATTTTTCCCCTGATATGAGGGTACAGAATCTACATGGACAACTCATGGGTTGTTATACAGTTAATGTCCCAATTTTTACTAGCAGAAAATAATTTGCTAGAATGTGTGAATGTGGAAGAATTAAGTTCTTTGAGAGGGAATAGGTTTGCTTAAAATTTTAAGGTGATATATTGCAGGAGCATGTCCCACTCCATGTTATCAGGTCTGTTGACCTTAACATCTTCTTAAATAGTTTCCTATTTCTATTTAACTATGATTTTTGTCCTGAAGAAAAGAGATATTATATATGCCACTGCGTGTGTTGAATGTTTCCTTGGTGCCATTCTGTGGTATTTGCAGCCCTCTTTGACATTATCAAATGGACTGACATTTCAAATATTTGCAGTGCTCAGCGGGTACTAATTCAGCGAAGGTGAACCATGAGTTGCTCTCATAGTGGCACAGCAAGTGATGTGTGTCTATTTAATCACAGCTGCTGAAATGAGATCAAAAGGCACTGTGATGTTAAACCCTTAAAGCTGCTGTGACAGCAGAGAGATCAGGAGGGGCCCACCACAGGAAGCAGAGTAAAAGGTAAACTTGCACTTGCAGCTAATGCAATTCTGCTGTTGGCTGTATCCTGGTGAAGATGACTAAAGGGGGACATTCAGGGGAGTGGCTGTGCAGGTGAACTGCACCTGGCCAAAACTCTCTCCCACACAGATATGCCCAGTGTCAGGAGCACCAAGAGACATTTCTTTAAATGAATTTGTGTGATCATTCTTCCCTAGGTAAGTTTTTATTTTGTTTTCACTTCCACTTCACTTCACTTCACTAATTATCCAATTGTACTAGTTTTCTCTCTGAAAGAGAATTTTTTGGCTTTTAGCTGGTATGCTGGACCATGACAAGACTTCCTGTAACCCCAGAGTTCTGAAACATAAACTTTAAGAAATTTAGAGACTTTAGAGGAGCTAAGATTTTAGTTACAGATAAGCCTTATTGGAGTTAATTAAAATGAATGGGTAGGCCTTGAAGAAGTTAAGAGTTAGTAGTTAACTAATAATTGATTGCTTGTCAACACAATGTTTAGTTAGCTGGGTTTATAATGAAGAATATAGAAACTNCAGATATTTATTTGCCCTGGACCAAGATCTCCCTGGATGTTCCTTTACCTGCTGAGAGCTTGTGTTAATTGCACAGCTGCACTGCACAGTTGCTAGCCAGGAGAGGGCATAACATCCATCAGCTGCTGTGCAGGAGCAGGAGAAGGCTTGGAATATGTGGGGTGGATGATGGCACAGAGAGTGGGGAAAGAGGTGATAAAGCAGCAAGTGGTTGCAGATGATGCACAGTAAGTGTGATAGCTCTTAGTTCCACTTAAATATTTGGTCAGGACTCAGTTACTTCTTTAAGCTCTATCTTGGCTCTTTCTTATTTAATACACCACCACATGTTAACAGTTGTGTTAGCACCAGCAAACAGTAGCTCCACTTGATAATTCAAAACAGAACCCTCCACTGAATTGCATTACTTCAAATGATCATGTTCCTTACCTTTGCTGAAACAAGTAGAGATAATCATACAGAGAATGAGGTAAGGTTTTCTATTTATCTAAAGCCAAATCACCTGGTTTTTAACATCAAATATTGAAAAAAACTTGACAATGAAGCACCTGTGACTTATGACTCCACACTGGTTATTTGGCTCAGTAGAAAGATCTCTGCACAATACTTTATGATCTGTGTCATACAGAAGGTCAGAAGACATGATCTAATAGTCCCTTCTGGCTTTAAAATATTGGAATCAGAATCTAAACTAGACTGTAATGGAACTCTTTCTCTGTGTGTGTATAATCTAAATGCATAGAATGTTACCAGATTCTGGACCTGTAAGTGTTCAGAAACTCTCATTTCATTCCTCACACCCTTTATCTCCCTGAGAAGTGATTCCCAAGTTGTAGCCTTAATAGATTTTTTATACTTCCCTTCTCCCTACTCATCCCATGCAATGCCTTCCCTTCACTCAGGTATTCTCTGCCCTCAGCTGTGAAACAGCAGACATTGTCAGTCTGAGTGGTTTGCTTGAGAGCCACTGTGGTCAGAGGTTTCCTGTTTCTATGATGACAGAACACACATGAAACTTTGAAACTATTTCTTCATCACCTACCCCCATTCAGAATGGTAGATTCAGACACTTGAGTCAAGCAATGTAAAAATGTTTTCTGATTATTTTTGTAAACATTCCAACTGTCAATTACCTCAAGGCAAATTCTGTTGGAGGTCAGATCACCATGAAAAATCCAGCATCATTTTGGAGGGGAGAATGGAACAACTCACACAAAATTAAAACCTGTATGATTGCCCATCCCAGTGATGCTCAAGAATTTTACAGAGCTTTTACTGTTGTTTATTATTTTTCATGGAATATTGTCTCATTGAAAATCTGTCTACTTGAAGTCTCTAGTGTTTTTCTGTCCTCATTTTGGAAAACATAGCTGCAAATGTAACTAAGGACTTTATTATTTTTATCCTCTCCTGTGAAATATTTCTGCATCTTTTTAGTCCCTAGTGACAAACACCATCACACGTAGTATTCACTGTAAAATTAAATGAAGCATGTGTTGGAGCACCTGAGAGCAGCCAAAAAAAAGTTGAAAAGAGTTGTAAAATCTCGTTACTTCCATTAAGGTTTATTGCTTATAAGAAACATTACTGAGGAATTTGATGCCAACCCTTTTGATTCCTCTTGAATGGGAAATGTGGGCTGGCACAAGAGTGGCGTACAAGACACTAGAGTAGAACACAACAAAAATGTAAAGTGCTGGTGTAAAATTGTACACTGCATAACTGAGGATGAGCTAGTAAAGGAATCAGAGTGAAGCTGAGGGAGACGTTTCTTGTCTTTATGTGGGAGGAGACTGAGCCCTCCACTCTTTGCCTTTGCAGCAGCTGCATAATGAATTAATAAAGAGACACTTCATGAATATGCACATGAGGTCTTCGCATTAATAATTCATGAGGCCATCCGTCAAGCAGCTGCACATTCAACACCGGAAATTGAGGTTAGGCCTGTTCTGCCCTGCTTTTTGAATTACAACTGGAGGCACAAGGTGCAAGGGTGGGGGAAGAGAAGATAAAATGTTTATCAGGAAAGGGGTGGATGGGAAAGAGGCATTCTGACACCTTCTTCAAAAAGTAGCTGAAAAAGAGTGTTTGAAATAAAAGTGTCTTGACAAGCATGGGGGAAGGGGAATGACAGAAATGCAAGTGATGTTTTATAGAGTTTGTCATACAGTACATCTTTGAGGTGACATAACAATCAGTGACAGAAAGCTACTCTGATCCTCTGATAGGAATGGTATGTACTAGCTGCAACTTGAAGACTGTTGAGAATGTGGAAGATCATTCATTTCTTTTTAGTAAAGGCTACATCAGGAATTTTGCTTTGTAATTATTTTTTCTCTTTGTTGGAAGCTGGCTTTGAAAAAAAAAAAGGGAGAGTGTGGAAAAAAGTCTAACCAAGTCCAAAGACATTTTTTCTCTAAATACTTTATTTCTGTGAGTAGATCTATAGATAAAATAATCCATGGATTTAAGAGACAAAAATCAAAGATGATTAAGGTTATGAATCTTCCTGTGAAATAATGATCCACAGAAATAAGAAAGCTTATTGAAATTAATATATTGTACAACTCATACATATAATAAATGCCTATAATATTGTGGTCTGGTTTCTCACATTTCTCAGTTCTCAGAGAATCAGATTAATAAAGGATTTAGATGAGTTTAAAATAATGTCATGTTTATCTACCCTTGAACATCTGGTCCTTCTTTTTCATGCCATTGCCTTCCTCTGTTTGTAGTGCTTAATTTTCAGAATGCAATGCCACATATCATAAAACATTGTGTATTGTGTTACTGCTTTGAACATGTCATGGTTAGGGGCTAAGTGGCAGTGCATGTAATGATATAGGTAGGGGCTGATATTCTGGTAAGGTCAGTTAAGGCAGCACCTCATGTGGAGCACTCAAAGTTTTCTGTCAAGTGGAGAAATATGGATGTAAAGTAATGTAAAGCATGAAAAAAAAAGATGTTTTCAAGTCTGTTTCAAAGTCTGGACTGTAATAGTACACAGTATAGAATTTTGAATCTGGACTTGAAGCTTCTACTCAGCACAGCTTTCTAGCTTTGGAGGTAATTAACTAGTGAAGCAACCTGTCTATTGAAACAGGAATCTCCAATATCAATATTCAAAATTTCCTTTTTTTTTTTTTTTTTTTTGGGGGGGGGACATATGAGAAGACAATGAAGTTTCCAACTGCAAAAAACTGTGCAATTTTAAAATGGATTATTTGTGTAATTTTAATACTAGTGACATATATGATACAAAGCATTGTTCTTTCATTTAAGATAAATTCTATACTTCAAAAGTTACCATTAACTATCTTTTCTAATTGTGATTTAGGAAACTGTGAATTAGAAAAAAGAGAACTTTTCACCCTTTTCTCTGCACCAGAACTGTATGCAGATTAGAAAAAAAAAAAAAAATTGGCCCCTTCAGCAAATAGTTCCAGTCTTCCCCTGTCCTGTGGCTTTGTTGGCCACACTATGCTTTATGACTCCATTTTGAAGTAAGAAACCAAAACAGAAAAGGGAGAGTGTGAGCTCTGCTACTGCATCAGTTTCTGTTACAATGGACATGGATCTGGAAATCATAGAAAGCAAACCAAACACCTTGGGTTTAAAATCCTTGATTTCTTCACTATTTTTTTTTAAGTAAAGACAAGCAACTGGAATTAGCACTCATTACCCAGTATGGGTGAAGGGAGGAGACTGATATTTCCTTTGTAAAGCATTAAAATAAATAGGTAAATGAAATAAACCATAAATAAAAAATGAAACTGCAGGAAAAATATGTTCTCACACTATTTCACTTGATGTTATTTAGGTGTGATATGGGGAAAGGCAACATGTAAGCTCATTAGAGACCAGTTCTACTGTCTCTTAAAATAGTTTTAATAACCACTTAGTAAAAGGGGTTTTTTTTACTTAATAAAAGATTTTGCATTCACACTGGTTCTTCCCCCTTTTCTCACATTTCAAACTTGACACGCTTCAACCTTTCTGGCCCCTTCCGGTCAGTTTCCCTTCAAAACTTCAGGCCAGAGTTCTGTCATGGCCAGATCAACTCCATGGACTTGGGCACCTTGTTCTTTTTCATCCTAGCTTATTTCTGCTAACTTGTTCTAAACAACACAGCCAGAACACTCAATGCATTGATGGATTATAACATTTCCAGAGACAGACTGATTCCATATGCCCACATCGCTACTGACAACTTTCCAATTAAATTAGCACAGAAGCTTCCAAACTGTCTTTGGTCAGTGGCCCATTTCTGAAGCTTTCCCAGGTTTTCCTGGTCTTTCAGATAGTCACATAAGAAAGTTTTCATTCTTTATGCATAGAGTGGAATTCACTTAGAAGGTGAATTAGCTACAGAAACACAAGGTATGCATTACTGATCTGTTTGTAAAGTTGAGGGCAACTGTACTTGTGTACTTTTAATCTACAGCTGACTGGTAAAGACATCAATTTTTTATCTGTTCTTTCTCACCTTTTGCAAAAATATCTATGGAAGGTAAGCTTTTCTTTTCTTTCCACAGGACACCTTTCCTGAAAAAGCCCACAGAATCACCATCATTTTCTAAGGAGAAGAGCTGGGGCAGAGTACTAATTCAACATCTCTGACATGTGAAGCTGCTGGGAGCTAATTTTCCCCGCTAAACGACCTTACACGGTTCAGTAACAATCTGCTGCAGGAATCACTGACATGGATGATTGTTCTTTGACTTTTAACCTCCAGGTAATAGAGATTAAGTGCCACTTGGATGGAGACAATATTTTCCAACATTGAGTTTCTAATAACTACACTATTCTACAACACACACAAAAAAATGGAGTTTACAATAGGAAGATACTGATTTTTTTCTTCCTATGTTATAAGCTCCATTTGCCTCTGGGAGAAATTTATTCAAATACCTTGTCCATTGAGTCTGCAAGTTTTTCTGTGTTTCAAAGTAAGTTCACTTGATACCCAGGAAGAAACACTGTTATTATCAAACCCCATTTAAATTTCACTCCAGAAACTTTAGTAAGGCTAGATGGTGAAAGAATTTCATATTCTTTCTTCCTTTAAGGAATACATAAAAACCACAGCTGCCAAGTTAGCCTTTATAGGCATTCTAAGTTGGGGGTTTTTATCAGCTAAGTAATAGCTTGTTTGTACTTTAAACGCTTCTTATTAATTTTATTTTCTACTAAAGCATACATTGTTTTCCTTTGAAAATGGTTAAATTTTTCTCTTTTTATTAATGTATTATTATCTGAAGTCCTGGATAGTCTTTACTTTGTTGCACACTAGAGCTCAGAATTGCTCTCTTTGCATGAGTCCTGTTGTCCCCAGTGCTTCAATGAAAGGTTTCACTCTGTGAGGAAAGAATGAATTTGCTTTTCAGGACGATCAGTCTCTCCCTCTCAGATGAGAAAGGTAGACAAATGCTTTACCTCATCTTGTGTGGGCTGAAATTTGTGCAGTCCATCCTGAACTGATACAGCTTTCTTATACCACCCCAGAACAGCCTTCAGGAGCAAAGCTAATTTAAGATCCACAATACACATTTATTTTACTTGCACTTTATTGATCTCACATGCAATCTGCTAGACAGAGAGATTACTGCGTAGCTCACGCTGTGGTGCAGTACATGCAGCAACCTCACGCAGGATGTTCTACAGCACGTGAGATGTATTGTGCTGGGATGTGTCACCAATAAAGGGCCAGGGCCTGACAGCTGCTGTCTATCGTACAGTGAAAGTTCTAGACCACCTCTGGCAGACAGCCTCACCTGCGCAGGAAATCATCCTCAGCTTTGAAAAGTCAGCTGGAGACCCAAATGCATTAATTTTTCAAGATGTAGGTGCACTTGTAAATGTCTTCTTTAACACTTAACGATAGCAATACCTAGAGGCCACTGTCTGCTGTAGGGAGCAGAAAAACTTTTCACTCTTAGTAAGGTGTTTGCTAGCTCTAATTAATGCAGACTCAGACTACCTGAGTTACACTTATCTGGACATCTGATAAACAGCACCAACAAAAGACCTGTTACTTCTGCATGGGCCAAAAATAACATCATGAATCAATTTAGATGGGGAGCCTGGGTGAAAAAATAAAAAACAATATTAATGAATAACGTAAACTAGGTGGGATGAGCCTATGAAAGAGCTACAGCTCTAGCTGTGGTTCAAAGTAGCAAAAATGTTGTTTCTCAGCAAGGAAGTTTAATCTCTTTTATTGGCTTAAGTGGAAGAAAAAAGTGTGCTACTATCAAACTTGATTATTTAGTAATAGTCAATGCCTTCTAAACAGCAAACTCTAACTATAGGCTAATGTATGAAGTAAACACAAACTATAAGCAGCATAATCATAATTTTCTGAATTTATCGAAGTTTTTGCACTGATGACTGTTCAACTCAAATCTTGCATTCAGGATAGAGGGATCTTTATGTGAAGTGCAAGTATCAGCAATTACATTAACGTTTGACCCCATCAACATTTTGTTGTCATCACATCTACGGACGTGTACAGGAAGGATGAAACTTAACAGGAAATCTAAGAATAGTAAAGAAGGACTAAATGAAATAAAGGGCCATAAAAATACACATAATATACAATATAAGGAGAAAAACATGCCTTTCCTCTTCTTTCTTTGTCTTTTTTAACTCATTTACAAATTAGGAGTTATAAAAATTTAATTTGTGGATCAGGCACTAAGGTGATGAGGACAAACTTTTATGGTCAAATAGAAAAAAAATTTTTCTTTACCCCAGATTTGAACAAGATTTCAGCAGATTTATTTCATTTGGAAGATGATTTTAGTATTGGCAATGCATGAGAGAGTTACATAATCCTATTTCGTACTTGTTATTTAATATATTCACTGTATCTTACTGGTAAAAGAACCCTTTCTTTCCAATTTTATCCTGATGTCCATGGGTTTATGTAGGAAAAAATAGTATGAAAAGCTAGCCCGTTAACCTACATTGTAGTGATTTGAGGTGATAACGAGGGCATGAGGCCTGAGATGTAAGCTAAAATTTTTTTTAAATTTCAATGAAATTGAAAGTGACTTCAAGGCCAAGTGTCATTTTCAGAAATATCCGAGATAATTAGATGAGTTTTAAAAAGAAGTCAATTGGACATAAATGTCAAGTGCTTAAGTCTTACCTGCCAATGGGCCTTAAGTATTAAACTAATTTTTCAGCTTTGCCATTTCTTTCATGTTTTTCCAGAAGAATATTTTAAATATTAAAGTTCCTACCCATGTATACACATCTTGATATTTCAAGATATAAATACCAATTTGACTCTTTAAATCACAAATAGATGTTTGCTAATATTCATCCCTATAATTTATTATTTTCAGGAGAGGAAAGCAGTGCTTAATAATGCTCAGCAAACTCACAGCATAGGATAAAATTTATTCAAAAGAGAGGAAGAAAAGATCATTCTTATCAATGAGTATTGTAATCTTCAAGGAGCAGGATAGATGGTTTTAAGGTCAGAGAAGAGTGGAAACGACAAACAGATGTATGAGCCATCACTTTAATTTTTTTAACTCTCTGATTAGTCTCTCTCAGGAGAAATGAAGAGGACTTCTCTTCTGAACGGAAGAAAAACATTCAGAATAAGCTCATTATCCTCTCTTTATATCTCCCTTCTCCCTCCCCCGCCAACATACTGCAATATCTCATTGACAAGAGAACATAAAATTTACCCTTGACTTTTCTATAATTTCTAATGATTTAAGTCCATATTCATTAATTTTTTTGTACATGTGATATTTTCCCCAAATCCCACCAGTAAAAAAGTTAATTGTTTTTCCTACATTTTCCTCTGTCATTTCACCTTTTCCTTTTCTTTGGCTGCTAGGGGACAGCCTATTGTTTCAGTCCTGTAAATGGATAACCCATATGTGCAAAAAAAAAATCTTTGGAAAGCTAATATATCATGGAAAAATAAATGAAGCTGCTGTGTACTCCCTAAGGGATAACAGACTTCTCTTACATTTCATGGAAAATTATGGCACCTACATTCAATAGCAAAGCAATAATATTTTACTTTATCAAGTGGAGTGGTTAAATTAGGCTGCGAAGATTTCGTGTTGTCCGTATAACATTTAAACTTTAGATTTAGAATTCACATCAAAAAGACAAAGAGCATTTAGATATCTACTAAGCACAGGAAATTATTTCCACCTTTTCTTCTCTTTTGATATATCTGGAGATGGAGGCTATAAGGAGGACATAATTTCTGCCCTATGACTCAAATGAGGCAGGTATAAGATACCATAAACTACCTGATAAAAACTATTTTTTCAAGATAGAAATGTATAGAATTTTTAAGAAATCTGACAGATAAGGAGACATGAATCTTCAATTTATGCATGAAATATCAACACCTCACACCTCTAAATCCTTTCTGTTTAGTAGTGAATATTACTCCTTCAGTGGAGAAAAAATGTGTCTTATGAGAGTATAACTCATTTTACTCACGCTGACTTTATTCCAAATTGTTGCACATTTTCTATAAATAGTTAATATCAAGTGCACATAGTGTCTTTAAAAAGGAAAAAAAAATCTTAGAAATATGGAAGCATAAGAATGTGTTTGCATGTTTGTGCACTATGGGATTATAATTCTAAGAATGACCACTTAATTTTATTCTTCTGCTAATTTGTTCATACATTTGATTGCACAGTTCTCGCTAAATGGTTTCCTTATACTGGGGACAGTTAGTCAGAGAGAGAGAAATAATTCTCCTCATGTTTTCTAATATACATTATGCAACTAATTTTCAGAACCAGCCAGTCAGTAGCCATTGATTTTCCATCTGTGCTGGAGAAGGAAATATTCCATGCTAGAGCCACAAGTTTCAGTTTGAATCCTTGTCTGGGCTAAAGCCCCCAGAAGGGACTGGAGGTCAATCTGGACAAAGATCAAGTACTTCAAACCACAGCCGTTTTCCATGGCTTTTCTCACTTAGCTGGTTTTCCAACACTGCCTTTTTCAGAAAAAGCTGTGTTGGTACAGCATGTCAATGAAGCTCATGAAAGGCTGTGCTGCATGTACTATTCAGTGTCCCTGGGTAGGCCTGGTCTCGCTGAAGAGTCTTTGCAGGGAGGGAGAGAAGAAAAGTCTGCAAATCAAGATGCAGCATGGATAAATAGTGCCTCTTTCTGGCCTAGTACTCCTCTGTCAAAGGGAACTGTCAGAGACAGCACAAATGCAACACCAGGAGGGTAAGATTCAATTCCAGATCACTCTCCAGCATGACATACTTTACATAGTCTCACTCAGAAGCAGGTATTCTAGGAAAAGGAAATTGGACTTCTCTGGTTAACCCCTTATTTCTGCCACAGAAGAGTTTGATTGCCCACCAGTATAAGTGCTTTAGGTTGACTCATCAGTGTCTGCTGTGTAGAGAACCTCATAAATATCTTAATTTATAGTGAATTTACAGGAAAATACAGTTTTATCAGCAATTGCTGCACTTAATTTAAATGAGTTAATTTCATTATAATTTCAATTATTTATTAAATAATTAGGGAGCTCTGTTACACACATGATTGTTTGCAATGGTTTATCCGAGTTGTAACTGTGTCTAGAACAATTGGGAATGTTGAAATGTGAAACCTATTTTAATAGTAAATGTATTTGTGGAAGACCTGTTACCCTCCCTTAACTAATGTATAAATATGAATAGTGATTTTGTTAGAAAGGAGAAAAAAATCTGATCCTTCACTGAATGTGTACCCAGAATCCTCTGTTTTTCAGAAAACAACAGATAGCCTTTATTGTGCCTTTTCATTTTTTATTTCCCTTTATTCTTCATGGATCATAAAATAAGACAAGAAGCCAAATAACGCTAATATGACAAGAAAAAATGTTCCCAATGTTTCTACTTGAAAAAAGCTGAAAGAGTGAGAAATCATCTTTGAACTCTGAAATGAATCTTTATTCTTTCAGCAAATGCCTGATTAAAACAGCCAATATTTTAACTTTCAACCTAAAACCCTAAAACTGCTTTCTTTGTAAAATTGTCAACAGCTTCTTTAATTCTGTTGATTACCTTCACCACCCATGAAATAATTGTAACTTTTACAAATGCTCTTTCCTTGATAATATTTTACTGTAAGACCATTTGAAATTGTTATGTTTGGACAAAAAAATATTGTTAAAACTGTTTGCTGTGAAGTATCTCCATAAGTGTACCTAAGTACACATTACACTTTGTAAGTGTATCTAAGAATGTGTAAGTGTACCATCTCATATTTCTTTTGATAAATCCATGAAATAATATCACATAAAATTTTTGTCCTTTAGTTTAGATTCATTCTAGTTTCTAAGGTAGCTTTTATATTTTTTTTCTAAGAAAAAAGAAAATTTTATTGAATACCAGTGAAATCTTTAAAATGTTGCAAGAAAATATTAAAATATTTCAATTAAAGAATGAAACAATATGTTTAGAAATACCAGCATTAGGCATTCTGTTTTAAGTATCTGAACTCTAAAGCCAAATATTTATTTTTAAAAATTAGTTCAAAGTTGTTTAGAAGATAAATTTTTTTCTCTGCATTTTAGTATGCTGAAAACAGGAATTGGAACAAATGCTCTCCTAAACTTGAGAAGGAAAGCTAAACATTTAGCATGAAGACAAAAACAAGGTTAAAGATAATTGGATAATTTTTATGCAAGAAAAAGTTTAATAAAATGTCCTTAATTGTGCTGGTTTACTGATATCTAGATTTTTTTTTTATAATGATAGTAGCCAACCACACACTAAAGAATTCTGCAATTTATAAGTGAGAATTTTCTGACCACACTTGATAAGTAGCTAGTCTGTTTGAAAGCTGTAACCTCTGAAGTCTCAGTTGCTTAGTTCCATTTAAAAATAATACACAAGAGAATGAAAAGGTTTTGGTGTCTGGGATAAGCTTATTAGTATAGTAAATGGAAATGTGAAGCAAGAACAGAAAAGATTTGTGATGCTTTCCCTGAGCCATGGCATTTTTTTCAGAAGAAAATGGAATATAGAAAATAGAAAATAACGCAACCTCTAAAAGCATGAAAAATCCTAGGAGAGGCTTTCAAGTAAGTCTAAGCTAAATCTAGTGAGGATCTTCTGTGACTATAACTTTTGGATTCAAATGTCCTGCTATGCATGAGTAACAAAGGCAAATAAAGTAGGAATGGAACATGGAACATATTTTTGAGTAGTTAGACAGCTATGCAGATTATAGATGTGTGTGATTGAGGGCACATGTATTTAGGTTATACAGTAGCAGTTGTTCACCTACTAAAGCTAAAAGTTGACTTGACTCTGTGTCCTATTCTTTTGCATAGACCTGAAAGTCAATGTAACGTTTACCGTGGGTTTGCTGCTCATGAACATTATCTGTAATGTCCTTGCCATTTCAGCCATGTGCACAAAAACTCTTTGTCTCTAGACTTAGGAGTCTAAAACCATCAGGATTCTGAATTTATGTTTCTCTATGTTTGAAGAAATTAAATTTTGTTTAAATTAAGTTGCTTACCAAGCAGTGGGGAATAGCAGAGCCTCTATACAACTGGATATGGGGAATTTGCATGGTGTGATATTACAAAAACCTAGCACTTCGCATCCAAAAGTAGTTTAGAGAAACTTATGCAATACTTGAGGAAAATAATAAGTCTGTGTCAAGCAAATTTTCCTGCCTAACCATTCTGGAGCTACTCTGGCAGTGGTGACACCCACCACCTGAGATTGTCACGGCTGGGACCAAAACCCCTTCTCAGAGGGCAGCTCCAGGGAATCCCTCAGGACTCTCTGCACACCCCGCTCCATGCAGTCATGCCAGGTTTCCTGAAACAACAGCACAACAATTTGAGTGGGTGCCTCCAAGGGACCTGGAACAAAGGAATCCCAGGGCTTTTACATCCTCACAGTCCCTGCACATGGTAGTCTGGGGTCTCCCATCTAAGCCATCAGCTCCTGCTGTGTCTCTGAGTGTCCAGTCACCTGGACAGGCCACAGGTGCCATGCTCTCAATGTCACACAAAGGGTCGATGCTTTTGCCTGGGGGTCTCACCATTTCCCACTCCTGCTAAACCTGCGGCTCGTACTGTAACTGCGTACCCAGGTACAAATGGATTCCTCAACATCTCTAATATCTCTGCACCATCCCAAACAAATCTGAATGTCTTTGCAGTATTTCTGTGACTCATTTGGATACAAAATTTCAGCACTGTATGCCCTGAACCAGTAAGAATTGAAGAAATTGACCAGGCTTTTAAAGGGTAGCTGGAAGAGGTTACACCTATTTAGTGTCGCAGTTGTTTGATTCACTAAGGAAATAATTCAAATGTCTTTTCAGCAGGCTCGAACTTTAGAATACTTTCTTGGTGGGATACACCCAGGAATTCAGAGGAAGCTGAGAGCTGTAATTTGCAAAGAAAATCTCAATTATCTTTGAAAGGTCATTGTGAATGGGAGAGGTTCCTGAGGACTTGAGAGAAGCAAATATCATTCCTATCATCATGAAGAACAAAAGGAAGATTCAAGAAACTAAAAGCCTTTCAGCATCACCTTGGTCACAGGAGGTGGAGGAAATAATCCTAGAAACCATTTTCAAACACAGGAAGGACAAAGTGATTGGGAGTAGTCAGCAAAGGGAAAATCATGCTTTACCAACCTTATTGATGGACACCTATAATGAGCTGACTAGCTTGGTGAAGAGCTGGGATCTCTACTATTTACTATCTTTATTAATGACATGGATAATGGGACCGATGACATTCTCAGGATATTTCAGATTATATAAATCTGGAAGGAATTGTTGGTACACCAAATATCCGTGTGGCTTTTAAATATCTCCAGGGATGGAACAACCACAACCTCTCTGAGCAATGTGTTTCGGTATTTTGTTACTCTCACAGGAAAAGAAGGATAATCGCTGTACCTCAGGGTTTGATACTGCAGGCAGTACTGCTTTGGCTGAGCTGTTATTCACAAGGACCTCCACAAGTTGAAGAAATGGGCTGGCAGGAACCTCATGTACTTCAGCAAGGGGAAGGACAAAGTTCTGCTCCCGGGAAGGAATAACTCCATACATCAGATGGGCTGGAGGCAGACTGGAAATCAGCCTTGCAAAAAAGGCCCTGTGGATCCTGCTGGACACGTAGTTAAATATAAGATGTCAAGCGTGCCACTCTAGGAGAGAAAGCCAACAGCCTCCTGAGCTGCCTTAGAAGCACTGCCAGCAGGTCAAGGTAGGTGACACTTCCCTGGGAACAGGCTGCCCAAAGTAGTTTTGGAGTTTTTATCCTTGGAGATATTCAAAATTTAATTGGAGAGCTCCCTGAGCAAACTGCTGCAGCTGGCCCTGTTTGAGCGGGGTGCCCAGCGTAGATGATACCCGTAAGGACCTCCCCACCTCAACTACTCTCTGAGTCTGTGGTTCTGGAATTCCTAACTGCCAAGAGTTTCCTTTAAAAGCATAGCTGGAAGAAAGTACAAAAAGGCATAGGTTGAAGGTCAAAGCGGGTCACCCGCTGTCCTTCATCTTAAAACTGTTTCATTGTAGCAAAGGTAGGCACACTAATAGACCACTGAAATAGTAAATAAAGGGAATCGGGACAGTACTGCCTGTCATCCAGTTAGTCATCAAGGACAGGAGTCACTGTGGTTTCATTCCTAGAAAAAAGCTTGGAGAAGTATAATACTTAATTTTCTGTATATTTGCCCTGATACAATTTAATGGTATGAGTCAGAAATCTGATCATGAAAATGTAGAATTCAATGGAGAGTATAAAATCAGGAAACAGTAAAGGAACAACTTCTGAAATGCAACGTGCAAAATCACTGTACAATATGTCTGCAAATTGATAAAATACAAATTATATACAGGCTGCTTGAGTTTAAGGTTATACATAGTGTCATTGTTAGCAGAAAACATAAGAAAACATAAGAAAACATTTGAATTTCCTTTACGTATGGAATTCAAAGTTTTAAGAGGTATAAAAATCTGTACACTCCCAAGTGCACATGACAGTTATATTTAGAAATCTTTGTGTGCATTGTATGATCTCTGTTCATAAGAGAGCAAAATCCTGTATGTAGAACTAAGTACAGGATAATAAAGCAAAACCAGACTAGAAAAATATTTCCAGTAGCTAACACTAGATCAATAGATAGAAAAACTGCCAGGAGGGGAAATAGCCAGTGTGCATTTTCAATGTTTAAATTTACTACTTTCCCTCTTCATGGCAATGAATGTAGCTCATCTAAGACATAGCATTCATAGGTCTCAATATTCTTTCAGCTGCAATTAATTTTTGTGCTACTGACCTGATTTATTTTCCACCCCTCATTTTCACTCCTGGTTTATGTTTTAAAACTAGTACATGTCAATAGCTAAAATTAGCACTCTTCCTCTGGCTTTTCTCTGGCTGTGTTATAGTTCTCCAATGCTATAAAAAAGAACAGGTCTTGGTAATTTATATGTGCTTATAAACTAATCTTGGGAAAACTATAATGTGCCAATATTACAAACTCCTACTATTAACAAAGGCTTTCGATGGGAAACTTCTCTTCACCATTATGAAGAGAATGTGTAAATTTCAAAGACTGCCTGAGTTGCTGGGGAATATCACATGGAGTAACTCAGCATCAGATTCAGAAAAGAAGGCCTTAATAAGCATCCCTACATGCAGGAGAATGGAAAGAAAAAGCTGAAAACAGTATTACAGGATTTCTGAGACAGTGTCAGAAAACAATGCTGTTTTGCGTGATTACATAGTCTGCCTTTTTTAGGACTGGGATACAGGGAGAGGGTTCAGCCTATTCAATTTCCTTAGATTCTTTCCTCTTGCTATATTGCCTGTGGACAAGAGACTAGGACAGTAATGGGGTTTTTGAATGCATTGATATTTTCATTTTTTAACATTATATTTTTATCTGGTTTTATTTGTTGGTTGTTGTTGTTTTTGTTGCTTGTTTTTTTTTCCTGTTTCTCGCTTTTGTTTTATTTTGTTCTAAATTACTCTTCCAAAGCTTATATGTATAAAGAATGCATGCTTAGCTGGAAGCAATTCCAGCTAAAAATTAATTCCTTCTGCCTCATTATCCTACTATTTCATGCATCTCTGAAACTCTGCATTATACTCTAAAAAGCTTCCTAGAGGAGATTTGTTGCCATAAGGCATCAATCAACATAACTTGTGATTAACCTCATACTACAGAATAAAAGTATGTCAGAACCTTCTCATGTAAGTGGCTTGATGTGTACAGCACAGACATTTACCATGCCAGATTCCATTTATACTTATACTGATCTATTAGCTGTCCTGGTATTCTGAGTGGAGGAAAAAGCCCTACAAAAAAAGATTTTGCTGAGTACGATACGACAGATTGTGGTAAGTGTGAAAAACCAAACTACAATCTCTTAGTGTGGCAATTTCACATTGCCTGGAGTTGCTACTTCTGCAGCATTATATTGCTGTCTTTGGACACATCTGGGCAGGTGGCTTTCAGAGTAAAGACAAAGCCATGGTAACGGAAACAGAGGACTCAAACTGCAGGCAGGCAGATGGCTACATGAAGAAATGTGATTCCTATCAAGCAGTCAACAGAAAACAGAAAAAAAATTCCAAAGACCTGAAGAAACCATGCATGGAAGAGAAAATGAAAAAGTAGATTAGTACTATGTTGTAAATCATTTTCCAGAGCCTCAGGATAAATGAACTAATCCTTCTCATCTCAATGCCAAATATGCATAATTTGAAAAGAAGAAGAAGAATAACTTGCTCAAAGCATTTTTAGACATTTATTGAGTAACAGATGAAAAATATGGCAGCTATAGTTAGGTGCTCTTTAAATTGTGCATTTCCACAAAATATTTCATTTACTTGAACAGCTTTGATAGGGTCTCACAGGAGACTGATGCTTAACAGGCCTGAGATGAAAGGTAAATGCTAATATCATTTAAAACTTGGAAAGTCAAAGAAAAAGAAGCCAAGAGCAAGTATACTACACTGTTAAATTAATCAAAGAAGGAATCAAACAGTGAATTGCTGCAGAATATAGCCACAGTCACTGTTGCTTACAATATTTATTTATGGTGGGAAAAACTCATCAACAGTTAGTCAGACAGCAATATTTCTGTTTCCAAGTGGCTTCTTCTTTTGTGAAAGACTTTTTTTTTTGGTGTTTTCCTCCAGAAATGCTCATGCTTTGCTCTGTTCTCTGTTTCTGCTCTTTGGCCTTCCTTTATTGAATGGGATTCCAGTTCAGCTTTGATTTCATTAGTATTTTAGTTGTACATCTGAAAAACCTCCCTCTATATAAGGGTGACAAAGCCAGATTTGTGCTGCAGAAGCAACTGAACAAATTTCCTCTTCTGATATCAAAAGAAATAAGTATTGCTGAAGTGACGGATATCTTTGTAATCAGTGATATGTTGCATGGGGGAGGGATGAATGTGAGTTCCTGTATTTGTTCATCATAAGTCACATGAATCACTAAGAAACATGAATGCATGTAAAATTAGAACTTTTCAAAAAAGAAATGCCAGACTTCCAAAGAAACTTGCAGTTTCAAGCAGATTTAATTTCATGATTTTGGAGAGCACTTTAAAGACATGACTAAAATTTGATATCAGGTAATAATCATGGTCTGGTTCCTCACTTTTTTCCTACACTTTGGGCTTTTCTTTCCCTTTTTCTTGCTGGGTTTTCTTAATGGGTAGTTGAATTTTATCAAGGAATGTAAGCATATTCTTACTTACATAAGTAAGACATGCATTCTAAGAATACATGTATGCAAAACCAAAACCAAACCAACTAACCAACCAAACAAACAGATTCTCAAGCATTTCCAGCATGAGAAATATTTGCATTCAGTGTTTTCAGATGCTTTTGAACTATGTGAAAATTCTTGATCGGCCTCCAGACAAATCATCAATAGTGAAAAGTATTTAAACCAGCAATCCAATTGTTTGCTACAGATACCTCTTTTAGCCCTAGGCACAGGAATAACTGATAAATTGAACAATATGCATAATGCAGACATAAAGATGAACAGTAATTCAGCTGCTGCTCAATTCTATATTATATATTACAAACTGTAGAGAATTAAATCAAATTTCTAAGCAACATGGCTTTAATGGATGCATGTCTGTTGTTTTGCCCCTGCTAATGCATTATTATTCCACATAGTTTTATCTTCTAGAGTGATTTTTTTTTTCATTTAATGTCAATTTCTCTTGTAAAATCATAGTCCTTGCTACAAATTTTTCTTCTGCTGCTCAAAGTCTTAGGCGAAAATGTCACATAAAAACATACAGCTCTTGATTTTGAGACAATAATTCTATAATATAATATGTTATTTAAAATCTGTTCCATAAGAAATCAGTAATATTTTAACTGAATTTAGTGGGGAAACACAGTGATGGAGATCCAGAGTAAACTGTCACCTTAATTTTTCATGTTCATAATCCACTTTCTAAATATGTGCCAATTCTAAATTTCTTATTTTAAAAGTGCATATCTTGTTTCAACATGAAGAATTTTGAGATTTTTCTACTATATCCTATTTGTGAATTGTCCTCCATGTCAGCATGTATCTGGTCCTCCACTGTGTGCTTGATTTTTTTAAAAAGCAGAAAAATTAACTAAGAGTAATTTACAATTGTTAGGGATGTAACGATTTGAGTACATTAGGGATCAATGATCAGAGATTTGTATAAATATTACATCATGTGCAACATTTAAGAGATAAATTCATCATCTGACTCTTCAAGAAGTATAAACAAAAGAAGGTATGAATTTAAAATAAATTTTTAGGAAGATTTTTGTGAACTATTTAGGAATATTTGTTGCTGTTCTTTGATAGGTCTAACCTGTACTCTCTGAAATGTGTTGAATTACTCCTGATTCTGGTTTCAATTCAGGCACTACAGGGTACTACCCCACTTTGCTCTCCATGCTCTTCTTTCCTTCCAGAAGAAGGAAAATGGAGCTATGGAAAAGGACCTGGTGGGAAAGGGATGTTGCTGTCCTTGCCTGATGAGGAAGCTGCAGCAAAACATGAGCTTGGGCTACAGGAATGGGAAGCTAAAGACTACTTCTTGTTTAGCGTCTCTAAAATCATGATAACTCTTGTATGTTTGCTGCAAGTAAATGAAGTTGAAATTCCCACTCACTCATACACAGAGAACTACTGTACCCCTTTGAAAATGCTGCATTACTTTCAGCTTTGTTGTTGCTGTGTATCTCGCTTCTTTGATCTTTTTTTTTTTTCTCCTTCACTGTAAAGCTTCCTCTCTTGACTTCACAAAAGTGAAAGAAATCAACAGAAGGCTTTCAGATTTAATTTGAAACATTTCTCATTTTGAGTTTCATTGGTCAAATCCTCTGATCTGATTTTCTCATCCCTTCAGACTCTTCACAATCTCAAAGGAAAACAGCTCTCAGGCCACAGGACTACATCTATAAATCTTCAAAATCCTGTATCTAGGGCTGTTTCATCTGTTGTAAACCTGGAGCTTTGCACAGGTGAGTGATCATCTCTGCCCTAATAAAGTTGGTAATGTAGTTTGAAATGAAATTTGATTCCTCCCTTTTTGGAAGAAGCAGTTCTGTTTGAAAATGAAATACAGGCCATTTGTTTGACGGCTACTCCATTATATTATAGCCAGCCTTCCTGTACTCATACAAAAAGCAAGATGTGAAATAGTGATATTAAAAACAAAAATGACATGGTAATTGCACAAGAAAATGGCAAGCCTAATATTTTTATGTGATTTTAGTAGGCAGATTCTTCCTGAGAAATAGCTTTCCTGACAAAATCACATTCTACTGTTGCATTTCATATGGGTCTTAAGGAGCTGGTTACATAAGCTGAATGCCAACTACATATTTAATGCCTCAGTTCAAGTTGATATTGCACAATACAGACCCTTATAAATAAACTATTATTCATGGAACAATATTTGACTGTATAATAAAGTCATGTGAATACCTATATCTGCCCAAAATGCCTTTAATGCATTTGGTAAGTAGCAAGGTTTCATTGCCTTGCTATTAACCAATTCCAGGCATATGGTTTAGAAAAAAACAATCTTTTTTCCAGTACATGTATAGACATTGAAGTGCAGCAGGAATTAGACCTACTACTCTACAACTTGGTTGGAGTAAACCACTGGTAAGCTGCAGTCTACGAGTGTCTATTTGCCCTATCTTGGTTGAGTATTCTCCAGCCATGCTGCATTTCCCTACAAAAACTTCTGTAAAAACATATTCTGACTCTCTTTGTTTCTGGTTTTGCTAATGAAATTTATTTAAAATATGTTTCAGGGAAGATTACCATTCAGTATAAATTTAATAAACTCCATTGACGTAGATGGAGTTTTGCTGTTTATACAAACTGACACTCTGGGTCTATACATATGCAAAGGCTGAACTCCTTGACCTTGGGGGTCTTTTCTAACCTTAATGATTCTATGATGCTACACTGTACTGTTTTCCATCTGCACATGATTGACATTCACTATTTGATTTTCTGAGCTAAAAGACAATAATCAAGATTCTTGAAAGTATTCAGCAAATCCTCTTTCACTTTATTATGCGTTTCCTGTATTTTCTTTCAACAATTTCAACAATGGACTTTTAGAAGTGTTTATTTTAGATAGGCTACTGCCTGAAAGATCCAAGTAATAGATTTTTTCCGTTCCCTGTGTTTCCATCCTAGCAGAAAAGCTATTAAAGCAGGCAGAAATCTGATTACAGTCTGTTTTCAAGCTTTCTGGAAAGTAGTAAATTTTTCTTTCTGTGATGGTGAGAAAAAATACTAATGTGTATCTAAAATATTAAAGTTTATATAAAATGAATTAAGTTTTAGGGTTTTTTTATTTCAAGAAATATATTCGTGCAAGCGGTCTGCACAGGAAAAAACCAAATCATTTATTGCCCTTTCAGTTCCTTCCCCTTACTATTTCATTTTCTTCAGTCTGTTTACTTATTTTCACCATACCTCTCCAAAATATTTAAAGATTCAGCTACCTTTTGAAGTTACTACTTACGTTATTTTTTGTTTAGATGAACCAAGTAGAATGCTGAAACTGTGCCCCACAGCTGTTGGTACTCAAATGCAGACAATGAACATGATTCAAATATCTGACAAGGAGTGAAATACAAAGTTTGATAAATAATAAACTTGAATAAATATTTAAGTTAATCATGGATAGCCAGTGATTTTGGAAAATAACCCAAATGACCTGAGTATATTATTTGTTCACTGAGTTAATTTCTCAGCATCAGTTAGAAAGACGTGCAGATGGTGTGTCTTGCTGTAGCCTGCACGCTTGTTTGTGAGATACATGGCTATTCCAACAGCACTGAATGCACATTTTTGCTTCAAGAAATATATAACATATTCAATATGCAGTAGTCTTAAAATGTATTAATATTAATCATACTTACGGGTACATTAACAGAAAAGGAGACTCATCTCATTTTTAAGGCTCCTTCAATATATTTTAGAATATGTATTCAGAGTTGGTCTACTTATATGACAAAGATGCCTGAAGACATGCAGGCAGGCTTTTGAATACTGTATCATCTGATTAATATTTAAAATCTAAAGAAAATTGATAAGGCAGCTGCAAAAATGTGACATCAAATATAGGGAAACATTTCTTTCCCTGGAGGGCTTTTGACCAATGCAGCTCTGTGTAATTTCTTACCAAATGTGAATATTTCAGGTTCTTTTAAGGTAGTTTTGAAGCAAACATTCAACTATGTGCGATGTGCAGCTGTTGGGGATATTTGGATTTCATCATATTTTACAATTTATAAATAATTTCATAGTTTTCCTCATTTTTAGAAACTTCCCATGATACTGTAAGGGATATAATTTGTAGTAGTATCTAAAATGGTCATGTTAGTATTGAACAGCTGTTCACCCAAAGGGGAATACAATAAGAAGCTGTGTGGTTCAGAGATAGTAAAGACAAACTGTAGGTATACAGTTCAATCACCTTGAAATCCAGCTCATGTATTCAACTTCATGGTGCAGATTTTAGGACAGGCTAAGGAATTTAAGAAACTGGTTACTCAAATAAAACTTATCTAAAATGTTCTATGATGATCTTGTCTTGAAAAATTTCAAGTGTATGTAAACATCTACAATTATTTCTGAGAGTTCAGTACCTGTACTGTTTTAAATCCATATTGATATAAAAGAATACTTAATACATTCATATAGCATTGTAGTCTGGCAACACCCTATATAGAAATGAAATTGGTTTTGCAAATCTTTTAATGCATTTTTTGCTTCCCTGCACAAATACATGGAATGGTAAGAGTAATAGTAATTTAGTAATAGTAATAGTGATTATATGTTTAAATTTTTTTCTTAATCTGTTTGGAATTTCATACTATTAAAACTTCTTCCTTTGAGAGAAATTAGCAGAGATACTTAGAATGTATCTAAGTATAGATACTTAAAGAATCAAAGAAAGTTATGGAAAGAATTTATAAAGTAATTTCTTCTGTAATTTCCTCATTTTTCTGATTAGTAGCTTTCTAGAAATGTTTTCCAGTGTTCCTTAGGTAGACCCCTTATTCATATTTATACTGTATTTTAAAGAGGTTTTATTTTTCCCTGTATGAATAGTTTTAGGTATTGGAGATCTCTACCTTTTAGATGCAGAGTAGCCTAGAGAGTATGTGAACATGGCAAGTTCTTTGGGTCAATGTCTGTCTTTGGGTTTCTGTAGTGGTTTTGTCATAATGAGGCTGCAAGCTGAAGGAATTGTAGTAAAGAACCATCCTCACCTGTACTGGAACCTGGATAGGTGGGATGAATCACCCCCTGAAGATTCTCATCTCTCTTCATAAAATGAGGGCTAGGGGAGGGGTGACAGCATGGACCAGACAGCTAACTCTCAGAATGTCAGCACTAAATGAAAAATTTAAACAAATTTTACATAAGTGCTCAGGATCTTTTTTATTTTCTCTTTCATTGGATAACTGGATAATGTTATTTCTTTCAACAGTATGCATTTATGATATAGAAAGTACTCTTCATTAGCCCAGAATTCTAATTTAAAAAATAGTTAAGGCTGTCAGAAAATTTAAGTTTTTATCAATGTGTGAAATATTTACATACGAAATCATAATTTATCTGACCTAAAGTCAGCATTTCACCAATAGTCAAATGGAAGAGAAAGACACACACCTAACAAAGAAAGTTCATCCCAGTTCAAGCTCAGTGAAGGCATCCCACACACCTGATATCTGAATGATTTGAAACTGAATGGTCCAAGTCCTGCCCTCCATCACAGTAAATCAGCTCAAAAAGCCTCTCTCTCTTGTTTGCAGATTATAAAAGGAACCTGAAATAAATAAGGTTCTTCAAACAATAATTTTACATTAAGTACTTAATATGCTGATGTAGTTTACATCAGCATTCACATTTTGAGTTTCACTCTGTGAAACCCAGAGGGAAAACTTTTGGACAGACAGAGTTACACAAGTATTTCTGGGGAGACATGCATCTTATTGCAGGTACATTTCCCTGTGTTTGGTACTGTGGTGCCACATATCAGCTTCTTTTTCTGGGAACTGCTCTTTTGGGTAGCTATTTTTCAGGGTGCCATTATTCACACAAATTTTTCTTAGGAGATATCATGTCTTAGTCTCTGGAAACCCACAGGAAAATAGCTGAGTGAAAGCACTGGGGTAGTACCATCTAAATATACACAGAGTGACATAAATATTTGCATGTTGTTGCCTGGGTGATATTTTTGCACATA
This sequence comes from Ploceus nigricollis, assembly GCA_013399945.1. NCBI lineage: Eukaryota > Metazoa > Chordata > Aves > Passeriformes > Ploceidae > Ploceus > Ploceus nigricollis. The sequence goes on along the minus strand of VXBC01002446.1, from coordinate 701,491 downwards.
TGGAAAGCACGTGGTAAAATAATCACTCTGCAAAAGATGACCACATGAATCATCAGAGAGAAATGCATTAAATACAAACATTAGAAGATCCTAAATGTCTTTCTTTACCTGGATTTTTCTCCTTTCCTGGCTTGTCACTCCCTGTGACAAGGGATGGAGCATAAAATGAGGAAAAAATAGAAACCATGTGTTAAGAGCAGTTTNACAATAATTACAATGAAATTGAGAGGGAAAAAGAACTGAACCCCAGAAGAACAAGTGATCCACAATCCAAAGGTTTGCTGGCTGCTGGCCTACCCTATTGGTCTGAGAAAAATCTTTTCTTCATGCAAATGTTTGTTGAACCAGACTTGCACACTGAGCAGAGAGATGCACTTGAAGGGTGATTCAGGTGATTGTAATACCATACACTCAATATTATATTGTTCAAATACTCTTTCTGTTATCTGCATAGTCAACTCCTTAAAGCAGATATGTCCCAAATTCTTGTAGAATTGAATATATTCCCTTTACAAATGCTAATTGGATATGAGCCTATGCAGGTATAAATTAGTGTTCAACTTAAATGAGTTTTAACACTTGAAACACCACCAGAGAAGTGACTTGCAAATTAGTAGAGTACCACTGAAAGCAATGGAAAGATGCAGTGATATATCACACAAAGTTTTGGCCTTGACTGCATGAAAAGATTATTGTTATTGTAATCCATACATAATGGTAATTTCACTCAGCTCTTAAGTATGGTATTGTCAATTCCAAACACCTAGTCTTAGTAAGTGTATGATTTTCCTCAATGCTTTGGAGAAAGAAGACAAAAGTATATGTCTGTGAATTCAGGAAAGAAGCTGGCTACAGAGCACACTTGGGGTACAAAACTCAGAGCTGATCATGTATTTCAGCAACTTAATGCACTTCTTTTACTGATTTGATTGTTCCAAATACAACCTCTTTCAACTAATTCTCCAAGATTTAGATTATGAAAGCTCAAAACCTGACCAATTTAAGGAAAGTTAAATCCGTAAATGGATGCATTTTATGCTTCTTTAACAGTTTTAAACCTTTCATTTTCAGATAAAAAGATTCTATAATGGCAAAAGAAGAATACAGAGTAAACGCAAATCCAGTAACCCAACTTTTTTATGAGTAACAATTTCTTTTAATGGTACATTTATCTAACATTGAATTACAGAGGCGTTCTGACAGAAGTACATATGATGTCTGCATTAATATCAAATTAATCCTTTATGATCAATGTTATTGTCATGGTAAAAAGACAAATTAATTAAACAAGTCACATAAAATAAAGTGTCTTTTATGCAGCTTTTTAATCCTGGTTGGATATTAATTACTAATTTTGTTGAAATCAGAAGATCCATTTGTTTCCATTCAGCTTCATGCCTTGAAGAGGGACTTGAACTTGGACAGTGTTCTTCAATGATGGGGAGTACATTGTATGGTGGTCAGCAAAAATGAGCACTTATCAATTATTAGCCACTATTACAGGTGTGAAATATTGTGCACTCCTCAAAATCAACACCTAATACCCAAATAAAATTAACTGATAATCCAGTATTTTTATTGATGTTACTTGGCTTGTTCTGAGATCTTGGAGCAGATGGAAAGACACTTTACTGTGGTGACAACAGCAGGATATATAATTTTTTTACTTGCTCACATCTTGGGGCATGGGGCAACATATCAGAGAGCAGAGGTAATCTCTGAAGAGCTTTGAAGCTCTGAAGCTCTGAAGAGCTTTGAAGCTAAGCTCTGAGAATGCTTAGCATGTTTTTCCTATTGTTACCTCACAGATATTGGGTAATACAAATCACCAAAATACAGTGAACAATGATAGCAATGTCAGACACTGGCTCAAGTTGTAGATCCACCACCGAGTTAAAGAAAGATCCTGCAGAGCTGCTTGAGAGGACAAGAAATGTCCATTGATCTAAAAATCACCCAGTTCTGTAAAACTCACTGAACATAATAACCTTATGTCTTTGAGACATAAGGCTAACTAATATGACTGCAGCCGAAGCAATTTTGATGTTCCTAACTTGTTTCATTAACTTGTTTTGACTGTTATTACAGAAGGCCAGAGGACAAGTACTGGATTCCATGTCAGTCATGAAAGTATAAGAATGTGATTTTGTATTGGAATGAAAATGGAAAATATTTTTTGCTGTTGCCAGGCCTTTGTTTTGAGTTTGCCTTTCTTCCCCTTTTTAAAAAACGAATCAAGTGTGAATGAATAACTTCAAAAGTAAATTTACATATCTTCATAGGAGAAAGCTTTCAGAACACAGTTTCTGTTATCACAAGAGTTTTGTAGTTTTTTCAGTGGAAGTACCAGCTTGGGCCTTGGCACATCCCCGGTCAAAACTGATATGAAGTTTCAAGGTATATTTGAGGTTAGATATCCCTAATTCAAGAGTTAAGAGCTTTAAACATAGATGTACCTCAGGTTAGTACTCGTGTCATCAGACATGGAAAGTGTGACAAAAGAGAGCCAAATCAGTATCAAATCCTTCTGAGTGAAGTTTTAGTAAAACTTGAAGAGCTATTAACTAACTTTTACCAGTGTTTTAGTGAAATGTTTTTTCAGCTGCATTATGTTACAACACTGATTTATTTCAATCAAAAATTAAATATTTTTAGGTACTTCAGCCAAATATAATTAATATGTAATATCTGCATTTGATTTTCATGAAAGAGAATACATAATAACAGATGATAATGCAAGTGTGTATAAAGTCTGACAGTGAGAAACAGGTAATGAGTAGATCCCTATAATAGAGATGCAGTCTTTGATAAATACATCTTATTGTTTTAATGAAATTATATTTTAAGTATTAAAAGTAAAGCCTGAAATAGCTTTACTTTTTCCCTTACCTCACTTCTAATGACACACAAGTGCCTAAGGATTCCCCTTGTGATAAAATATTCTTATAAGCTACAATGAATATAAAAACAGCTGTGTAAAGCACAATAATATATTTCTAGTGTAGCCGAACAATCTATTCTAATAAATTGTTTTGCATTTAAACCTGTATTATATGAATTAGAATGGTGAGTATTGTTCCAGACTTTCTTAAGCCCATCTAATTAAACAGCTTTGGTGGGAGAAAAATTATATTTCCTTGGTTACTTCCTCCAGTGGATATTTCTTGGACAGCTCTATTACTTTAAGAATTCCAGGAATACTGAAATCCCCCAAAGATTCCTGATGTTGCCCATTACTGTGTCCTTCCTTGGATGAATAATAACTTCAATTATAGCTTAAACTCAGTTTTCCAAAACATGATAGTTTATAAAATTATGGTATGGGTATAACATTTGTTGTTGATTCATGCTCAGCCTGAGACAGACATTCCGCTGCCTTCCAGGAGAAAATTATGTTTCCTTGAATGAGAAGGGTATATGACGACTGTAAAGGCAGGCACTAGCAGTTTGATATAAAAAAATAAATTGTTTGCTGTTATCTGAATATTCTGCAGATCATGAAGCTACAGGACTATTTTAATATTCAGTTTAATATTCTGTGGTGTCTTCACACAGAGCAGTAACATCACCATCCCATTTGCTGCACTATGTGCACAAACAGTAAATACTGGATTACATGCTGGTCTCATCTACACCAGCGTCATTCCAGAATAACAGTTAAAATGTAAAGCAATTTCCCTGGAATTAATCAGGCTGAATCCATGCATTTGTGAGGGCAGAGAATTTAGCTCTATCATGGCCTTTATCCACATCCTTTTAGCTCCAGAGTCCTGTTACTGGCTATGCACATGGAAAGGGGACATATAAGTAAAGTATGAACATAGAATTAAACCTTAAATTAGCTTGAAGAGTGGATAAGGTTGCATTACCTTTAACATCTTCACAGACCCAAAAGTTTTTAGGAAGCTATCTGTGCTTTTTGTATGCATGCTGCTGTGTGAGAAATAATGTATGGAAATGTTCAAGCTTCTTTCAATCATCTTGTCTTCTTTATAGACTGAGAAATTGAGGGTCTAAGAGACACATCAGACAACTTCTAAAATGAATGTGGATCTCATCCTGAGATTTAAACTAAAATATGAATGTTTGAAAGAACTAAGGCTGACTATAGGAATTTTCCTAAGTTTTGCAAGTAGAAAAGGATTCATCCAGTGCAAGTGTTAAGAAATCTCTTCAGATGCTCCAGGGTATCAGAGACACATCAAAGGGCTGACAGATAGGACCTGGGACATATGAAAGACTAATGCTGCTGTGAAGGAAAATATCCCAGAGTATCTAAACTGCTATTAATTGCCTATATGTAGGCAACTGAAACCCTACCTCTGTTAAACATGTTTTAGATATTTGATATTTCTAAGCAGAGACAATTTTGGTTTGATTTTTGACGTGGTAATGTTTGAAGTTTTGGCTTTACTGAAATCACCTTATTTCTGTGACAAGATAATATTCTTGGGTAATTACTTCTAAGGCATAAAAGGTGATATTAGAATGTTAAAGGCTACATTTCACTTTGCATATTAGACTCAAAGCTATTTGAGAAAGTTCAGGTTATTTAAAATATCACACTTTCTTTGTTTTCAAATTTTGCAGAGTAGCTTTATAAATATGAGCTCTCTGACAGCTTGGACAGAAATCTCCTAGAAATGGTCCAGACATCTTAGTGTCATAAACTATAATATCTTCGGTGATTCTAAAATCCATCCCCTAGTCTGAATTTAACCTTTTGGATTTAGATCTCTTCTAGACTGTGAAGCAAAACTACTCTCTCTCCTTAGCCTATTGGAACAATTGTGGTTTACAATGTGTTCATCTTTAAGTATGAATTTGAATAATGCATGACATAATATTACAGGATGGGCAATTGAGTTAGCACTGCATACCATCATATTTTGAATCTCCTGGCTTGTGTATGCTTGATTACTCAGACTCAATGTTACATTAATGTTTCTTTATTTCTATTTAATATTAGAGAGTATGTCCTCCAAATCTTGTAATGGTGTCTTTATAGCCAAAGTAAAGCTGGCAAATATTGGACAGTATATTAGTGCAAATATAAATAAATTAATTGAAATTGTGTACTGGCCAAATTCCAGATGTTGAGAGTAACTGTCAGAGCAGTAGCTACATCTCTGCATACTCAAATAACATCTTTGGGTTGAAAGTTTGAGGTAGAAAGCTTAGATGGAAAAAAAAAAGTGGTATTTATTATACCATACCTAATTTCAAGGGAAATTAGCATTAAGAAGCAGCTCAGTCTAAACATTTCTTATTTCTCCACACATGTATGTGAGGCACATGCTTCTTTATACTCAAAAAACTGATTTCTTGCAACCTCTTGGGGAAAACTGAGAACATTCTTTGTAGCTCTTTAAGCCTTTATAGTTTAGGTTCAGGGTCTATTTCAAGAATCTTTCAGAACTTTTCAGTGTTGCAAATAAGTATAGATTTTCTTTAAACTTCACTTCTGTTTTTGCATTTGGTATAGTCTCTCTTTGCAGTCAGGAACTGTGATCCTCTAAAGAATGAAAGAAATAATAAAGCAATAGATGGGTTTTGCTAGCCACAAAGGCCGAAAAATAGGTAGCTGAACACATTCTAATTGTCATCTTGTAAATTGAATCTATCAGCTAAAGGAGTTAGGTCTTTTCTCCCTGGAGAAGATAAGGATCATCACAGGCCCTCCCCAGGCCCACACACTGACCTGCAGGGACCAGACATGGGAGTGTAAATCAGTCTGGATTCCCATAAATCCATCATCTTCCTCCTGATTTACATCCAGGTAGCCAGGAAGATTTACTCCCAGTACCTGTCTTGAGTGTCCCACCCCCCAGAGGAGCACAGGGGAAAAAAAAAAAACAGGCTCTTTCAATATTGATCTTGCTCCTAAATCTCTTTTTTTTTTCCCCTTCTTCTTTGGATGCAAATGGAGATTGATGAGGCCAGGCCAGCAGCTCCTCACCTCTGAGGATCATTTCTCTATGTTCCTGGTAGGGAGGGGTGGGCGCATCACAGTTTACCAACACTTAAAGATAGCTGCAAAGAGAATGGAGACTCTCTCTTCACAAAGAGCCACATGGAGAAGACAAGAAGCAAAAGGTACAAGTTCTACTGGGAGAGGTTTCACTTAGCTATAAGAAATAAATATTTTTACAGCAAGAATAATCATTCACTTGAACAGCCTACGCAGGGACATGGTGGTGTCCCTATCCACTAGGAGCTTTCAAGATACAACTGGACACTGTTAGATGACTTCATGTGACTCCTGTTCCCATGAAAGATGGGACAAAGTGAACTCTTGAGATCCCTTCACACTTGGGCTGTTCCATGATTCTATGAATAGACATATTCAGAAAGCATTTTGAAACAAAAAAAATTAACTTTGATGTGAAAACTGGTAGGCAAACGGTTACAAAGTCTTGCGGATAAGAAGATTGTGTCTTGTGAGGAGATTAAAATGTATTGGTTTACCTAGCCTAGAAAGGGGCCTAAATGAGATATAACTGATGTTTTTAAATGGAGTGTAAATACTGGAGGAGTGATACTTAAGCAAACAGATAACTGGTGGTGCAAAAGCAAATAAACATAGACTACACTTGAGACATTTAAGCTAAAAGCTTTAAGAAGGTTTTAACTGTAGAATGAATGATGTTCTTTATGTTCCAACAGCAACCAGAAGTGTAGATACATTTACAGGTTAACCGTAACAGCAGTAAAGGGAAATTAAGGGTGTAGTGAGTATAGGTATTTTTAGAGATCAGGTAAATGCAGGTGTTATAACTTGATCCTTGTAAACATGTAAGTAAATAAGACAACCAAACCATCAAAATTCCAACATAAAATTTGATTTGCCTCCTTCTTCCATCTTACAATTTCTGGAAAAAAAAGCAATTTCCAAGAAGCAGCATGTTCTTAGCACTTGTTATTTTTAGTCCCTGAAGATCATCATGAGGCAGAATTTGGTGCCAGATTGACTTGTCCCACAGTAAAGGGATGCATTTCCATACTTGCAGCACTGCAGCATGACCATTTATTTTCTGGGTGAGAAATGAATTGTGTGCCTGTAAACATCCCAAGGGTTAGAACTTCGCAGAGACATCTAGGGAGTGGAGTGGTGTAGCCCAGGATATATGATGGAGCTGCTGTGGAGAGGAAGTCTGGGAAGAGCTGACACTTCTTGCCTCAGGAATTGCCCTGATCTGTTCCTCCACCAGCATAAAATTTGTTCTTTAATAAGAGCTGGTGACATCATGTTATTACAGCCTGGTGTAACCTTGCAAGTGTCTTTGTACCCTGGAGTCAAGAAAAGAAAAAGCCTTCAAGCATAGAAGCGCCTCGGTGCCAGAAAAATTCATTAAAGCAGCTCTCAGGATACCATGAAGTTCCCATTTTAAAATGCCAAAAAAACAGCGCAGGCAGTTTGAATGTTAACCTGCAGATAAAAGATGCTTTCTTTATATTCCCAATGATGCAAGTTTTGACCTTCCACTCATCATTCCATATTTGCAGATAGTGGAGAACGGAGCCTCCAGGGCTAGGAGGGTGAGAGAATAGGGGCATTCAAGGGAAAGCACATCTTTCATTGTGTGTGACAGGCAAAGAAAATGCTCCCTTTTTCTGAAGTTACATTTCAATAGATCACAGTCTTTGTTTATCAAATACAATATTTTGTGTTTCTGTTACAAATTTGAGTCTAGGCTTCCTTTCTGCAGAAATGACAACTCTGAATATTATCAGGGAAAAAAGAAGGTGATTTTAATCTAAATTCTGTCTGCACAAAGCTTTTTTCATTACAAGCCCAGAAGCCAAGCACAACATATCTACAACATTTGATTAGGATCCACTGAGTATTAAGTATAAACTCTCACACATAACTTTCTTCCTGCAGTGCTGCTGGTAAGATATTGAATGCTGTTTTCTCCCTTTGTCTCTTTTCCCAAAGACTCTTCTGTCTCTCTATTATCCTGTGCTGAAAAGTAAGGTTTTTTTTGTATAGAAAACCTAAATCTGGCATAAGGAATTCTGCTGAACCAACTTGCTCCAATACATTAGAGCAAGAAAAATCTACTGGAAGAGGAATGGTATAGAGGTAAGCTAGAGAATTAGGAGTCACACAGTCAACATTTAAAGATTTTGTAAATGGAAAACTAGCAGATGTCTGACTAAGGTGGTTAAGATTATTGTAAGTTCACAAAGACAAGCAGGAAATATGAGCATTGAAAGAGATGTGAATTCTGAATTACTAGGAAACTCTATTTGTATTTTAAAATGCTTTTTATTATTTCACATTTCAGAAAGAAAATGTCAAATAATATTGCCAATTAATAAGAAGTGAAATTGCCTTCTTATCTTGGGGAAACTTAAAATATAGAAAGACATATTACAAGTAGGTATTTTAGTAGTTAGAGGTTGGGGCAGCTGGAGAAATTGTTTTGGTTTTCATCAGCTCATTTTAGATCTAATACCTCTGTGCCTGTAGAGCCAGTGGGACACACTGCAGCACGATAAAGTAGCAGATATTTTTCATTAATAGTTAAGGATCTACTGTATCATTTCTGTAGTGCACTGAGCCACCAGCATATGTGCAATAGGCAGCTTTAACAGAAGTGGAATTAGGCTACTTAGTTTTTACTATATGCCTATATGTACATGCCATATGCACATTTAAAGTCCATTTGCATAGGGTCTGTTTCAGGTTTTTGACTTCAATTTTGCAGTCATAAACTAAGATTTAGTCATTAATGATATCCATTCTAAACAACCTTTCCTTACTATCAGTCAATATGAGTGAGAAGTGACAAGTACGTACAAGTAGCCTTTGCTTGTGCAAATTTTAGATTCAAATTGCAGAGGGCTGAATTCTGGACACAAAAATGCAGAAAAAGAGGTCTTCTTATACATAATACTAGTAATAGAAGCTTGGGGGTTATTTTTGCAGGACAACGGGGTAATGATTTCATACCAAAAGAAGACAGGTAATGTCTACTAGATGTAAGGCGGAAATATTTTACAGTGAGGTAAAACAGTGCCACAAGCTGCCCAGAGAGATGTTGAGTGCCCCAACCCTGGAAACATTCAAGGTCAGGTTGGACAGGTCTCTGAGTAACCTGTTCTATTTGAATGTGTTCCTGTTTATTGCATGGGCATTGGGCTAAATCACTTTTAAAGGTCCCTTCCAGCCCAAACTCTTCCATGATTCTATGATTATTCCTTGTTCCAGCTTTATTTATTTATAAATTCATAAGATGCCTTATTTTGGGAAAAAAACCACTGTTTCCTGTGAATTTGGGGCTTCATCATAGGCATTAGCAGTTTTTGCATTTTACATGATAAATAGTAGTTTAAAGATTTGTAAATTATTCAGGAAATTTTCTTATCTCCTGGTTTATTTTTGTTGGTTTTTTTAAATGAGACAAATAGCAGCTTTAGTTAGAGGTGTTATTACAGTTTGCCAAAATTCTGTCTAATATTTATTTGTAAAGGTTAAATGAACTTTCACAAAATGCTTAGTCAGAGATGTCTTGTAGAAAGTAATTTTCAGAGATCATGTTTAAGAAAACATTAATTTCCATCACAACACCTAGGGTAAACTAGCTTCATTCTCTTACTGGTACTTTTAAAAATCTTCTCTGGATGTGGAATAAAACAATGGAGAATAAAATAAAAGGTTCTATGAGCCTCTTCAAGTTTCTGTTGCCATTAAAATAGCCATTAAATCAGTCATCTGCCTCTACCTGATTAAAGCAGCTGCTTCTGCACTCTAGGTGACGTTTGGCTGATAAACACCTGTAAACAAATCTGTCAGGTGCAGACACCAGCTCAGAGAGGTTACAGAGCTGCCCATTTTTGAGCTTAAGTGGTCCTATATATATCCACAAACACACATCTTAAGTCCACAGCCATAAAGTCACTGCACTTGCAAGGATGAAGAGCAGACAAGATTTGACTGCATGGCTCAGCATGTGGACTTGATGCTCCTTGCAAACTTGTCCTTCTTTTTCTGATCCAGCATGGAAAACAGCCTTCCAAGGACTCTTTGCACATGGTGGATATTTCTCTACGCAAAAGTACTTGATATATTGACTCATTATAAATTTGACCCTTACAACTTAACTGCCTGATCAAGGCTGTGATGTCTAGGTACATATGACAAAATTCCACAAGTCTAGGTGGATTTTTCTCCAGGCTTGGCAGGAACGTGTAGCATAAGAACAGCTCTGTTTGATGACAAATCAATTCAATACCTGTGAACCTCCTCACTCAACTGGTCAAAGACAAGCCCAAAACTCACTAAACCCCCCCCCAAAAAAACCCTACTCAAACAACAAGTATAATAAAACTTTAAGTCTGGTCTACTATTTATAAATATTTTTTTATTCCTGTGGTGCCCTTTAAAACTTTTCTAACCATTCCTGTGGCTGTAGATACACTAGAAATCTCCTAGGTTAATTAAGCTAAGTTCTTATCAGAAATTACAGTAATGGCCAGCTAGCCAAAATACTAATCTCCCAATGTGCAGCTTAAGCTTTGTATCTGAAATCAATCATATTTGCAAGCAGCCTGCAGTATTATACATACTGCAGTCTGGTGTTAAATACCTTCCTATATCTAGCTTTTGAATTTGAATCCCAGGACTCACTCTGTCATGTTCAGTAGAATTTCACCCTGCAATGAGTCCCATAGATTTCCACAGAATATCTGCCTTTGGACGCTATAAGATCATTCACAACACAAATATTACAGTATGTTTCGTGTTAACTGCATGGCCTGTTCATTGCATCCTTAAAGACTGTGTAACTTCTTATTGCTCCATCAAAGAGGAATTGAACATAGATTTCATGTAAAGAGAGGGCAGTCAATCTAATGTTAATATTTGTGTTCAAACTCTATACCTTATATTAACAGTATCTTGCTCCTTTTCACTTTATTGTTTCATAAATAACTGTGTTTCATAAACAGCTGTAGAAGTGTAAGGCTACTCCTATTTTCACAGTAGGATTTAGCTTCTTCAGAGTATGATAAAGGCTATTGGGATTGACTGATTGTGGAAAATGGTGAGTTATGTTTATGTGCTTCATTTTGTTTTTCATTTTGTCAGCAAAACAAAAAAAAAAAGGCAATGACTGTTAGTGAAATCTGTTCCAGTTTGCTTTAATTTCCTTTCTAAATAGTTATATTAATAGGAGAAATCTCCACTCCAAAGAGTGGAAAAATCCCAGAGGTACATTTTGGGTTCTACATGGAATCAAAAAACTGCAAGGACTGTAAGCATTGCTTCTGAAGCTGCCATGTGGAGAGAAATCATGGGGCTTGCTGAATCTCACAGCAAAACCTGCTGCCTCAGCAACAATTACTGTAGATGTGCTTACAAACTGACACCGGTGATAATGTCAGCATGCAGCTGGGATGTTAAATGGAACCTGCTGCTCCACACCAGCTTATTCAAGCAGATTCATGGGCAGGGAAAAAGCAGGCAGAGGGGCAGAGAAGATGCCAGTGTGTTGTGTGTGTGTGTGTGTGTGTTACAGATATATGAAAATGCAGTCATGCATTTCGAAATGAAATGTATAAAAAGGTGAAGACAGTGAAAGAATACCAACTGCCACTCAGCAGGGGATTCAGGGCATCAGGAAAGCAGCATGGTGCCAGCAGGTGAACAGGACAGCAGGAGCCTGGTAACTGGCAGCCAACATGTGGCTGGGCCAGCAGGCAGCAAACACCTGGAAGCTTCTTTGTGAACCAGCCAGCAGGAGCCTGGTACAGAGCAGAGAGCAGGTGGATGGGGTGGCAGCCAGGCTGGATACCTGGCAGCTGCCCGGGGTCAGCTTGTCAGAGAGCTCGCTACACAGAGCCATAAAAAGGGCTGTTTGCTTTTTTCTCCGTCGCCTTATGATTGTTCACATATTTTAATGGGAAAGATGAAACACAGCTTCTCCAAAGTGCATTTAGTGGGAAAGGGAGAGTCTGTGTCATTGCTTAAGAATTTTTTCAGCATTTTCAAAGAGCTTCCTCAGTTTCAGCATCTCTTGAGCAACACTGTAATGAAATTCCTTTACATTGGTCAGTACTTGAACAGTTCTGGTTTTAAGTACCATGATACATATTTAGATCTCCAAGCAAAATTAACACATTAACCAGTACAAAATTAGCCACAGCAACAATATCACTGCAAACCTCTTCTAGTGACCACTACAGCTATGAGATCATTTTTCTAATCTCCAGAGGAAAAAATAGAGATTATGGAAGAGCTGATGGCACTCATTACAGCTCTGCATACTTTAAGGCACTACACTGACTCTCACTACCTAGAAACTGGCTTTGTGTGTCCTTCCTGTCCCTGATGAGTCCTGCAGAGCATGGCAGCCAGAGAATAACAGGTGCTATTGCTGCGATGTCAACCCCCTGGTTGTGGAGGGGACTAGCTAGAACCAGAGTGCAAATCAAAGAGCTTTTAAAATTTGATGTTGCACAGCTCATTAAGCTCTTTTAATGAAAATTATATTTCTCTTATGCATTTTACAGACTTCAGTCTTTCCCCAAAGAATTAACCATACAGCTGACCCATTCAATTAAAAATCTTTCACCAGTTTGAGTCATCTGGGATAAAACTCGATATACATGAAATTAAATCAGAATCCTTCCTTTGAAGAGAACACACAAAACCTCTATACTGATCAGAATGTGGTTTTGTGGTTTTTCTCTTTCGTTCTCTTTTCTTTGCTGATACATCACTCTCTGTAGAGTGTATTTACAGGAGGTTACAGGGTAACCTCTTCACTCCCGGGCAATGACATGCTGCAAGGTATTACACGTTCCTTGGATGTATAAGCAGATGGATATCACGTAGGAAAAAAGAGTGGCATTACCTCTGACCATAACATTGATAGAATCACATGGCTAAATCCACTGTTTGCATTTTAAATAGAGGTTTTTTGAATAAATCGTTTTTTAAAAATGTGACTATAACCCAGACCAGTGCTTTAATGGAAATATATGAAGTCTTAAGAGGAAGAAAAATGAGAGCAAATCACAGCAAAAACATCAAACTAGCTGAAAGAAAAGTGCTAACAGTTACATTGCTAATGGTATTTTTTCCAGAAAACACTGCTGAAATGTTAAAATAATGCATTCCTGTCAGAGTTATGTTGCTTAAACACCTAAACAAAAATAAGTTGTTCAATGGATGGCCCATTATCAGAAGACTAAAATATACAGCTTAGAGGAACATGTGAAATACTTGAATAAGCAATCTGCAGGTAAAGGGCTATAATATATATTCATAAAGGGCAAGAGTTAAAACTGTGCAAGCAACCTCGGCTGTTAATTTCTTGACTGCAGTGCTTACCTTTGCAACCTCTGCATTTTCTTCATTAAGACATCCTAAGTAATTGATCATTTTTATAGTGTTCAGAGGTTCAGATACCATGGAAACAGGCTGAAACTAGGGGAGTGATTGTAGTATTAGAATAATTAGCAGAGATTGTGGAACAAAGTTGCTGCTCAATGATTATCCTTCCCAGTTCATCCTCAGACTGTGACTTGGCATTATTTGTGCTGTGATTTTTGTCTGTGTTCTTATGCAAATCTATACATGTTCACATCTGCCAGTATGCCTGCATATTTTTTCCCATGCAGTATAATATGTACTTACTCTCAAAAGGCATGCTCTCTGATGTAAATGTTCTGTACTACTTACTGAAATCACATTGCCAATGAACTGTTTCTCATTACAGTGGTTTGCTTTGTTCCAGTGGAAATCCAATAATTATGTGCACTAGTTTATCAACACAATTCCTCCTTTTTTATATTATGGCTATTTGCATAAGGTGGTCTGATGTTTCAGATCTGCAGCTCAACATCATGATATATTTTTAATAAGATACCTTCCTTGCTATGAAATTCTCTGTGAAACTGAGAATCAATATTTGTTAGAACTTTCAGAAGAGGATGAATGAGAGTTCCAGTGTGAACTGGCAGGAGTTTTTTGTCCTGGTAATCCACAGGTTTTAGTTCAAAAAACAGAATCATTTCAACTAACTATATTTGCTCCAGGAACAATATACGAACGCTGTGTGGTGCAGTAATGCTCAAGGTGCATTTTGTAAATCATAAACTTAGAGAATCATTTAGGTTAGAAAAGACTTTTAAGACCTTCAAGTCCAACCATTAACCCAGCACTGCCAAGACCACCACAAAACCATGTCCCTAAATCCCACATCTACATGTATTTTAAATACCTCCAGGGAGGCATCAACCACTTGCTTGGGCAGCCTGTTCCAATGCTTCTGATGCAGAAAGCACCATTTTATCTATATTTTTGAAGTGGCAAGGGTATTAGAATTTCTTCTTAGAACCTGTGAGATAAGAAAATACCCAAAATTATAATTTTCACATTCAAAGAATCCTGTAATATTACAGATCTGAAAGCTATGTAACAATACTACACAAGTTTATCTGAAAGCAGTTTTACAGCTGAAATTTCTAATTGAATTTTTACTGTAAGTAAGGAACAGGTGGCAGGTGTTATTTTGATTTGTTTTGATTTTGTCCAGAGTGTTTTTGTCAAGTGGTAAAGACAAATTTTTTGCAATAAGAATCACTTTTCACAACAGATACTTGTTTTCTAATAGAATCTTTTACTTTTCATCCATCTTGCACTACAAAGTATGTTCTTACTGAGACTACTCCACAAAAGTTTATCCGAATAAACTTATCTAACCCTAAAATCTTCTCTTAGCTTTTCATGTAATGAAAAGAGCGACAGTTTTGGCAAATTGAAGTGAATTATGTATCATAGGAATTTGGGGAAGAAACTGAGACTTATTTTCTTTTCTTCTAACATAAAACTCAGCAGACTGCAATTCATTTAAACAAAATGAGAAGGGGTACACTTTTTTCTCAGACATGTCTCATACACGCATACATAAGTGACACACACCTTACATGACAGACAGACACTCTGCTTTTATTTATGACATCCCAGTCAGTTTAGCCAAAATGAAACAAAACACAAAACAAACAAGTAATAGCCAGTGTGCATTTATCATGTACATTCAGAATGCAACATGGCATCACTGCTGAATGAACGATTTCTTTCTACCATGGAATATATTCCAGGAAACATGGTGTAAGCCAATGGCCAGCTGGATAATACTGATTTTACTGGAAAATTCAAGGCAAATATCTAGGTAGTTATTTGTTTTGTGAGAAAAAGAGGCGTTTGAGGGTTTTTGGTAGGTTTACTTTGTCTTGTTAAAAAAAAAAACAAAACAGAACACTTCAGCCTCCAGAATTCTCTCTGAAATACAAATCACAGTTCCTTTATTTATGTAAAAAAATATATATACCATAGTTGACCACATCCACACTAAAACATTGTGAATGCAAAGCTAATCTATTTGAAAGCATCAGGAAGATATTTGAGCAATCCCTACTAGCATTTAAGCTCAGCTCATTGTAATACACATTAGCAGTGTTTTCGAACAGGATGAGACTCCATTTGGAGATGAAAACCACAATTTTAAGGTATTCTAGGTATCATAATGAGAGTTTTTTCTTAACACTGAATATTCATGATGCATCATAAAACTAATGATAAACATAAAAACTGATGTGAACGTTTGAGTAATCTGTCCTTATTTGTTTGGAAGAGCTGTAATAATTGCCTGGTTTGTAAATTAAACATCTGCTATGGGAATAAACAAAAACATAACTGAGCATATTCAAATAAATTGAATTCACCTTAGTTCCATAAATTTTATTATATGGACTCATCAATTTTATTATACCTGAGTGATGCAATGCTATAGAAGTCAGTATGTAATTTTCTCTTAGATAGCCTATTTGTAACAATAAATGTTTTCTAATAAACTATGGCTCTTATTAAAGGTTTTGGTTTGTCTGTTTCTTTTTTTTCTCTAACAGAAAGTTGATAAAATGGATGACTTAAATAAATTAGGCTACTATGTTTGTTTATTGCTAAATTGTTGCCCAGGTCCAACAGAATGTTAAAAATAGTTTCTAGTTGCATACCAGCCCATTCCAGAAATGCCACAATTTTTTTTTACATATACATAAAAAATTCACTTTGTATTTAAAGTAGCTCTGTTTTACTACCTGCTAAGTTTCAAATAGTGAAAGATTTGGATAAAAGACAAACACAAAGACTTTTTAAAAAAGACGGAAACTAAGGGGTTTTTCTGCTTTTTTTTAAGTAAAAAGAAAAGAAACTGGACCAATACATTTTTCCACATTAAGGTGTTAAAACTACTATACAATAAGTAGTTAGTTTTGGATTGCAACCATCGTTATTCAGTGCATGAGCACCAGAAGTAGATGACTTTCTTCCTTTATTCTTAGTCTTATTGCCAATTCCAGAGTAGAAAGTCATTATGGCTTCCTGTTGCATGACTCTGCTGACCAAGTATGGTATCCTGCTACCCTAACTGTTAAGACTGAAGAACAAAAGTTCCTAGCATTCCTATGGAAACACTGCAAATGCAGTGTTTTCTGCTTCCTTGAGGCCAGGATTACATCCCCATAGAAAATGTAGTATAAGACTAAATAGCTGACGATGCCTGGATTTTTACTCTTCATAAGATTATTAAACTCCATAAATATGAGCTTAAGAATCTCAAAACCCTTCTGTTCTTCTGCTTCAGAAAGGTTTTCCCACCTTGCTGAATACTGTGCTTGAGTGTGTTACTCCTTTGATGTAATGTAATTTTGGAGCTTTGCTACTTCAGCTTTTGCTTCCCAGAGAGAAAATTTTTTAACAAATTTCATTTACAACAAGGAGATGCCAAAATTCACCAAAATTGTCTTCAGAAAGGAGGACTTGGAACATAGCACAAAAGTTACTAATACAGAGTGAAATCTGAAAAGAAGCTCCCCTCAAGAAATGAGCTGGAATTGTCAGCATTCCAGGCAATCTCAATCAAGGGCACCATATCCTGGAGGCAAGCATATTAATTTGGCAGGCAAAGACAGTTCAGTCTTTCCTCCTGTCAAGTCGTTTGGTCTTGCAGGAGCAAGTGGGCCATACAGGTGGACCTCTGCCCAACAGCCTGTGCTGTAAAATGCTCGGAAACTGTGTCATGATGTTCAGGGGGGCATTCAACATTCACAGAAGTAGCAATAAAAATTGTGCTGCTTAAGAATTTATGGAAAAACCAATTTATTGGTTTCAGAAGCCAAAGTGCATTCTCTGTTCCTAGTATTTTGTTAATGAACATTAATTGTGTGTCATATGAAATAAGTATCTGAGCCTACTGATTCCAAATTAGTTGCAATGTAGGAAATAAAACAGCTGGTTTAGCTTTTCACTTGCATCAGACAGGAGTTTGTCAGGCTTTTTGTGAAAATTTAGGAAAGAGGCAAAACTCCAGCAAAAGAATCATTCCTTATGAAGCCTGAAAAATTACTCAAAACACTGCTGTATTTTTTCATAAAGATGCAGTTACCTCTTAATGTTAAAACCCTCTTTGTCAAGTGTGAACCATAAATATCAGAAATTCAAATCACTATGTTCCTTTTGAAAAGTTTTAATCAATAGCTTACAGGTGATCAGTACTCCTGTATATCTGCACCTCAGAAGCCAAGTCCTCTCCATAAGCAGTATATAAAATCTTGCATTGTGATTTTACAGATGCATTTAAACATTAAGTGAGCTTTGGGAATAAAGAGAGGAGTGGCTTGGCAAGATAAATCTGTGTAACACTTAGTGACTCATGAATAGACACCTGTACCTGACTTAAGGCACTTGACTCCCACTCACAGATGGTAAGGAGACATAAATTACAAGTCAGAGGCTTGGACAGTAAGGTATGCAGTTGTCCAAAGTATAGTGATGTGGCAGATATTGAAAAAAAATCAGGGCTTGTTTGAAAACATAAAAGTCAGTCCTAAGTCATTCGGAGAGACAAAGTGATCATATTACATTATCATCCTAGACCTTTACATTGCTCTGGGGTTTTAGGTTTAATAGCCACCATTACCATCAGGGAGGGAATATTTCTTGTTTTCATTCCACTATCCAGAATAGCTATTTCTTAATAGCATAGCCTGAGACAGTAACAGCAAAAATTAGAAATGAATTATTCTCATCATTTCTGGGGGAGGCAAAAATCCACTCTGTCTCTCGCAACAATTTTTAGACTGAACACACCAAGAAAATAGAGAGCTGTTTATTGACTTGAAGTATAGAAATGTAGTATATAATTTCCTAATGAAATCTGCCACACACAAAGTAAGGACAAAACCAAAGTTTAATCTGAACTCTGGAACAGGTGTCTAGTGTTATGTACCTACCTCTACGTAGTACCTTACTCCTTACTCTATCCTTACTTCCTGGACTTCTGGTCTTTTGCTTCATAGGAAAACACACGCTGCATCAAAGTAGTAATCTGCTTCACTCTCTAGATACACTCTCAAATGACCTCTGGTGGATGACATAATAAGTTTTGATGCATAAAGGCATTAATCAAAATAGCCCTTTTTCTCCAGCCTTCCCCAGGTTTTTAACTGGTAAGCCAAAAAAGTTTTCTGTTTAATATCCAAAGCTTCCCTTCCCTTCTCTCCTACTGGGACTCATTTGTGTGTTCAGAAATGCATACATGGGACTGTGGACTTCATCTTCTACACTGCCATTGGCCTGAAGCTGCACATTTTTAGGAGGTCTTCACTCTCTTCCACAAGATTCAGTACTTGTAAAGAAATGCAGGAAGTGTTTCTATACCAATAGCACTGAAAAGCCAGATTTAGTCAGAGCCAGTTACTGTCCTGAGTTTCCAAGGCCCCTCAAAAGATTAAGTCCTGTCTCACTTCAGTCTCACAAAAACTCTCAAAAGCTGTTGGCCGCATTTCAGCCACCCCAGCAAAGAAAAAGAGAGTATGATTTGCTTGGTGTCTGAAGTAAAGATTTCCAGCTCCAAACTGATGACTGTCTTCCTTGGCCATGCAGCTTTGGAATGCCAAGTGAGCCCAGGTGCACCTGTGTGTGCACCCTCAGGTGCACTGCACTGCTGCAGGCTCTGCATTCTTAGGAACCTGAGGCTGCACAGCATGTAAGCGTAGGCTTGGATTTTATAATAGCTTGGAAGTGGAGTATTATATGCTTTAATTCTCTGCAGTTTTTCCACATTGTTGATTGCCTGCTTTGATTTCTCTTGTTATCCTCACAAAGGTAGTGTCCTGAATGCTGATGGCAGAAAACTTGGCACTCCCTGAGGCTGTAATTCTATGGTAGCAAATATTGGAGAAGGTCTATAATTTGTGATATACAATAACTGCAATAATGGTACAATGCCTGTGGGTAAAGCAGTGAAGGGAACATAATGCAGCTAATAACTATTCATTTGATGGAGTTTTAATTTGTTTTTTTTTTTTCTGAATGTATCCTGTGTGCAGTATTTTAACCATTTCACAACATTTTTGTAACGATAGTTGTTTATAATTATGTATTTATATCATTTGCCACACTCAGCTTCCTAAAAGGCACACATAATTTTCCAAAGTTTTTTTCAATCCTCAATTTTTTTCTATTGATCTAAATTTTCTATTTTGAGGTACTTATTCAATACTAATAAGAGAGAATGGTTATGTAAATATTCATTTGGCCAAATTAACTCTTTGATATTTTAAAATTAGTTGTTTAAGAACAGTGTGGCTTATTTCTACATTTCTTTTTTAGAAATACTGATAGTTTATGTGAGGAATTCTATAGCCTTTCTCTGTACAATAAAAATATCTCTTATGTTCTATTAGAGGGCAGTAGTAGCCCAGAGAAGAGTAACCAGAGACGAGGAGAGAGTTTCTTGAAGTGTTTGCTGAAACTCTTATCTGCAACTAATAGTTCAGGACAGCTGTAACTCCCTTAGCAGTACAGTGCTTCTGGTACTAAAACAGTTGCCTGACACAGATTGATAATTTATGTCTGTAAACGGCCACTGGGATGTTTCTAGCACATAAATGATGGACAGTAATAACTGAGGATTTGTATCTGGAGCATTACGAGATCTCCATGGTTTGAAGGCTTTCAAGTGCTTTATACAGCCCATCGGGGTAAAGTGATGTAAAGTAGGTCAGGTGCTGGGAGGAGGGAAGTGAGATGGGAAATCATCGGTTGTGCAGACATTAGCACATTGTGATCTCATCTGCTGCTGTGAGGCGGTAACACAGACTTGATAAAGCCTGCCAAAAATATTTTTCTTCATGTACCTGTCAGTGACTCTTCCCTACAGTTGTTATGTCTGACTGCAGCATGTTCTAAATAATAATATGCCATTTGGGAAAGTGCTAATGCAATTTGTATATGAATACTAAGTAGCACATTTCGTAGTTTTCCACCATGCTGTGATCTCCCTGTGCTTTTTTATCATCTCTGAGCTTTGATCTTCTCTGTCCCAAAACAGGAAGCTCAAGCATGCCCAGGAGAGTGACTCCAAGTCTCTAAAAACACCTACACTATCTCTATACAGAAATTCTACTTCTCAAAACAGAGGATAAATATCAATAGGCATAATATAGGGGGGTTCCCACACTGTTATTCTCCAGGCCTTGGCATTCTCAGCTGCATGGTCACTTGAGTGAATCTACCATCCTCATCATCATTCTTCCCCTTTTAACTCTTTCCTCCCAACAGCTGATAAATGCAGCTCAGCAGGGAACTCCTCCACAAAAAATTCCTAAATATACTTTACACATGTTGCTACTTATATTTCCCTATGTATATGTATCAGACAAGAAGAGAATCTTAATGGGAAAAAAAAGTAAATTTAAATTTACCTGACAATTTCAGGCATAAAGCTGACAAATTTAGGTAGTTTTGCCATTTTAAAATCTATTGCCTTCCCCACAGTGATCCTTTCAGTCTGCTCCACGAGGTGTACAGAGAAAGATAATAATTGTAACAGATAAAAATATCCTTTTACATCAAATTAGTGTTTTTATTGTTTGTTCCTGACTGAGCGGGAGTTCATGTGTTTAATGTGCAGAAGTCAGCATGCTGAAGCATGAGGCATCCTGCTACCTAGATATAGCCCTCAGATGAATTCATCCAAAGCAAGAAGCTGTATGAGATGATCAATTACAAAAGCAAAAACAACTGTGCCAATAATTGTCCATAACCAAAATC
Source organism: Ploceus nigricollis (assembly GCA_013399945.1). NCBI lineage: Eukaryota > Metazoa > Chordata > Aves > Passeriformes > Ploceidae > Ploceus > Ploceus nigricollis. The sequence continues at coordinate 680,361 of VXBC01002446.1, read as the reverse complement.
ACCTTTAAATATAATTTATAACAGTTCCTTTAATACAGGCTATAAAATATCATTGGCTATGCTAGTCTGAGTATCCGACTGTTCTGACAATTTCATTAAACCCTTAATAATCCTTTAAAATGAGCAATGATTAATCTATTCATTTGTAAGCCTTGTTGTTGAATGCAGTGATAGACATCATGTTCTTTCACTGGTAACGAGTGCCAATTCTTGGGCATTGTGACAAGTTTCATTTGTCAGTTCCTGCAATTTTTCAACTCTTTCCATCAGGGCATCCACATTTGGATTAAGCATTTTTGCCAAATAAATCCCACACAATTTTTCCACAACTTCTTAATAAAAATAACCTGTGTTAATACTTTGTGCTGTCAAGGTGTGTAAAAATGACTCAGCATAATGCTTGAATGGAAAAGAGAGATAAGAAAGTTTACAGATTAATTTGGACATCTACCCAATAGCATATGTCTCAACTGTTTATAAACCCATTACAATTGTTACTGAAACAAAAATAATGGTTTGCTGAAACAGAGGAGGAAATTGCTTGCTAGAGAAGCAAATAAATGTTATTATTTTTGCATGAATAAATTCTGCAAAGTAGTGAAATTAGGCAAAAGATTTAAAGAAAGAATATTAATTTCCCTCTTTCATCTCCTAAAAACTAATATTTAGAGATGTAGTCTCACCTAAAAATAGGTGTACTATTGTTTGTGTCTTTTCAGATTTCATTTATGCAATAGAAAAGAAAAGAATTATAGAACAATTTTCTGGAGGAAAAACTCCAGGTCTCCAGCCAGGTCTCCCTATGCCTTGGCTTGACTTCTAGCAATGCCGCTGGCTGCTTCAACTCTTGCAGACCAATTGCAGGTTGCTGCTCCTCTGAATCATCATCTATTCTTTTAGCTTTCAGAAGTCACTCCAGCCTGGTGAAATGAAGAGGCCTGCATGAGAAGGCTGCTGCAGACATACTAATATGTCTACATCAGTCCCTCCCCTCAGAAGCGGAGATAAGGTTCCCAATGTCTCTTCATCAAAAGCTTCAGTGACTTGCAAAGCAGAGCAAAAGAGTGACATACCACACATTTGCAGAGCAGAGCAGAAGAGCATTGTACTACATGGCTGGACAATACACCAAAAACATGATATAGAATATCTTAAGCTATACTGCCACTAAGAAGACCCTTTTGGATCTCACACCCAATGCGTTTCCAGTATCAAAATAAAAAGAAGAAACAATGAAGTGGGGTAAGTGGTCTTGCATATCCTACTGAACATTTTTGAGCAGCTGGAAGATTTGCAACTCATTGCTGAGGTGTGAAATACCTGGTGCCAAAATAACATGTGTACTTCTGGTTCTCATCTTGTCTTGAGTTCATCTCTTGATAATTAGTTGCTCTTCTGATTAGTTCTGTAAATTTGGTAGGGCCATGATAATTTCTCAGGCTTGGTGAACTGAGAAGTGCCTCAGTCATAGATGCATAACATTTCATTCCTTTGCCTGGCTAGCTCTTTTCATGAAATATTTAATTTCCTCAGAGATTTCTAATTGTTACTGAAACAAATCATGAGTTTCCCATCAGAGTTTCCCTCCTCAAAGTAAAGGGAGAAAAGAAAGATCTATATAAGTACAGATATTGATCACAGGTATGATTATGCGAGCCTGACTTTCCTGAGAAGTCAGGCTTCAAGTCGTATAATGGCAAGGTTTCTGAGCTTATGGATTGTTTTTTAGCAGTAATGATGGCTAAAATGTCTTTAACTTCAGACATGCCATATCTCATCTGGGCTGTGCAATGCCCTGACACCTTCATGTTATTCTCACAAACTACATATAAATAACTGTCCTGAAGCCCTAGGGTTGGTTATTGTGCTTCTACAAGAGCAGGCCCTTGCTACTCTGACTCACAGATATTTGATATGAATTTTTGGATGCTAATTAAGCCTTAACAGCTTTGTGAATCAAGTACTGTATTTGCAGTTTTAAAATTCAAAAAAAAAAAAAAAGGACAGGAAAAATAAAGCCATCATCAAAAATTCTTCTGGTTATATTTGAGTTAGAGCAAACAATTGCTTGTTGCCTGTCCAAGATTACTCAGGCCTCAGATCTGCAAAAAAACCTGCACAAGTAACACCTAGCCCAGTTCTGTCCAAGTAATCACAATACTTTGCACGCTTTTATTAGTAGGGCTTCCTAAGCCGTATTGCTTTGATGGGGCTGGATTTATGGTATAATTACATGGACAGTTATCCCAGAATAGCTGAGAGGAAGGTAACCTCTGAAAGGGAGTCAATGTTAAACCCTTGTAGGTGGAAATGGAATCTTAGCATCTTAAATTGCCTGAGTTGCAATGGCACACTGTGCCTGACTAAAGCCTCACTCCCTGAGAGCTATAATCCAAAAGGCCACGATTTACGTACACTGATAGATCAATTGGTGTGCTGTTAATTTGATATACATAAATATAGAATGGAATCATAGAAACACAGAATAGTTAAGGTTGAAAAAGACTTCCAAGATCACTAAGTCCAACCTTTAATTGAATACCACCATGTCAACTAAACCATAGCACTAAGTACTACATCCAGTCATTTCCTGGACACTTTCTGGGACGGTGACTCAGCCATTTCCCTGGGCAGCCCATTCCAATGCTTGACAACCCTTTCAGTAAAGAAAATTTTCCTGATGTCCAACCCAAAGCTCCCTGGGCACAGCTTGAGGCCATTTCCTTTTATCTTCTCACTAATTATATATGGGAAATGAGGTTGATCCCCATATCTCTACAAACTCCTTTTGGGTAATTGTAGAGAATGATAAGGTCATGCCTGAGCCTCTTTTCTTCAGACTAGACAACCCCAGCTCCCTCAGACACTCCTCATAAGTGGCCCAGAATATCAATGACTACTTCATCCTGGCTGCTCCCCATTCCCGTCTCCCAGCTCAGTGGTTAGTTGCCCTGAGGATAACTGGTCTTTCAGTTAAAGACTGAGGCAAAAGTGATATTAAGTACCTCAGTCTTTTCCTTATCCCTGCTGGCAATGTTCCCCTCCACATCCAATGAAAGGTGAAGACTTTCTTTATTCTTTCTTTTGCTGTTGATGTATTTATAAAACCACTTTTTAGTAACATTTGCAGAGTTTGCCAGATTGAGTTTTAGCTGAGCTTTCACCTTTCTAATTTTCTCTTCACATGACCTAGTAACATTCTTGTACCCATCCTGAGGTGCCTGCCCCTTCTTCTAAAGTTTTTTCTCCCTGAGTTCCAACTAAAGCTCACCATTCATCCAGGCTGGTTTTCTTCCCCCACAGCTTGCCTTTTGGAAGATAGCCTGCTCCTGCAGATTTCCTTTCCTTTAATACACCTATCAAGTGTGGTTTTGCTTCTTGTGTACACGCACACTTGAATGGACATGCTTGAATGGACAACTTCTTTTTTAGTTGAAGCCATGTCTGGAAAAGAAGGAAGGATTCTGGAGGCTCTACTAGCACCTCTAGCACTTCTAAAAATCTCACTCCCCTAAAGATGAAGAATAATGTGGAATGAAAAAGGAAGCCATGACTACTGGTTTTAGTTTAAAAAATTGTTTCAGAAAATAACAATTGAAAAATCTAAGTTATCATAAAATAATCCAAAATCTTTTTGTATAGCACAGCACACAAAAACACATAGTAATTGCTACTGCATTGAGTTGGTAACCAAAATAAATTCCCAGAGTAAGACAATTTGAAGTTGTCATGACATGAAACTGGTAAAGACAATCAGGCATTTATAAGAATAATTATTTACTTATCTGTTTCACTGTAAAGACTGCCAAATTTAGGCCACATTATTATCCAGTTAGTCATGCTGACTATTATCTTTCTGTGAGCCTTATTAATTAGAATGACTCACTGAATAAAGTCCTATTCAGTATAAGCAACTAAGCAAAATCTGACCCTTTTGGAAAACAGTCTTCTATTTCAACAGCTCATAGGGACATCCTCTTGGGGCTGATATCACCAAGTTCCTGCTGACCTGCCATACACATACGCTGGCTGTATAAAAAGGCGTATAAATTTGTTTAATTATTTATTCAGTTTAATATCTGAACCTTAGAGAAAGAGAAACTGCAGCTAAAGGAAGGATTTTTTAGCATTTCAATAAAGTAAGCAGACAAACAGCACATGGAACAATAAGAACACTATTGAAACAAATAAACCAACCAAAAATCAGTAAAAGACAGAAAACTAAGAGTTAATAACTCATCTATGGACTTTTTAAAAGATAATATGCAGACAAAATAATTGGTTTTAAAGAAAAAATTGCCTAAAGGCACATAGTGGGAAAAATCCCTGTTTTAACAAAGCTGCCTTTATTTACAGATTTTGTAAAACAGTATGAATTTTCACTGAGCCCTAAAATACTTCACTTCAGGAAACTGCTGATTTCTTTTCCTGTTGGCTTCTGAATAAAAATCTGACACTCATAGTGAAATATTTGTTTAAAGCTTCAATTTATTTGCTCCACGGGCTTCCTTGTGCTTATCTAGCTCTAATTACTCTTTTGCTGAAGTTGCTGTATTATAGTAATAGAAAACCCATTAGTTACTTGTGTAGTATTATCTGCCTGTAATCTGTCTCCTCCTGAGTTTCCACATACATTGGTCTTTATTTGTCTATGGCACTCACAATAGGATTTTCCTGCAGTACTTCACAGGCTGAAGATACAGAATATTATTCTTTTGTTGAAACTATCATACTTCAGCAATGAATAACAAGGTGATCTCTGGCTCTTCGGTGCATGTCAGCTTGAGATTTTTTTCCATATGTTGTCAAAACAGCAGTGTGCTGAGTTTAGAGCTAACCATACTGTTCTACCCTAGACCCTCTAACACTGACGTGCAGCTTGTCAGTGATTGACACCCACACTGGTGGGTCCTTGTGCGTGTGAGTGTGTGTGTCAGCATTCCCCAGACTGCTTCCCCCAGCACCAGGGCTGCAGTCACTCCCTTTTGTGCTCCCTCATCAGAAACTCTCCATTAATAAGAAATAGCAGAAATAATATTAGTATTATCTTCTAGTACATTTTTCATATCAACCTAAGTCATGCTCTGCTTAGCCCCTGCCCTGCCATGTGAGTTGTGTACTCACACCTGAGTTGCTGTACATGCAACCTTACCTCACATGCATGGAACTGCAGTATTCCCACTATGACAGCAGCCCTGCAGTTTGTGAGTCATGTGCTGTAAACAGAACAAAGAACATCTAAACTCTGGACATGCTGCAAACACGTAAAGGATCACTCAAAGTTTGTTTCCTGAACAGCTGTGTAATCCTTGAAGCTGCTAGCAGGCTGTCACTGTCATTCATTAGGGCAGGTTGTCATATGCCTTTGGCTGACCAAGTTGCAGGACTTTTCTTGGAGCAAAGTCTTGGCAGTCCCAGGGTGTGTTGAAGCAGAGCTTCACTGCTATTGTTTCGGCTCCAATGCAGATCTTTTGTTTTGCTGTCAGATTTCTACCAGAGTTAGGAGATTTTGGATTGTGACTTCGGAAACTGTTCACCAATTCTGCCTCTCTTGTGGTATCCAGGTAAAACTTGGAAACAGACAATAACAAAGATTAGCGTGTTTAAACAACCATCAAAGATTACAAATATGGACTTCCAGTGAGCCTCACAAGACCTGCAGATTGATATTTAATAGGAGGAGTCCCGTGTTGTTCATACAAGAAATATAAGTTAGAAGGACAGCCTTTTTATTATATTTCGATTACAATCTCTTCCACTAAAACATGGGGTCTAAAATGGGGGCTGGTCTCAGTTTTGAGTTCCAGATCACCTCGCTACATGTGGGCAGTGGTGCCTGTCCTTCATGTGGGAGCAGGGAGGTTGGAACATTAATTCAGGCAAGTGCACCCCTGCTGCTGCAGAAGAGCACGGACATAAACTAGTTCATTAGACTAAAGATATCTACAAGATTTCGAAGTTATCTTAAAGGTGTCTTTTATTGTAAAGCACTTTTGTGGTTTTAGAAGAGAAGATTGAAAGAAAACACAGAGTTTGTCAGTAAGTTTTCTTCTGTTGTGTTTTTTTCAGCAGAATAGGTGTATGATGTGTTTCTCCAACTTTATCAAGGTGACATAGCAAGTTAGTAACTGAGTCAAAGCTAATTCTCCATTATTTGGCTAAGATTTCTGTCTCTTCACAGATTAATGTTAGCATAACAAATTACGATCAGAGAATATGAAAAAGAAAGACTCTTTCATTCTATCTTGATTTTATTCATTATATAGCAGTCATTTCTTCTAGTGATAATGATTAGCTTTCAAGATGTAAAGCGTATGCATTTCAAAGACAATTAATTTTGATTCACTACTGCTCAACTTGGTAAAGTGAAGGATGTGTGCTGCAGAGTGGATTTTTTATGTTATGGAAAAGTTAAACTCCAAAGGGTTTTATTTAGCTTCAGTAGTTTAAGCTCATCAATGTCACTTCAAGGAGACTAAACATTCATCTGACTTTGAGACTTCCAAATAGAATTAGCAAATGTTTAGCTGCTTTTCTGGCTATTAAAGGCAGATGTCTTCTCTTCTGTTTACATGTCCAGACTGTGAACATGAAAAGTAAAGTAAAATAAAATAAAATAAAATAAATTAAAATAACAATAAACCATCAGAACATTACTTAATTTTTAAAACTATATATAGGACCATTTCTGCCATCTTAAATACTAAATCTTCTTAAATATATATTTTAAGAGGAAAATTATCCTGTATTCTAGACAGAGACAACATAAAGTTCTAGACAACTTCTGTAAAAGTATGTTTCCCTCAGACTTTAGTTCTTAAAATTGCTACTTTACTCCATGCTGTTTTCAGAAGTTTTAACTAGGAATAATTATGCAAATTTTTCTTCAAAATATTTTAAAAACTTTGTTTACAAAAAAAGATACTGACCTTTGTTTGAATAAACTATCTGTTTGAAAATCTTTATTCAGAATAATATTATTTTTATTTACTAATTCAGAGACACACAAAATGCATTAAAATAGGTGACATATTTTTCTATGGCTGAAACTAATACCTCTGCTTGAAGGAGTGTTATTGTATAGATTGATGATATGAAAAAGCATAGCTAGAAATCAAAAGGAAAAATATTGCCTTTAATGTTAAGTCTGTATGGTCTCAATACGCATAAAGGAGTTTCCAGATTTGTGTAGCTTAACTTTTGAAAGAATTTATAGCTGATTATATTTCTGAAAAAAAAATCAAGACATCTCTGTGTATGTGCTTAAATATAGCTTAAGGAATTTAACTTTGCTTAGTCAGATTTAAAATATTTCAGTCTAAAGCTGTGGGGTTTAATTCATATTTCAATTTTTCAGCTACAATTCTAGCTCCTTAGTTTTTAGCAGTTAAGTCCTACCAAAATATTCCCAAATCATGTTGGACATATGTTATTAGGAGGTAGTCTTGGTGACAGAAAAGGAGAAGCTGGACAGTAAAGGAAAGTATAAGGATGCTCTGTGAACTGCAGCATAGAAATAGGTGTTCTTGCTGGGCATCCCCATAGTTACAAAAAACAGACTACAATGAAGTTTAAATTCAATGGCAGGAATAGGAATTTACTGTCATAAAATTAAAAAAAACCCAACCAAACAAGAAAAATGAGCCAAACCAACAGAACCAAAATCCAAACAGCAACAAAAAAAAAACCCAAACACAATCAAACTAAACAGGACCATTTCAAACCTTTGCAGCACTGCATGCTGATGGTAGATCCTTAAAGGAACAGGTGCTGAAAAATACCAAGCATTTTGAAATCTTGCAGTTCTGACTGATACTCTTCCTGTAACCTCTGGCATAAGTTTGTGTTTAACCTTGCCTATTACATGCAGTTTGTAAATGCTTTATACTTTGCAAGTTGTGAGAAACTATTTACTTGACTGAAGATTATTTTCTAGTTCCAGCAGAGGACTTGCAATAGCACCTTTGGATAAGATCAAATTGCTTATTGAGTAATCTAAATTCAGTAGTGCCTGAGCAGTATGATCTAGCTCGCTTTAATTAATTAACCCCTCAAAAATTGCAGCATTGAACATCCAGTTGAGAGAGCAATTAATGTCTACAACAAATTATGTCAACATTCTCTTATGTTTTATTCATATACAACTTTACCTAATATAATTAAAGACTAAGGGCTTCTAATTCTGCCGTTATTTACACCCTGTTCATTGCACACTTCATTGACTAATTTGAACCAAAAAAATGAAGATATAAGACTTTCTGATTTCAATTACCTTAAGTTGATGTTCTGCTGCCTACAGCTTATCTGTACATATGCGAAGAAGTGCCAGACACCCTGCAGCATGCTATGGCATGTTGAATAAAAATCAGGGAAAACACAAGAGAGGTTAACTTGCCATGAAATGGAAACACACCAGTTTTTATAAACTGGAAATTTTCAAAGGAAAAAAACATGAGATAAAATTAGGAGTTTCTTATTTTTAAATTGAAATTATGACATACAATTCAGTTTTCTTAAGCGTATGATCTTTGACATTTGGACCCAACCAGTAAAATGACTGTTGCATACACTAAACAAGGAAACAAAACAGAAATTTCAGCAGAAAGTTTGACAGGTTTTGCCATTCCTTTAACTACTTTTGACAATTCCTTATTGGTAATAATCATTATCAGTATTAATAATATAGCATCTCCTATGAACTTCATCCAAAATTTCCATTACACAAAGAACTCTTAGCAATAGTTAAGTGTAAAATCCAACTCTTTTCTCCAGGGCTTGAGGATAACCTGTCAAGATCTTTTGAGCAAATAAGTAGTATTTCTGTAATGAAGAATACTCTTAGTAAATGTTCTAAATGTTTTGTCAAAGATCATGCTGTGAACTCACACATTTTTCTTGATCTTTCTGGGGAGAACAAGCATGTTTAACAATGTTCTCAAGTACAAGTCACGTTTGTGAAACATCCTATCAACATGAAAAAACATTACTTTTTTTACATTTCTATTTGTTTTTGCACAGTCTTTGAAGCATGTACTTTCTTTTAAATGTAATTGATCTTAGCTAAAGGATTTTTCTCTTGGATTCAGGAGATGGGTAGATAAAATGGACAAACTTTCATAAGCACATATTTAGACTAATTACAGAAAATGTGCTGCCTTAAAAAACTGGGATAAGTCCCAGAAAAAGAAAATGTCGTTAAATGCTGCCTTAATTAAAATCTATATTGAAGTATCTCCCGCAGACTTTGTTAAGAAGTTACAGGTTTGGACAATTTATTCTATGCAGCATACTCGTACTATCCTAGTATTGAAAATAGCAATAAAAAATGCAGAATCCCCTATGATTATCTTTGTAGCATTCAGGCAGTTTTTCATACTATTACATGAAGCTGGTTCACAACAAACATCTCAGTCCTAAAACTGAGCTATGTTACTTCGATGACCAGGAGATTCCCACCCTCTCCCATTAAGATTGTATGTGGTTCTACCGTGAATATGCAAAATTATTTTATCAAAAGCTATAACAGCTTTTTAATGGGTGTTTGCCCATTAAAATTATGCCATGCACATTTCAAATATAGAAGAATTTAAATGCAAAAAGTAAAAAATCCTGATAAAAATACTGAGAAAAACTTGATGTCCTGTAAGTAGTCACATGAAAAAAAATAACTTTACTGTAGACTAGCTTTACTCTGTTTTGTCTCCATGTGTTCAACTCTTTCATATCTTTTTCAAGATGATTAGTGATTTGATTTTTCTCCCAAATTCAAATTAAATTCCCTCCCTACCTTCTGTTTAACAGAACTTCATCTTTGTAGTGACTTTCAAAGCCACAGGATAGTCCTAAAGTAATTGAAATTTTTGGTTCTGCTGTTAAAATTAGAGAAGAAAAAATCTGCTTTGCTTTGAACTCTAACTTAGGCTCTATCCTCTTTATGCTCCATAAATAAACAACCTGGAGTTCTCTGATTTTAACTATATTTCCACATGTCACTGACTATCCCACATTATGTAAATGACTTTATAAAGAACAAGGTCTGCTACACAAAAAAAAAAACAAAAAAAAAAAAAACAAAAACAAACAAACCAAAAAAAACCACCAAAAAAACCAAGAAAAACACCAAACCACAAACCAAGCAAAACAACAACAACATCAAAAACAACCCCAACCAAACAGAAGACCAAAACCAAAGCCAACAGAAATGTAACTCTTTCACTGATTGCAGTTTCTCCAAGAGAGTTTGATAGGAGTTTCTGAGAGATTCGAAATCATAGTTAAAATCGAACCCACCCCTCTATCCTTAGGATATATTAGCACAGAAAATCCATTTGCCCTATTTTCTCCAAACTCACTTATTTATCCTTTCAAGATTTTCCTAGTTTCAGCTGGGATGGAGTTAATTTTCTTCCTAGTAGCTGGTGCAGTGCTGTGTTTTGGATTTAGGATTAGAATAATGAGATAAAACATGCTCAGTAGTGCTTGCCCAAGTCAATGACTTTTCAGTTTCCTTAATCAACTTCCTTCCTGCTGCCCAAGAAGCTGAGCAGGAGCAAGCCAGGACAGGTGACCTGAACTGACCAAAGGGATGTCCCATACCAGCGAAAGTTCAGTATATAAACTAGAGGGATTTGTCTAGGAGGGGTAGATGATGTGGTTTAGTAGTTTAGGGGTTACAGTGTGGGGTTAACAGCTGGACTTGATGACCTTAAAAGTCTCTTCCAAACATGATGGTTCTATGATTCTGTGAGCCTAAGAGTTAAGGAAATAAGGGAAATATGAGGCAAAAATGATTTTTCTTTTTTTTTGCCACAAGTATAGTCACAACCTATCAGTTACTTACCCTATTTATAGATATTATAGAAGATTTTTTAAATTGACATCTGAAGGTGATTAATGCACTGACAAAGCAGAGCCTTAGGAGCAGTTGCTCTGGAATATCAGTTGTAGCATGGAAGAAAGCACACAGAAGGAAAATTGGCTTGATGGGTGATGCAGGCTGACATTTCCCAGCACATTCAACTTGATGACTCAGTGACAAATAAAAGATGGGAGATTGGGTGGGTTTATAATTAAGGGCTTTAGGAGAGAAGACCAGTAGTTTATAATTACATTTGACTGTACTATTTGCTTCTTCTGAATAGTAATTGAACTTTAAAATTTGCTTTTTACAAACATGCTGGTGCAATTTCATTCCCCAAATATCTGTATGATGCAGGCAAATGAGCATTGCAAGTACAGCCAAAACAAATTTATTGAAATGTGTCTTAGACACAAAATTATACTACACTTCCAGGTCTTCATTTGAAGCTGTACATTAATCTATTGCTAGTTTATAACTATTTTCTGGCAAAGCTGACAGCTTTTCTCCTAAAGTGAAGTAAAAAATAGTAGATTTTGGGTCATGTCATATTTTGTCACCTTCTTCCTGCAGCCCTAAAGCATCCAGAGCCTATAATCTATTCTTTTTAGGGTGTTTCAGAGGAAATGTCTTGTTTGTGTGATATCCACTGTAATTCAGTCCAACACAGAGGTAATTACAACGGAGTAAGAAACCTTGATAGGCACATGGATGCCTGATAAATACTTTGCGAACTCATAAAAAACAAAAGCAGCATTTTCAACTTGTTTAGCATTCCTTGAGGAGATTGATAATCTGATTTAAAAAAAACAACAAACCAATATTAAATCTCCCACCTTCTGTCTAAGAGAACTTAATCTTTACAGTGACTTTCAAAGCTGTGGGATAGCCTTTGTAAATGAATTTTCTTGTTACATGATAAAAATTACACTGCAGTTCTAAAACCTAATTTAGGGTGTATGGACTTTAAGCTCCATTAATCATCAGCATGTCCTTCAGCTGAAGTGTGCTCACCACCTCTCACAGGCTGTAATATATTATGTAACCACATAAAATATAAACTGCAGTAATAGACTTTTAAAAAGATAAAATGCAAGACAAAGCTTATGTATAAATATTGAAATCCGTTTTATTGGGGTACTACCCTGGTACAACACTTGAAATTGAATTAGAATTACCTCTTCTTTCAGATCCTCTTCAGAGGTAGAGTTCAATTAACATGAGAGGGACTTATTAACCTGCATGAATGCCACGTTATATGAATGCAAACCTTGGAAAACGCTTTATTTCAACTCTTTCTGAAAACAAAGACTCATTATTTCTTGCCTACGTCACTATTCCGTTTCAAAACTGGGGTGCAATAGAACCAAAAGTACAGATCATTTTTCATGATTTATAAATATTAACATCCTTGTACAGGATTGCCCCCACGAAGAGCAAGCGCTATGTTTGAAGAAGTACTTCTCCTCAGTGCATTACCACTGAGGCATTAACACTGATGTTCAGTTTCAGGAATGTGTGTTTGAATAAAGAATGTGCACTCTGCAAGATGCACAGTAGTGAGATGCCTGAAACTCATTATCTATCTACCAAGAAAAATAACATTGTTCTTCTAAACAATGTGCTTCTTTCTTAGCTTCTCATTAGTTTGTGCACTGTAACTTTTAGAAAAAATGCTAAGTCCTGGCTTGCAGTCTGAGGATCAGGTCCAATATCTGCTTTTTCAATATCTACCCCTTTGTTGCAGTTTCTTTGTTCTTGTGTTTATCCTCTTGTGCTAGAGAGTCAATATTTCATTGCTTCTTCTACTCTGCTATTTTCAGCTTGGGGCATTTTCCTTTTTTCTTTTTTTTCCAGTTAGACTGCTGGAATTCCTTGGATTAATTTGTAAGCATTTTAAAAGTACTTATGTCCAAAAGGTAACTAAAAGTTAATTTCTGCGGGTACACAACTTGCAATTCTATGTTGTGAACAGAGTTCATTTGCCCTGCATTATCCTAGATGAAAATTATCTCTGCTGTTATTTGGAGCAACGCCTGAGTGCATTTGGAATATGCTCAGGATCTCAAATGAGAACATGTATCTTGAAATTGGATAAAAACTAGCCAGTAAGCTTCGAGATGCATGCCAGATGGAGGAATCACAGTGGTTGGGGGGCAATATCTATTTAATGTAGCAATAAAAAGAGATAAGAAAATTTGTACACCTGCAAAATGCAGATACCACCAAGCTAATGCCGACTGAGCCTTGGCACACCAGGCCAAGGATCATCCTGGAGTGATAAGCCCCATGGAGCTCAGTTTTAACTCCCCCAAATGCAGTCATCTCAAATCCAGAGGCAAATTTGACTCTCTCTATGCCACTATGGTGTGTGTGGGTACCAGGATCTCTGGAGTCCAGCATACTATAGACATGCCCAATACATTTTTAGACTGGTTTTGTTGGTAGACTTTCACTCACAGTATCATTTTACTTAAGTAGCCACTACTACTCTTTTTTCATTGTTGTTGTTTCACTTAATGAATTGTCACAGTTCCAAGAGTGAATTCTACAACAAGATCCAAATATGAGCATATATTTTGGGAAAATACAGTCTATGAAATGAAACTAAAAATAAGAGAAATTTAAAAGAGTTGCACTCATAAAAGAGAAACCCTTTTATTTTATTAAGTACTTGTAGGGAGACTAAAAGAATGCTCTCTAGAGCTATATGCTATACAGTCTAACTGCAAAATCATTATGCTGGAGTAGATGCCTTGTCCCATCAATATCTTTTTATTTCCAACAATATTGCAGGCTACTGCAATAGTCTGAAAACAAAAATTTTCCTATATACAATATTCTCAGTTAATCTCTCTATCCATGTCTCTTGTTACTGTTATGTGCTACGATAGAAATGTAATGTAAGTTAGGTATTCAAATTTCCTTTGCAGTCAGTGGAGGGAGACAAGCACTTTAGAAGGACATTTCATCCCATTACCAAAATCAGAATCCCACTCTGCAATTCAGAGAGATAGGACAGACTTCCTTCAACCAGAAGCTGGAATCTGTGTTGTAGATAGAATCATAGAATCACACAGCGCACCTGATCTAGTTGTCTGAAATCTCTGCATTATTTGTGATAAAAAATAGTAACTTCCATTCATGCCAAATTAGATTCCAAATAGGATAGATGAGTTCATTGTTAAAGATATCCTTCCTCTTACTTGACTGTTAAGGGAGATGCTGGGCATCTGCCTCAGGTGTAGAAGACAAAGATATCTAACAGTAATATCTTCTATCTCAATGACTAAGACTGCTTTCTTTCTTAATTGAGCCTAAGCTCCTACCCTTGGCATTTCAACTAAGTTAAATCCAAAATGAAGGTAAGATGAATCTTGGGTGCTTCCCCATCCGTGTCCTCTATTTGCAGATGTTTATCTATTTAATTACATTCCCCTAATTCCTTTTGAGCACCTATTTGATTCTTACTTTGAAATTATGTACTCATTTAAAAGTCTTTCCAATAATTTAGGTAAAAGTCCAATTTCTAGCTATGAATGTGCATTATAAAGTACAGGGATCCCTTTTATTTTCTTTATACACACAAGTTCTAGCACCTGGTTGTGGTTCATCCTCCCTCATTCTCCCAGGGAAGTTTTCGTAACTCTTTTCAAACTGTAACAGGTTTCAACCTCTTAATTTCTTTCTACGTAATTCATAAATATTTGTGTGACATATGTATTCCTTCTGAACTGTATAGCATTGGAGAAAAAAAATCACAGCTCTCTTTCTTCTTCCTTAGATAGTGTCAGTTAATGAATCTCACATGGCTTACATCATCACCGTCTATTTTGGTTCCCTTATAATGTTTGTAGAGTGTATAAACAATGAAATCAAATGCAGAACATCCAGTAATGAATAACCTAATGTAAGAAGGGAGGGCACTGGGGGCAGGGGTAGAAGATATGTTTTATTGCAGCAGCTCTTGTTTTATATTACAGCCCCATCTGCCTGTTCTGGACCTTTAGATGGCATCCGACAGTACAAGCTAAAACAATGATCACTCGGAAAACACTTCAGCAGATCAGCCAAATAACCAGACTCAAACCAGATGATGATGCAAAATTAAGTGCCTATTTCATCACAAGTTTATTGAGAAAGAACTAAGAAAAACTATTCTTATAACAATGACAAAAAATTTAACACAAACCTTTTGTAATATTGGAAGTATACTCTCCCACTGCCATGTCAGTGAATACGCCATTTTACCTTTTTTTTTTTAATTAAACCTGGTTTGTTCAGACTGCCTTTGTTAAATCACTTTTTCATGAAGCAACATTTTCAGTATAGGACAATACTGTTAATATTAAGAAAGATTTTTTTTTTATTCAAGATCACCCACTTAGAAGCACAGTCTGCATGTACACATGCATGTACACATCTGCTGTGGTGATAATTAACAAAGACCTTTCTTACTTGGTGTGTATGCATACCGTGTTTATATTCTGAGATATAAATATTTCAGATTCTTTGTATAGAGGGTTTAATTTACCTTCCAGTTCAAACTAGCAAGGTCAGTGATTTCCCCCAAGCATATATCAACTACAGAACCATCTGCACTAAGTAACTCTGCGTTGATTTACTGAGCTATCATTTTTCACTTCTATTTCTTGTACTTCATAAATTTTGCATTCTGCTATTTTCCTTATCTTCATTGTCAATTTCTCATATATATAGAAAGGTGGTAATTATTTTGCACCAAATATGTTTCACAATTTTTTTGTAATAATCAGACATAAAGTTAGTATATTCTCTTCAATCTAAAAATAGACTTTTTTTCCCCAAATTCTTCTTGATAGATCAGTCCACTAAATATATAAATAAATAGCTCTTAATGGTTATCTACTATCAAGAAACAGAAAACTTCTCAAAGTTGAGTTATGAGATATGATTTGATAATTTTGGAGCACTATTACTTTTAGACTCAGCAGTTTGGCAGCGTTAAAATATGATGATCATTTCCAGCCTTCTTGCCAGGAGTTCAAGACAGGTATGAAATTTAAAGCCTAATTTTGTTCTCTCCCTCTACTGGCATAAATCAGGAAAAATACCATTTCATTCAGTTGAGATACATCAATGTAAAATTAGATGTTGGTCCTGATGTCAACTATCACTTCAGAAACACTACCAATAATGCTGCTTTATTATTATTGTTGCACTTGATATTGGTATTCTGATATTTCCCAAAAAAACAATGACAGGAGTGAGGTACCTGTGCACAAGCCATGTGCTGCTAGCATACCATTATTCTCACCTTTCTGAAAATGTACCGTCTCCTGTCAGCAATGTTTTGGTTATCTGTCTCACCAGCATGCAATTCCAGTTCTGAAGGACAGTTCATAGGAAGTACATTACTTGAACATACAATTCTCTAACAAGATCTAAACTCTCATTTATGGTCAGTTACCACATAAGAAAACAAATGGGGAGGAGGGAAAAAACTGGCAAATATAGCAGTAATGTGATCTTGTACAGTTTATTTCTGAGAATGATTTGGTCATTCTGAATAATTGAAGCTTTCTGAGGTAAATAAAAAATTATCAGCAGTCTCCATCTGCCTTTTACTTGCTTTACAAATTACTAGAAGGGAAATTGTGTGTGACAAGGTGGGTTTTTTTACCAATGGAAAAGGAAGGTTTTTTTCTCTCTTCTCCTTTGAGCATTTGTAGAGGTTTACTACTCCTTGCTAAAATGTGACAAGAGTAATGTCTTTTGTGGTTTACTCTCATATTTTGTTTTCTTTCTTCAATCTTCTCTCCTTCAGCAGTCTGAAAGATCTTTAATGTTATTCTGTCCTTTGCATGCAATACTGTGAACAGATTGGTGCTGTCAGGGAATTACATCCAATCTGTGTTGAGCTTTGAAGAGGAATTGTTTATGATTAGGCGATTTACAGTTGAAGTGGGCAGAAGATGGCAAGGCCTATAATTAGAAGGAGGGAAATTTATCTCCCAACAGCATGTTCCTCCCTCTGAGCAGAGCCCTAGAGTGAGAAAAGGGCAGATGTAAACACACTTCTCCTCCAAGCTGGCTGATTCTGCACCTGGGTTTGATTGAGTCTGGGTTGTTGCTGCCAGAAACAACAGTTGGACTTCATCCTGGTTAGGAAAGGCAAATTCTATCACCACTGTCTTCTTTGCTTAGCTTATCTGTTGTGTTTTCTAAAGCATTTTGTTGAAACACATCTCCCTCTTTTGACCCAGTTGGCCAAATGTGCATACACAAGCTGTGGCACATTACCTGCTCTTGGCTTTGAGCAGTCACAGGTCACTTGAAGAGTTGAAAAGGAATCAAAATGCCCCAGAGCAGTCATGCTAAGTAACATCTGTCTGAATATGAACAAAGAGACATTTTCAATGCCCAAACCCTCTTGCTTAAATCTGTGTAGCTGTATCCCTCCTCTGTTCTCCTGCCTGTAACTGTGCATCAGGGATGTGGCTCTGCTGTTGGGACTATGCCTGTCCCTAGTAGGCTACAAGCTATTTCACAGATATTACACCTGTGTTTAGCAGTCCAGGGAATGGTTGAGTGGCATGGCAAAGGGCTCATATTCCCACTTCTCACATCAGCTTGCTATCTGTCTTACAGGTGTCTGTGGTTACCCTATGGGTTTCATTGGAGCAAAGCACCTGAGTTTCTGAAGTTGGCTTCTCTTGCACACAAACATCACTCACCCAACTCCCACACTCTACTCTACCATTCCCAAGTGTTTCCTAGAAAGAAAACATAAAAAGAGCTTCTGATTAGGAATATATCCAATAATTCAACTCTATATTTCTTCCAGAGCAGTCCAACTACTCCACAGATTAATTTTATTGTTCATTTTAAAATTCTGTGTAGCAATTTGTAAAATCCAGAATTTAGGTTTGCTAAAGTTTTGAAGTGATAAAGTTACCTTTTAACTGTAAAGTCACCTCCAACTACATATATTCTTTTGTTAAACAGGAGAGTAAATAGTACATCATAGAATCATAGAATATGCTGAGTTGAAAGGTATGCATCAGGATGATTGAGTCCAACTCCTGGCCCTGTGCAGAAATCCACCATGTGCCTGAAAATGTTGTCCAAACACTTCTTGAACTCAGGCAGGCTTGATGTAATAAAATTATAGAATAATAATGGAAACATAGAATAATAAATGACAACTTAGGTTTTCCAAATTTTGTTTTGGCTTTCCCATTCAGGAACCTGTTTCTTCTTCAGCTTTTCTCCTTCTCCCTCATTAAACTTGAGAAAAATTAATTTTTTAAAATGCAATTAGAGATATTTGAAAATTAACAGAACGATATATGTTTCCAGACTAAATTTCCATATCCAAAAAAATTCCAGTCAATCCTGGATACTTCTAGTCTATATGAATTTCCAGCCAAGACAAGCTACTGTCATCCATGAAGCTGTTAAGGAAACACAGAAAAGTTACATGGCAATTTGTTTTTAACTCATCACTTTATGTACATCTGTAAAAGAGATTTTTATGCAGCAATGTTATGGGGGATTTTTTGCAGCCCCCTTTTAAGCAATTGTTTCATTGTTCACTCTCCCCCAGTTTCTCACAGAACAGAGATATTGTAATTAGTTGCTATAGCTCATAAAGGATTTTCTGCAGGCTGCATTATAGCCATAAAAGGAGATGATAATATTCCACTGTGAACTCTTAGAGAACACAGCACAATTATTTACAGTGTCTTCAATCTCCCTGTGCTCTGCAGTAGGAAAGAGGTCCCGGGAGTTAGCTGACCTCTGTATGTGACCAGTAGTTCAAGTTGGGGAATGCTGCTAGTGCTCATTGAGTCTGAAGAAACAAAGGAAAGGGTTTTACAGAGGCTACCAGCTTCAATAAGCCAAGACAAAACAGGTTATTTACTAAATATGTACCCGTGGGAGAGGCTGAGGTTATTCTTTCTATGTAATGGACAGACAGAGACTGAAAAAGGAAGAAATACAGTTAATATAGTGATATAAGATAAGTCAACAAGAATTGAACAAAAATAGTATATACCTCAGTAACACAGGTGAGGAGAAAATAGAGGGGAAGTAATAGAACTGTTTCAGCAAAGATTGGGCTGAGGATTTGATTTTATTCTCCAAATTCCTTCACTGATAAATAAAAAAACAACAAAACACTAAGAAATGAAAAATCCAGAGATTTCTGAGTATAAAATTGTGCTGTGCAAAAGTCACAGAACAGTATATTATACTAGAAATCACTGTAATGATAAAGTACCAAGAAGTTTGGAAAAATCAATCTTTCATAAAATCTTCCAAAAAATGATCAGTTTTTTAGAGCATCTCTGGCATCTGAACTTTAAAACAGATTTCAAATACATTTCATGTTCAATACCAAAAGAGGATTTCAAGATAAAGAACATACCAGTTCTGCTGATAGGAATTTAGGTACTATGTTGCTTTTCATACTCAGTCAAGTTATCAAAATCTTCTTGGAAGGGCTTAGTTTCATAAGCCTTAAAATTAGACTTCTGCTAACAGCAAAATTGGTTTAAGCATCCTGGCTTTCATAGCCTCCTGCTAATGGATTAAGAGACATGGCAGGGCCAGATTTTTTCAAGGTATGTAAGAAAAAGGATTTCAGAAGTAGGACATGTCTGGCTTTCACTAAATGCCCATCTTCCTCTTTAGATCACTATATTTCTCTGAGCTTTAAGGGACCTCTTGGGTGAGTGACAAACAATAGAGCTGCAGGTCAAATCTGAAATATTATAGAGCAAGAAGTCCTGGATGTCACCAGAGTGTTTTAATTTTTTTATGGTTGCTATTTGGTACTTATGAGTATCATGAGCATCATGCTCATGAGTATCCAGCTGATTTGTGCTGAGCTGCAGAAAACTGTACGCAAGTTCCTAATCACTCTCTACCCCAGTGTGAAAATTACTTCTCTGATACTAAATTCAATTCTTTAGAAGTGAGTTTTGTAATTGGAAGGATGAATGCAGCCATGACATAAATGGTGACTAGACCCCCACTGCAGGTATGGTGACCTGCTGTCACATCTTCCATGGGAGCCCAGGCTGTGCCCCATAGCCCCAGTCACAATGGGCTATTGCTACAGGTGGAGTTATCCTGCAGCTGGCAGAAACACAGTACCCACAGCCCTTCTGGCTTTCAGGCTGCTCTGTCCCCCTCTTCTCCCCTGTCACAGTGTTGGCACCATTTTGACTCCCAGTACCACACCAGAGATTCTCTGCAGAGCCAGAAAATGCAGGGATGTGCTGTGTGGACAGAGCGATGCCAGCACCACGGCAGGGGAGATGGGACTAGCATGATAGCAGAAACCTTTATGGCTTGCCCTGCAAATCTGTGCTTGGCATTATATATTCAGCATCCAAATGCCTGGTGAATCACAGGTCACATTCATTAATTTAGGCTTCACTTCAGCTAGCTGATTAAATACATAAAACAAATGAATATTCCCCTTGATTTCAATTAGATCATTCAATTTAAACCTAGGCAAATGCTAATCTTTTCTGAACTAGGGCCATTGCTGTTCCATAATAAAATCTGTTACTTCATTTAAAGGGACGAAAATGCATAAAGAAGGCTGTCGGCTATAATGAAGGAGAAAAGACATGCTCAAATCCAGAATTGATCTCTTGTGTTTATTCTCTGTAGGCTGCAAACACAGCCTGAGCTGCAAAAATAACAAAATCAAAGGTAGCATTTGTGGGGTAAGACACTTCTCTGTCATCTGATTTATTGTAGCTCTTTCCCTGGGAGCTGAGACAAAATCACATTAGCCAAAATAAAAAACAAATAGTCACTCTGGATGTGTCATCCACCTGCAGATGAAAGTACTTGATTTGGCACTTGCCAGCATCCTCAGCTGTAGACCACTCACAGCTGCCAAAGACACCAGTGGGATGCTGAATATTCTGCTATTCTAAATTTCAACAGCACATTTCAAACTGACCAACCAAAGTTAGGAGCCTGCTGACTTCAGTGAGCTCTTCTTGGACTCCAATGCCCATTTGTGAGTTGAAAGTCTAACATTGGGTTCACTTTTTTGGTTGCCATGAAAATAGATTAATCAGTGCTTTTGGGGGACATGCTGTACTGCTGAGGACCACAGAAATGCCTGCTGATAATTTTTTTTAAAAAAATGAATTGTCATCATTCTCTTCACATATGTTCTTAAAGCTCTTAAAAGTCCTTTCTGACCCATTCACATTCAGCCATTTGTCTTGTAAACTCGCCTGCAAAAATCATCTTGTACACTCCGTAATAAGGTTTATTTCTCCCAAAGAGGAATGAATTTTTGAGTACAGATGAGAAACAGAAGAGTATATTTAAACAATAATTAAATCTACTTTTTAATGGAATGGTCTTTGCAGCAACAAATTAATCTGTGCACAAAGGAGATCAGGCTTCTCAGAGCCATGTCCAGTGGATCTGACCATATCTCAAAGTGGAAACTCCATAATTTCTCTGAGCAACCTGCTCCAGTGTTTGACTGTCCTTACAAGTTTAAAAAAAATGTATTTAAAAGGAATTTTGTATTTCCTTTTGTGTCTATTATTTTCTGTTTCTTTCATTGCATACCACCAAGAATAGCCTGACTCAATCCTTTTTACTTTCTCCAGTGTGGTATTTATAAACATCTGTCAGATGTCTGTGCATTTCATCTCCAGGCTCAAGGGTCCCAGCTCTCACAGCCTCTTCTTATACGAGATGATCCAATGCCTTAGTCATCTTTGTGGGTCTTTCTTTGCTGGGCTCACTCCAGCTTGTCCATGACTCTCTTGCACTAGAAGTCCAGGACTGCACACAGCAGTCAGGGTGTGTGTCATCAGCGCTGAGTAGAGAGGATCACCTCTCCTGACATGCTAACTATGTTTTTCCTCATGCAGCCCAGGGTGGTGTTGATCTTCCAAATATGTTTTAAAAGAAGCAGCATATGGTATGGGAAAGAAAGAGGACAGGTTAAAACAGATGTTGATTTGCTGTGCTTGTACAAGGGAATCACCCCCAGAGACGTCATCATTCCAACCTTGGCTGCTAAGACTTCACCACCAAACCTCAAGTTGCTTCTTTTATCTAGCATTTGGTGCTTATTGCATCCACTTACAAACCTTGTATTGAGAATGCAACAAGAACCTGCATGGAATGTGAGAAGCAAGTATTCAAAATATCTCTCTGATGGAAGTTTTGTGTCTCCTTTCTTAGGAAAATGTCCAATAAGTTATTCTGAGGCAATAATTAGAGAGACTATATCTCACTCATTTCCATAGTTACCAAGTATCTTACTTAAAAGAGAAAAACTTTAAAAGTTATATTGAAAAGATGCTCTTCTTCCAAACCACCATTCTTTAACAGTCTACTAACATTTAGTGTACAATATTTTCCAACAAGTATCCTCAGAAGATGTAGTTGAATACTGAATGTCAACTTTGACATGATTCTCCAGTGCTCTGACCTTTCTAAGTTAATATTCTTAGCTACAGTTCATTACTTCATTGTATGAATCAAGTTCTTTAGATGAGATATTTAGACTATGAATCCCCACTTGAACATATGTATGAAATATGCCTTGGTGGATGTAGGAAAGGTTTGCATTTGACTAAACTGCAGACTTAGGCATTAAAAGAATCAATGGCACACTTCCTATGACAGTGCTTCAAATCAACACTTTTGGGATAGGAGCAAAGACCAGAAGGAACATAAATATTCTTCTTTTTTATTATTATTTTGTGCCTAGTGAGGATAAAAATAAAATTCACTCTGTGAATAACTTCTGAATTTAGTTCTGTGTTTCCCATTGGAGAAGATAACAGTATAGTTATGTATGTTAATTATTCTGAATCCAAATATTTATGTAACCTTAGAGGGTAACGAGAGGGATTTCACTGGGACTACAATAAAAGCTGGATTCTGTGCTGTGTTACTTGTTAGTTTCACATCAGTAAAGTTTATCCTATAATGCTTTTCAATAAATAAGGGGGAAGAGCACTCTGACAAAATTTCATTATAAATTACTGCGAAAATATGATTGGAATAGGGATCAAAAAGACTCTAAGATTTTTCAGCATACAGCATTTGTCCTTCAGATACCAAAGCAGAAAAATGCAAGTCTTCTAAAGACAGTGTTAGATCTGTCAGTCTCATGTGGATGTCTCAGATCCTGGGTGACATCTCAAACAGCACTAGATGTCCACATTTGGAGAACTGAGTTGTGCATAAGACCTGAGATTCACTAAGAGAGTAAGATGTCTATATTAGATGTGCATTTGTTTAGAATCACATTATAGTATATGGAAACTACAGAAATGCTCATTTAACCAAAATTGTCTTCTGATAGACATTGAAGTGATCAGGGATGTAGACTCAATGAACTTGATTGATTAGACTTCCATTTGGCTGCAGGGTCCAACTCCCATTTAGACTCCTACATGAGGGAGGCACTTGGATTGCTGAAAGTAAATTTTCAGTAGTTTGGACTGCATCATGGTTTTCAAATAAAAGTGATAATTTTCAAAAACTTAATCGGAGCACTTTTCTAAAACAGAGATCATTGCAATCCTGAGCAGAATAGAGAGCCTGAAGGGGTGACTTGAAGAGACCTCCAGAACTGCAACTTGGGTTCTAGGGGACAAGGAAGTGGCAACACTGCTTGGAGTACATCTCAAATTTGATACGCAAAGGAATAAAAAACTCCAAACTAAATGACAGCTATTGGCATAAAACAGGAGTGTTAACCTCAATTCCTCTTTTCCACTAGTAATATTTCTTTCAATACATACATTTTGGGAAGGAAAAGGATGTAAACAGTCCTGTCCTGTTTCTGCTTATTCAAGATGGTAGACTAAAAGTGTAGTCATCCTTCCCTAGCTAATTGCAATTACTTGTACACTCAATACAGGAGTATCTTAACATCCTGGAAATTTGTCTGTGGTATAACATATCACAATGAAAAAATTTAACTGAAAATTTCTCAACCTGAGATAAAACTATAAGAAGAAAAGAAAAAAAAAAATCTTTACATGTCAAAATGGAAATAAAAAGGTAGAGACTGTTTAATAATTTCCTCCAAATTCCTACAACTCCAGGTTTTGGAAGCCTTTGTTAGTTAAGTATTTTATATCTATTAGTTGAAGAGCAATAAATATACACACTAGATGCATGAGAATTTGGCAGTTTATGGTGATATAGTTCTGCATTTTCATCTTCCAGCTCTTTGATTATTTGAAAATAGTGTTGAAATGAGTATCTAAGATGAATGATGGCTTTTCCAAAGACAGAATTGCCACATGATTGAAATAAATCTGATTCAGCACCACCAAACTGAAATTTGTTATGGAAAAGCAGCTATTTTTTAGCTAATCCCTGCCATTCCTGTAAACAAAGTTCTGTAGTTTAAATCACCCGGAAACTGAATGAATAATTTCTAAAGTTTACTTTAAAGAATAAGTAACAAAAAGTAAAATTAGAGTACACTAACTATAATAATAGAAAAGTCAATATTCTGAAGCAGTAAGAACATAAGATCATACTCTTAGAACATTCATTTATTCTGAATTAGACAAAGAGTCTCTCAGCTATACAGTGTTTAGAGCACACAAAGCCCTTAATAATGCGCTGTACAGGAAGTAGTGACTCATCCTCCCTTACCTCTAAACTGGAGAGACCTGCATTTTATGGATGGACCATTTAATGGATAAGGAATTGACTGGATGCTTGCACTCAAAGAGTTGCAGTGAATGCCTCGATGTCCAGCTGTTGACAAGTGGCATTCCTCAGGGCTTAGTACTGGGACCAGCACTGTTTAATGACTTTGCCAATTACAGGGATTGAGTCAACCCTCACCAAGTTTGCAAATCACACCAAGCTGAGTGGGGCAGTCAACACACGAGAGGGAATAAATCTCATCCCGAGGGACCTTGACATGCCTGAGAAGTGGGACTCCTGAATTTAAAGAAGGCCAAGTGCAAAGTCCTGCACCTGGGTCAGGGCCTGGCTCACATACAGGCTGGGCAGTGAATGGATGGAGAGTAACCCTGAGGAGAAGGACTTGGGCGTGTTGGTGGTTAAGAGGCTGGACATAACCCAGCAATGTGCACTCAGAGACCAGAAAGCCAACTGTGTCCCGGGCTGCATCCAAAGCAGTGTGGCCAGCAGCGTGAGGAAGAGGATTCTGCCCTTCTACTCAGCTCTGGTGAGACCTCACCTGGGTACTGTGTCCAACTCTGGGGCTTTCAACATAAAAAGGACATTAACATGTTTAAGCAAGTCCAGAGAAGGGCCATGAAGATGATTAGAGGGCTGTCCTATGGAGACAGGCTGAGAAACTTGGTTTTTTTTACTTAGGAGAAGAGAAGGGTCCAAGGAGACCTTTCAGCATCCTTCAAGTACCTAAAAGAGGCCTAATGGAGAGCTGGAGAGGGACTTTTCACCAAATTGTACTGTCAAGGAAAATAAGAATTACTCTAAACAGCAAGAGGATAGATTTAGATCAGATGTTAGGAAGTCTTTACTGGGAGTGTGGTGAACCATTGGAACAGGTTACCCAGAGAAACAGTGGATGCCCCATCCCTGGCAGTGTTCAAAGCCAGGTTGGATGGGGCTTTGAGTAACCTGGTTTAGTGGAAGGTGCCCCTTGCCTTTGCAGGGGGCTTGGAACAAGATGATCTTTCAACTCTCTTCCAATCCAAAATGTTCTCTGATTCTATGATTATCTCTGGCAAAACAGAAGGAAAGATGTACTTAGCTGGAAGAACATACTTTCTCCCCACCGCAAACGCTCCTCTTTACTAGTTTTCATAGTACTGTTCAAAAGTTACATTTCTCTTTAATTGAAAAAGAACACATTTTTAAATGTTAAGCTAGGATTTCAGCATGACTTACACCCACTGCCTGCTCTGAAAACATGCTTCTACCTGCTAAAAGCAAGGAAAATTTGCAATAGGTATGCTTTTCAGTAACATTAAAAATAGTTCTCTGGTTTTAACATTAAGTGTTTTGAATCTTTCATATAATGTGATTGATCCCTTGCTTAGAATAAAAATATGTAGATAACAACATTTGGAGCTCTTTAACCAAAAGCATTTGGCTCTGGTCTTTTTTTCATCTCTTATCAATGAGCAAAGGATTTCAAGCAGAGGTCAGACGGGTTTGTGTTTGACAAAAGACAGATTTCTAGAGATCACTGGTTGTTCAGATCATATCTAGAGTCTAACTAGTGTAATTTAAAGAATTGAACTTGCAGCTATTTCCTATAAATCCTCAGTCCTGGATTTCCTTTATTTTTCTCTATATTATCACTGAGACCTCAGGAGTGCATTATTCTGCATACCCAACACAGGAACTGAGAAACAGGTGGGTGTTAATGTGCAGTGAAGGTGTGTACCTCTGGTCATTTTTTTTCACTTCTTGTGCATTTATGTTGTATCCAAGTGCCATATAATAGTTGAGTTAAAGTATTCATATTAGAATAGTAATTAAGCATCCTTGTTCATGCTGGACAAATGAAGAAGGTAAGCTGCCACTTTCTGGAGAAGATTTGATTCTAAGGAGACCTTGTGAGGATCCCAATTAAAGATAGCTTTTCAAAGCTTGATTTCTGTACTGAAATTACATATGTAATCTCTTTTAATTATCTCCCAGCCTTGAATATACAATGGAGATTGGACAGGTCAAAGCCATTGAAGAGCAATCCACACTCTGATTCCTGCATACATACAATTAGTCAGCATATTTTGACCAGTGCAATGGTATATACAGTTAGAGCAGAAAGAATAATCAAAGTTATGATCTCTATGTCCTAAAATGGTAAGAGAAGCCATAAATAAAAAAATTTGCTTTGAACCTTCCTTACTACCTTGTTTTTTTTTTCACCCATACCACTTAATTTTTAGCACTCCAGAGGCTGGGAGACAGTTTCTTTCTTATAAAGAAAAAAATCAAGCAGTATTTTTTGTAAATGTACAGATTTTAAACTTTTGGAAAACATTACAATGTTGCAACGAAGTACTTAAAAATAAGATCCAACATTCATCTGAATGGTAAGCATTCAGTTTTTTATTTTGCTGGATCAAAAGATGAGTAGAAATGCTAATAAACGGATGTTGACCAGATTTCAAAATTATAAGGATTGGATTTAGGACATTTTTAAAGGAAAACACCATGATTTGGGAAGGCTGAAATTATAGTTCTTCTAATCAATGTGTCTAAAAAATATGTTAAAAAATTATGCAAGCTAAAAGAATAAATTAAAGGGTGGGTATTTCAGCTTTTTTGTATCAACTAAAGACTGTATTTGAGGAAGGTTTGGATTGGAGTGGATTGGATTGGATTGGATTGGATTGGATTGGATTTTTTAAGCACAAGTAAGGAAATTTGGAATATTCTTCAAATTCCCTGTAAATTTGTTCAGGAAATACTTTATTTTGCCAAGAGGGGGCTGAAGGAGGAACTTTCGGTATGTTAATTGGTTCCATGTCTTGCCAGGTTTTGAAGGTAGTTGCTTTTTGGTTTTTTTTTTTTGTTAAGCTGTCAAGTCTAAATAACATTTGTTGCAATTTCTTTGGGAAGTGCAAGGGGATATATTCTCCCATAAATTTCATACTGGAAATACATAATTTAGAGTATACAGTGATTTCTTTAGATTCATTCTTTGTGAAGTCTCAGGAAAACTAATTTATTACATTTTTTTCTCTGCTGCTACCTACAAGTCCAAGTCCTTCTGTTTCTCAATTAACTCAGTTCTCACTGCTTCTTTACAATCATACCTATGATTGGTTCTCCCTCAGGAGTAATGGCAGCTGTTTTCTGTTGAATGTTAAATAGCGCAATTATATCTTCAAATACCATAAATGTCTACTTAATTCCCTAAATTGTCAATACTGTTTGTAAAGGATAAGTGAAAAGAAAAATATTTGCCCTCATGGTTTATTTAGAATGCAAGCTGCTACTGTTGGCTCTCTGCGTGTATGGTGGGTAGTGGCTGGCACAAAAATCTCATAAAATGCTATGTAATTCTTGGTGCTATGAACTTCTTAATTTTAAAAATCTAAAACATTTTTGAGTGCACAAGGGATTGATTATGAGTCATAACTTTCAGGTTCTAATTTTAGAAAATTGCAGTTTGATGCATAGGAAGAGAAAGTCAGAAATTTTTGGCACTCTTTCACTACTAAAAGCTCGTATTTCAAAAGGAATGGTGTTTTATTTTTTAATTACCAATTAAATTCAATTTTTTTCATTAAAATATTTCTTCTAGAATTCCATCTGGATCTGTTCAATGTGGATGTTTGTATTGTGGTTGAAATGTTCTATTTCTACTGATTTCATCAATTGTAATAAGACTAGTTTCTCCAAGTTCGTGACAGGATTGTGATATACTACTTGAGAACACTGACAGATATTTTTAAGATGCTTTCAAAAGTTATGGAAAATATTTGCTGCATCCTGAAATGTTTCAAATGCAAGAGAGGATAAACATTTGAATAGATTTTTCCATAGGAATAATGAAGGATATGTGAAAGCAACAGGAATTTAAGAATTCAGAATTAAAATCAAATGTGCTATCCTTACACTGAAAGAAGTCACCTAGTAAGAAATAGGCAGAGAAACTTGAGAGAGACATTCTGAAACTTTGGAATATATGTCAACCTAACGTCTGAAAATATTCCCCCTTTTTCAGAGAAGTATTAAATTTGGCTTTTAACAGGAATAACTTCTTAGACACAAAGAGAACTCTAATTAAATACTTAAAACTTGATGATTCTGTAAAGGTCAAATAGCTAATATTAAATGTATTGCAAAGTGATCCATGTCAAAAGCAATTTCTGAGAAGTTTGGGTGAGAATAGAAAAGTCCACTGCAAAATCACTCACTGTTAAGAAAGTAGAAAAAGCACTGCTAAGTCATTGAAGGCATCAGCTCTTGGATCTCATGACAGCAATGTGAAAATTAACATTCAGCCATTTTTAATGCACTAGAAAATATTTGCAGGTTAAGAAATGCAGACAAAGGTATTTCCTAAAATAAATAATTATTGGATTGTTATGGATTAAGTATATCTTTATTTATTCATCTCATCTATAATGTAAGACCCATTCTGAGAAGAAATTTCATTCCATTTTGCCATCAACACTCATCCTACAGGCTTTTTCTGCAATGGAAGTGTGTGTTGTCTTTTTTCGCTATGTTCACTTGTTGTGCCAGGGTCTAAACTTATGGGTTTTGCTGTGAATTTATCTAGGATCAATTTAATAAGACTTCATCTTATTTATAGGTCAAAACTGTAAGGAAAAATATTGTAGTACAGATCTGCAGGGAAAACAATTCCAAAGTTAGAACAATAAACAAAATCATGGAGGAATTGGGATTTCATCTTTCTATTTCTCTTGGAGAATACTGTTTCAGTACAAGTTTCCCCACCTGCAATTTTACATTCCAAAACATGATCATGTTTTTCTTATTAGAAATTATTGTTATTTGATATTAAACACAAATTAAAGAACTGAAAACAAAAGGGTATTAGTACAGTGTATTTCTGGTGGTTTTAATCTGCAAATATTCTAAATGCTTTGTCAGTTGTGCATAAAAGCAGAGATTAGTATGTCTTAAAATTAAATTATGGCTATGGTTTATTAATAATTTAACTCAAAAATTTTCTACTACATAAATTAAAGGTTTAAAGGATTTTTTAAAAATAGATTAAAATTTTTTTTCTTTTATTCAAATGCTTTTTTTAAAAGGTTGTATTTATTTTGAGGTATTATGACCATTGTCACATTCTGTGAACATTTCATATTTGATTAGCATTTTACAACTCATTCTTCACAAAAAATCCGAATGGTTCTACATAAAAGATTTGTTTCTGATGCCTGTAGAACAAGAAATGGTTGTACAACAGCAGCATTCACACAGCAGCAACTTGTATTATACAGGTCTCTCTAATTTTAAAGAAGCAATAAATAATAGATAAGCTGATGACCTTGTTACCTCTACCTGAACAGCAAGTGACGTTGATTATAATCTCTTTCTTGGGTTACTTTTTGTGCTATGTTGGTTTTTGTTGTTGTTCTTTTGTTACTTGAGAGGTGTCTCTTTTGTCCATACCAGAAGAGTTTAATATTATTTCAGTCAGATAAGTACTGAGATTTTTGCAATTTCTAAGATTTTCCGGAAATTATTTACCAATTTGCAACATAATCCATGACACATGAAGTCACAAAGATTAAAAAACCAAGGGTTTCTTAAGTAGTGATTTGCCAGCACAGGAAAATGGGTTTGTTAATTTCTTAATTAAAATTAACTTTATCCTTAAAGTTGATGGCACAAGGTGCAATGTGATTGAATGAATGCATGTCTATATTTTTTGCAGATTTTATTTTTTAAAAGATGAATAGGCAGCTATATACTCAAGCAAGCATTTTACTGAACTAATTTATGACTTTACAAAGCTAATTAAGGATGGAATGATACAATGATCCAATCAAGGGCATGATTAAGAGTGATTCAATAAATCAATATGTGAAATTATCAAATCGTCAAATGAATATACCAAATAATCAACTAAAATTACAAGGTTAACATAAGAATCAGAGAAAATCACATTTATTCCAGGATATCAACTGAGTTTTTCAGGCAATCAGAGCATTGACTAAGTTTCTGAAGTTCCAAGATTTTTACCAGGAAACTTATATACCTTGGTTTCACTCAGAAAAGTAACCAGCTTTTTTGGAGTCTTTTGGCAATTCTACTTAGTAAGTTTAGTAAGTTGTCAATGCTTTGTTTTTGTTTTTCCCTTTTGTGAAACAGTATTGTAACATACATTGTAAATATAGATGTAGAGATAAATAAACAATGTTCAACATGAGATTTTCTATGAAGATGTATTTTTGTAATCCAAGGGAAGAATTGACAAAAGACCAGAAGGAGGAAGAGTTGGTATTCGTAACTAGTGACACTTTTTGTTGGAGTGGTCACTCCTACCTTAGAAATACAGATGCACTAGTGGAACAGTATGGGTGAAACTTTCTTACATCAAAAACCCTCACAAAATTCAAGACAGGATATCTCTTAGGAACCTTGTTTCCACGGAACGGCAAAGTGCATGAAGTTTACAAGAGAGGAAACTTTCCATAATCAGCAGAAGATTGAGGGGGCAGGAGACATTAAATCTTTCATGTCTTTGTGGAGACGATCTATCCAGAAACTAAGCAACATGTCTCTCCAGTGTTTGTGTTAATCCAGCCCATATAACCTCAGCAAATTTTCCTTCTGGATTGCCCTGGTCTTTATCTTACCCTTTCTTTGCTTTAGAAATCTTAATTCATTGAGATCCATTTAAATGGACCTAAGTATTGATCTCATGCTTTCACAGCAAGTCTCTTAAGACTTACACAAGAGTGTGAGGTATTGTCACGAGTGACCTTTAACTTGAAATCTACTGATATTATTATTCACAAATATTAATCTTGAACATAAGAACCTGGATCCAGAGATATATCAGAAGTCTAGCTGAACGAGAAGGGACAAGACCACAGTAAGAGCAAATTTTATGTTATTGTATGAAAAGTGGGCCATAGTCAACATAGCTGCCAAAACACATTCCTTTCTTTGGGCTTACTTCAGCATTCATTACATTTGTTTAAATAGTTGGGTACTTACATGAGAAGAATTAGAGACATGTATAAATTCAGAACTCATCTTAATAATTCCAAAGCATGTAAAAGATTATATTTTCTGATGAGTAATTAAATCAACAAAGATTTTCTTGCCAAGTAGTACTTGGAATTGTATTTCTTATAATTTAAAATCCTTAGAGTAAGACCAGAGGAGTATCATAGCAGTTTCCCAAGTTAAGACAATTGTGGTCAAAGCATTTGACCAAAGGCCCAAAGGTCTAATCTTTAGCTATGACTAAAACAGAAAATGCTTAATGAGGAGTATAAATCCCAGGAAGTATGCAGTCATGTACATACCAGTGGCTTTGTGTTACAGAGGAAATTCTTTAGGTCATCTCCTTTCTGAAGGTAAATGTAAGCATCTGTCGTTGTCAATAGTGAAGAGTTTCACAGGTTAACTAAATGTAGATGTGTAAATTTAGTGTACATGTGTCCATATTGTTGGGGGTATTTGAACCTGATACCTGACACATAAGAACGTTCATTATTTCCCTAGTTCTTGTTCACTTCCGCAATAGATTACCTCATTTGATGAGTCTATCTTGTATTCACCACCTACTTTACCTGACAGAAGATCTTCAGTCTGGTCCATCTTCCTTCATGTGAATGTTCTTCCATAGTTTTAAACATTCTTATCCCACTCCTACACAAAGGCAAAATCTTGGCATTGATTATTTTTGTTGTTTGGTTGGTTTTCTTTACCATTAGAAAATATTCTGTTGCTAATCGATTCAGCCAATGCTAAAGCAAGCTGAATAAAATTGGCACTGCACATTCTAGTCATGGCAGCCAGAGATTTGAGACTTAGGACAGGAAGCAGACTGAGAGTAAGAGTGAAAGGACAAAGATGGGTATTCATTTATGAGGGAACAGCTTGACATCTGTGTCTAGGCTATAATATCAGAAAGGAAAAAAATATTTTTTAACCTGTATTTGATATTTGTTTCCCAGATGAAGTTCAGAATAGGACAGAAAAAAGCAGGCAGACCCTAAATAGACATAATACACTTTTTAAAGAAATGCCATTAAAAATAAAGAGAAAAGCAGACTTATAAGCAAACAAGCCCAACTCTAAATCTTAATTTTGAGTCCACTGAGTGGATTGAAAAAGATTCCAATAGAATTGAGGTGGGAGAAATTAGGTTTCTTTTTGATTACATCTGGATACAAATTGGGTTTAAATTAGATTTGTGCTGCAAAACAAACCTTGCACAGGGAACTGATATATGTGTAGTTTTCAAGTTCACATTGAAGGTCCATTTTTTTGGCAGTTGAGGTAGTGATTTAGTGAAGTACTTAATTACGTGCCAAATTATATGGGGTTTATCTCTATCTTGCTGAAGAAATGAAGCTCAAACTCTTCTAATGTATTTATATATCTAAAGTGAAGAAATTCAGTGGACTTTTTTGAGAGGGCTGGAGATGAAGAATATGCATTTAAATTACCTGCAAGTAGTGTAGGATGACTAATTAAATATGACTGAAATGTGTATGCATTTTTCATAGTTTTAATAACTGAAATTTTGTGTGAAAGAGGATGAGAAATGGGAATATAGCAAGCAATTCTTTACAGTGCTTAGATAATAAAGTTGAGCTTCACTATTCCAACAAACAGAACTCTTTTTCATATTTTAATATTATTTAGAAATATATTTTCTTTTTTAATAAACAATGCACAGAGTTTCATTATCAAAAAAGGAAGGAATTTTAATCTCTTAGTAGAAATTTTTGGTTTAAGAATTTCAAAAATATGATGATTTGTGAAAAATATATTGGCCTGTATTATGCACTATACTGATGGCACATTATAGATGTATGATTATACATAGTATTCTGATATATATGATGGTAATCTCACATACGCCTCTATCTTAAAAAATAATTTTAATTCTGTAGGTATTGTAAAAATCATATCTTGACCATATGAGGTTTCATTAGCATTAGTGTTAATAGGCTTCGGCACATTTTCTGTGAAATCTTTTCTACACCTCATAAACAGATTGTAGGTTGCTAATAACACTTACACAGTATTTCAAGGAACAAAACACTAAATATCTTTGAAATAAATAGGTCACCACTGCATCTCCATTACTAGTGAAAGTGAAGAAGAATCACACACAAAACTACCCAGAGATGACATGCAAATATTGATTCTTGTGCTGTAGAATGTACTCAGTATTGTTTCACTTTATTTTGAATCAATAAACTCTTATAAGTTTAAATTGCTTATTTTGTATTAAACAAAGAATTAGTGAAAAATAGACGTATGAGGAGGGGAAAAAAACCCCATGACCACTTCTATATACACTCTCTTTTCAAAACTACTTTTAATAGCAAGCTTTTTTCATTAATTTGAATCAATAGTAAAAGTTAAAGATCAGTTAGCATATTTAAAATTTTTAATCACTCAAATATGTTAGTTTTGCATTTGAACAAATGATATATGCGTATAAAAACCCAAACAACCTCCTTCCTCATGAAAGTTTTAAAATTATTAATATTTTAGTAGAACATCATGCATGCACTTGTACATGCACACACTCATACACATACACATACATAGGTCTTCAGGGTTTTGAGCAGCTTTGAATTCAGCTTTGTTGCTTCATAAGGTAAAAGCAGCGTTCATTATCTTACATATCAGAAGTGCACACAAAGGGAAAATCTTAACATTTTTCTCATCTAGAAGAATTCATGGAAGTAGTCACTTGTTCTAGTGAATTGGCTAAATGAACTTATTTCATATTCACAACTATTTTCACAAGGAAAAAGAGGCTGAATTCAATTATAAATTTCTTGAAAAGCAAATTAATTAGACTATATGAAATATCATTCATTTATCAAGGTACTAACCAGTGCAATCAAATTTCTTTAAACTTAGCAGTGATTTCAAAAATTTAAGAAGAGACTGGATTGTAATTTTTGTGTTCATAGTGAAAAAATTAAAACGACCCTGAGTGTTTATGGAAATATATGCCATGCTCTGAATTCACAGTATTTCTTCTTTACAGAAGTAACTAAATATTTTGCCGGATATTAAAACATGACTACAATCTGGTTTAAAACTTTTTTACATTTTCATTCATTCCCTCACAGTAAAGTTGGTTTAATAGTTTTGGATAGATTTTGGATATCAATAATTTGTTTATTACTTACAATACAAACTTTAAAAGAAATCTTTAATTTCACTTCCAGGCATGAAAAAAAAAAAAACCAAACCACATTTTGTTCTGTAAGCACATTTGATTTTTCCCTGTTATGGCTGTGGTTTCTGACATATTCATGCAACCCAAGAATCCAGATGATGGATTTGTGGAATGTCAGGTTTCCGTGCAAAGCATTCAAAAC
Source organism: Ploceus nigricollis (assembly GCA_013399945.1). Classification (NCBI taxonomy): domain Eukaryota; kingdom Metazoa; phylum Chordata; class Aves; order Passeriformes; family Ploceidae; genus Ploceus; species Ploceus nigricollis. The sequence goes on along the minus strand of VXBC01002446.1, from coordinate 645,468 downwards.
TGCAACACTGACTGCAGGACAAATGTATGCTATTTAGCAGAAATACATCAGTCATGGAAATGATCATGCTGTAAGACCTGTTCAATACCTTACAGCCTATTAAACAGAAGCAAGTGAAGCAAGTTTGCTTAGGATATTATGACAGATTGTGAACATGAATAATAGTAATGCATTCCTGTAGTCTTAGACTGCCAATATTAACATGAAAAATTATCAATCATTAATCCATCAAAGAATGCTGAATTTCCAAGTCTCAGTTATTATTGAATTCCTGTATTTGAAGGAATAGGAAATATAATGAAACAGGTTTAGTGATTGAGTTTAGTGAAGCATCTTACTGGGTTGTTATATCAAAAGGCTTTCTTCATCACCAATAAACCCGAAGATTTAAAAGAGGTATTTCATACTAGATCACAAAGATAATGAAAGATACCAGAAGGTCTCAGTTTAATGTACCTCCAGGAAACGATTATGGTAATGTAAGCATAACTTTTTTTTTTTCTGATCCTAGAAGAAAATAAATCATCCTTGTACATCTAAAGTTTCTGAGTTGAAGAACTGTTCATTATGAAGTATCATAAATCATATATGGCAAATGACACAAAGGAAACCACTATTCATTTAGGGTCCTTGCTCTAAATCCACTGAAAACTCTCATTGGAATCCTCTTAACATCAACAGGATTTGGGTCATTCCTTCTGTTGAGGAGAAAGTGGAGAAGTGAAACTGTGAAATTAATGACCTGAATGATATGTTCTACAAAATGAATAAATCTCCAATGGTGTAGACAGGGAGACAGACTGATATGCTGAAAATGCCAGTGTTTATTAAAGCTGACATATCTCTTCCATTGCTCGCATCGTTTCTCTTCTAGAGTCAACAGGGGGAGTGGAGGGGTGCTGTAATTTCTGTGTGTCTAGGGGTTGCATTTCATTCTTCCATGAGAGCCAAAAAAATATCTCTGGCACTGAACTGCTAGAAGTCAGATGATTCTTTTCTAAGCTTATTATCTGCTGGCTACAATATGCTGAAATACAGCTGTCCTGGAAATACATATATACATTTATAAATAATGATGGTAGCTGCACAAAAATATTTCCAGTCTTGATCTAGCAAAAGAACTATGTAAATATGTGCAATGATGAGCACAGAGAGAGTCCTACTGGCTGTCACAATGTCATACTTTTACTGGGAGAAGGGCTACCTGGCTTCAGCACTCTTTATGACTCCTTTTCCATTTACTTTTCAATAGTTCATATGGCACATTGCATTTAAGCAGTTAAGGTTTTACAAAAACAAAGAAGCAAACAAAACCGCTCAAAGATATTTAATTATGAAAATAAAGAGGAAAATAAATTATAACTGCAAGATTATTTAAATTAAAAATGGTAAAAGGTCTGTTTGCCAGTAGACCTGTGATAAAGGGAGTTTAAATACAGTATCTGATTCTCTTCTTTAACTGGAGACTTCAAAATAGATCTAAAAATGTTTTTCTTACATTCTCCTCCTCCCAGCTTCATCTCTGGGAAGTTCTTACTTGGAACCTGGCTAAATATTTTCAACAGAATCCTATTGAAAACATACTGACTAATTTATTTCACAGTGAATATGAAAAAATATGGGGATTTTTAAAGTTTTAATTTGTATTGGCATTCATATTAATGGTAATGTGATCTTTCAGCTTATATTTCTGCTTACTAACATTCTTTTTTAACAGTAGCTTTACATTTGAAGATTTGATTGGAACAGTTCTTTGTTTGAATAAGGAAATAGTCAGAATTGTTTTCTGTTTCACCAAAACATGTCAAAGAAAATTGGCATGTGTTTCTTAGAATGCAACAATATAACAATGAAGTGACAAGCAATATCTTTAAAATGTCTTCAAGGTTGAAAGCATATTAGAGTAATAGCCATTAGTCTGCATGTATGTTCTTTGCTAGGAGTTCTGCAGCACAGAATTATATTTGATTACTCAACTAAAAACAGTCATCCATTAACCCCCAGAGAGTTACAGCTCCCTCAGCATGCCTGAGGCCACACCACCTAGCATGTCCCCATTATTTTAAATGTTATAGAAGGAACACTAGGATATACAGAAACACCCTGAGGTCCCTCTTTGTCATTTCAATAAAAGTAATGGAAGGAAATGTACCCCCTTTCCAATGTTACCGCAGTCAGTGGCACAGTAACATGAGGGAGGAGTTTGACATGAATACTCAAGGACATTAGTGGATTAAGCATCAGTAGGACTAGAAGAAAAGCTATGGGGGAAAAAAAGTGTGTTTGTCAGAACAAGGCTAGTATTTTCATTTCTCTGGAAGTACGAGGGGATTTCACTACTTCCTTTCACTTAAAAAAGCAGAATTACAAAAGGAAGCATTAATAAACTGGTAAGAGTGTACTCCAGCATAATGCTACACACAGTGCAGTCAGAAGAAGGGCTCTGCTGTGGAAGCTATTTTATAATCAAAAAGGAGGTCACAACCTCGGCTACAAGATTATTTTTGTGTAGTAGAACAATCCTATCCTGATATTTTTTAAAAAAATATATGTAACTCATGGAAATACATATGTAAAACTACCACCTAAAATTTCAATATTTTCCTGTATTTTAAATTTATTTACTTTATTTATTGGTGCTCCACTTTTGACTGTCCTCTTAAAATTTTCTGGAAGCAGATATACTTGTGGCCAAAATCCCTGATTATAATAAGATCTCCATCCATTGACATAAGTTACAACTGTGGTTTCACATCATCACAACAGTGATGGAATTTGAGAGCTTAAAAATGCTGGAACCTCAGATATGTTGTGATCTTTGATAGAAATCAATGACTCATAGAGATAAATCACCATTTTGCCCAAAATGCATTACGTATTCTTTGTTTTATTTATATTAACAAAACCAAACAAAAAAGGAAATTGCACAAACACATCTCTAGGGAAACTGAATCAGCCATCACAATGTTGTTAAAATAGTTGTTGAAACCTATGGGTATAAATTTAAGCTTCGTTACACCACTTCATCTATGTATCAGGAAGTACTGAAAGGCTTAATTAATTCTTGATTGTAAAACACTTAAGGAGCCTTTGAAAAATTGACATGCAAGTTCAAAACATCATTTTTTTACTGTGGTGACTCACAAGGATCTTAATATTCTACTTGATAAAAGAACTATTCATTTCTCTGCTTAATATTTTGAGACTGTTTTTTTCTTCCCCTGTATCAGGTTCAAATTCAAATAGTAAGCCTTCTTGGGCAAATCAGGGCAGCTGGACATAAAAGCCTGTATGCATGCTGTCTTTCCACTCAACCATGTAATGCAACACTTTGCTATCTCCATTAAAAGACTTACTTTGTACCATATCATGCATTTCATAATATTTCCATCTAAATGCAGATTTTTCTGTTCCATGTGTAGCATCTAGTCAGGTTTTCCATAAAAATACCAGCGGGACAGAACATTAAAATTCATTTTGCATATTAAAGAAATCTCTCCTAGATTCCTTTTATTTGTTTTATCAACTCAAGCAATAAACAAGAAAATTAGAGTTTCAGCAATGATGGAGAAAATATTTATGATTTTATCAGACATGATTTCTTTTTTCCTTGCTTAGACAATTTCCAGACTCTTAGGAGCAGGTAATTTTGAAATGTTGCACTGATGAATGGCATAACTCTATATTTATATCTTTTAACACAAGTGCAGTGCATCTGGCATACATTGCCCAATGAGAATGTCACTTTGAGTAGCACACATATCGAATGCTTTTGTTACCAATATTCACAACAAGTTTAATATCTGTCCTATAGAAATTAGTTTTCTTTGAAAGTATTATTGCAAATGTCATAATATTTTCGGATATTGCTCTCTGGCGTGCACAGGTATAAAAAAAGCCCAAAAAAAAGCAAACAACAGAAATAGAATAGATTAGATAGCAGAGCTGTCATTGCAAACACTCTTTTCTAATCCTAAAAAGAGAATCGAGTCAAAACTTTCATTTTCAAGCTGCATAAATACAGCTGGACTAGATTTATATAGTAATAAGTTGTTTATTAGAAATTTTTATATTGCACATTAATCAGAAACTGAAAAAGAATGCAATTTAAAAAAAAACCACAACACTTTAGAGAACGGTTATTATGACCTCCCACGTGAGTGTGCTTATATATAAATAATGTTACAATTTAAAAAAATAGAGAATATATTTGATTTTTACATATTGATTTTTTTTATTACCTGGTATCTCGTGAACATAAAATTTGTGGTTTAGAGTCTTTTATTATGGTTTGTGTAAAAAATATGATAATGAATGTCTATGCTTGATTTCTTTATTTTTATGAAGACCTTCTCTACCACTCAAAATTTCACCAGTTCAACAATACATCACCATCTTAGTGCAGCTGTAGCTCAGCCTTGCACAGATATGTGTGATGGATTCAGGAAGACTCCAAGTTTTCCTTCTATTATTTCAGTGCTGCTGCTGGGATGCCCCAGAGTGATGGAAGAAGCTGCACTTTGGTTGCTACTGACCTCCTCCTTGTAAGACCTTTGTTTTGATTTTATCTTGGGACAGAATGGGAAGTGCTTTTCCACCCTGAACCACCAAAGAAGGGAGCACGTGGGCAGGTAACCGAGAGTACTTTTAGCCCTAGAGATCTTGTTTAGGCAAGGCTGGCTTGGCTCCCTGCTGTCACCAGCCTTCTGCTTCCTGTCACCAGCAAGCAGGACTCCAGAGACTCTTAGCTCACTTGCTACATCTCACCTACCTCTGCCCCTACCCCCTCATTTTCTGAATTCTTCCTGCCAAAGTTCATAAGATTTTGTTCCTAGTAGGAGAGCTTTTTCTTCTCCAGTTTTTCAGACTGTACAACCCAAGAGGTGGGTATGCAGCTAAGTAAAAACTTTCAGCATAAACATGGCCAGACTGAATTCCCAGCCATGAAAAAAAGCAAGGAAGTTGTTTGATGCTTTTACAGTGTTTGGTGTCATTTCCAAGAATGGTATATTTATAAATAAAATTACATAAATAAAAAATAAGCAGAAATAGGATTTTTCCAAGATCTAACAGTATTTTGCCAAACGTAAGTGACTTAATCTCACAGTTCACTGGCTGTTCAATACTTATCTTGCCGTAACTGTACTGATATGTGTGGTGTTTTATCTTGGGGAGAATATTATTTACATGCCTTGGTTTGCTAAAATACTCTTATTCAAATTTGCCATGAATGCAGAGTAATGTGCAATTATGTGTAATAGAGGGAAAGAGCAGCTTCTGGATCAGAGCACATTTAGGTTGCAAAGCTATCATCTAAAATATCAAAATAAATATTAACTTCATTAACAGTTGCAAATACTTCAAGGTAACTCCAAAAATCATCAGGAAAAAAAATGAATGCAATTATGACTAGAATTACTGCGCTTTTATTCAAACATAGAAGGGAAAAAATCCTCTCTCCATTTTACAAGAGACTGGTGTTGCTGAAATGTTATTGTGGTGTCATGGTTGTTTGAAATTTAATTGGTCAGGATATGGAGTGCTGGTGCTGGTAGCAGGAATCCTTGGTGGGCAGAGAACACAATGGTTTCAGACACACAGACTAACTAGAGTGAGTTCAGTGAGGGGCCTCCAAACTGGTTGGGACTGGAGTACTTGTTCCCTCAAGGAGAGGCTGAGAGATGGAGTTGGCTTAGCCTGGGGACTGATGGCTTCAGGAGGTAATGCTGCCAGTGTCCCCCAGTACCAGAAAGAAGGTGGGCAGGTACATTAAATGTTCTGGCTGGAAAATTTCATAGACTTCTTTGGTTTATGAACCAAGGTCACCCCTAAGTAGTTAATTCTGTCATGCCATTTCCTCAAATAATTTGTCTCTGATAATAATAAAGGACTTTTCATCTGGAAAAATTTATTAAAGAGGAAACATGAAGAAAATAAATAAATTCAACACCTGACTGTAAAGGAGCTACTGTTTGCATTTGACTCAGTTGCTTCAGTTTCTCAGGACAACAGTCTGGCTGCATGACCACAGGCAACATCGAGTAACAGGACTCACTGACTGCGCTAGAAGTTGGAGTACTGATAGGATGTGAAGCTTCTCCTTTCCTTATTTCCATAGAAAAAGGGTTTCACTTTTTACTAACAACGCTTTCAGGGCAAATTACTTGTGCTCCTTCCCCAGGCACACCTGCTCACAACGCAATGCACGCTGCAGCCCTGAGAAGTGAGAGAACTCATTGCCTTGATAACAGGACTTGCTCCCCAGTACACAGCAGCCATTTCAGTGAGACAGGAATTTTTGAGGTGGGAAGGCAGATGATTCACTAAGAATGACCCTGGGGGAGCTACAGATCTATGGCATAATATATCTTGGGGTATAATGGTTTTCCATTATTCCTGTCAATGATTTTTGTTTTAACGGTCAATTTTGTGCAATATAAAAATAAATACAAAAGAAGAACAAAGATTTTCTATTCATTCTTTACCTTCTCAAGTTTTCTAAATTACAAATTATTTAACTTCTTCACAGTCTTTTTTGTTTGGGTCTTCCTCCTGTCCCCTGCCCCCCACTGTTCTCTCTTCAGAAAACAAAACCCACAAAACAACAATAAAAAAAACCAGTTGTGATTATGCTTACATATAATGAAGCTATTTTTCTATGTGTATTCATATACACACTATAGCTCATCATTGTCTGCAATGATCACCAATAGTTTCTTTTTCAAATCAATTTGTTTTTCCTGTTTTAACGTCAAAGAAGTCCTTTCCTGTACAGAAGACTACAGAACACTCTACTGTATACAGTTTTGGCTTTCTTCACCAGTCTTAAGAGTTATTTTACATTTAAGTAGAGCATTATAACACATTATTTTCAGTTGTAATATCAATGCATACTCCATTTTTTTCTTCAAATAAATCTTTGGACTGTTCTTTAAACTGACAACTACAAAAGTGATTGGCAGTCTTCACTATTCCACAGGCTTCTTTCTTACTTTGACATGAATCTTGCATGAGATGCCACATGCATCAATATGTTCACCATACCATCTTATTCTGATGCTATCACTTGTTTGTTTACTATTTACATTTCATCAAAGGTGTTGCTACATCTCTTCTGAATTCCCTTTAAACACGGGGTATTTTGTTCTACTAACTATAGTGGCAATGTGGAATTAAAGTCAATTTACAAATTCAGCATTTACAGTGAGGACAGGATGTCGTCTAAAAAATCTATCAAAGTGGAAATCCATTTGATAAAATATTCTGAAAATAATCTATGGTGAAAAGATGTACTCATGCTTACTAATACAACTACTGGTGTTGATTGGATAAAGACTTTGCATTGTTACTAATTGATTGCATTACTGGACAGCAAGATTTTAAACAAATGCAGCATTCATAAAATATTTTTTTCTCTGCAACCTGATTAATTTTGTCTTATCTTGCTAAAATTTTCGTTCATAGCATAAAGAATACAAGCTCTAGATTATTTTCAAGCACTATTTCATCCTGTGACACAAAGATTTAGGCTAGTTTGTGTACTTATGATTAAAAATGATAAAAATCTGTGTTTTACTTATTAAGTAATATATATTTTGAACAAAACAAAGATCCAGGAATAGGCAATTAAAGACATAGATGTTGTATCATTTTAATTGTTTCAGTACTGACGAAAGCTAGCATGAAAGATACTCATATTTGCAGCTTTTTAACAATTACATTTTAACTTGTTCTTCTTTTACCACTGATCAACCATTTTATTAATATTTTGGTAGCACCAGTGATAAATAATGTCATCAAACAGCTAATGACTGAATGAATAATCACCTTCATATGCCTTGCCTTTCCCTGACAATCTCAGGTTGATATTTTTATTTTCACGGGCACACGCCACCTTTTTTTTTTTTAAACAGGGAAAACGTTCTTCTCCTCTGCTTAAAAGAATTCTATTAACAATTTTATTACCATAGTTTGGGGCATTTGTGTTTTGGATCAAAGGCTTGCCATCTGTTGTTTGGAAGAAATGCATCTGCGTCTTTGTTTCTTCTGATGAACAAAGTGGGAAAGAAGAAAACAAAGAAGAAAGGTCATTTCCAAGAAGAGTTGTTTAAATGGCCCTTGAACAAAAATCTCTGACTTTTAAGAATTCCACTGTGTTTGGATCTGCCTTGTTCTAAAGTGCAAGTGCTCACACATATGTCCTGTCTCAGCTGCCAAATGATTTGCACCAGTTAAAGGTTGAACTGCCTGTTCCCAGGCTCTGTGTTATGTGCTGATCCACAGACAGAGCTGTGGCCCACTTTCTCACTCAGTTCCTGCAGGAACTGAACTTCAATTGCAGCACATTGAGGGGATTTTCACACGGATGCAAGAAAAGTAGGAGCAAGGGCTCAATACAATAGTGACTTAATCATGCAGAGACATACTTTTGTTCCTTTTTTCTCAGCACCAGACTGGACAAAAGCAACATGGCAATCAACATCCTTGCTTCAAAGAGAGGATTTGAGAGTTGCACTGAGGTAGCAAAAGGAATAACTGAGAGTCAGATGCCTAAGAAGGCAGCTGGAGTCTCTTGTATGCACTAAGAGGCTGTAGCAGGTTGGCTCAAGAAAATAGGGTAACTGAATGGACTGAGTAGGAAGAGACTGCAGAAGGAAACCCAGAGAACCTGAGGTGAGAACAGTGTTTGTGACAATATACAAAGTTGAAGCTGGAATAATTATTATACTCTTAATCATTTTAAAACTAATTTTAAAAATGGGTTAAATGTACTTACATACAGAGGTAAACACATCTATTTCTGGCCCCTGTGCAGGAAACTGGTATTATAACCTCATAATTACTTAGCTAATGGCAAAAGCTCTGAATATTCTACAACAAGTAGTGGTTCATGGAGATATTAGCGAATTTGTAAGTTTTGTTCATCCACCTTTGTCAAAAATATAAAAAATGCAAAAATCTAGTTCTCTCCCTTCTCCTTTTTTCTTCTCTCTAACATACTCAAGTTACAGTAAATGAGGATTTTAAATACTAAAAACTAAGAATTTAAAAGTTAGGGATAATTACTTTTCATCAGGAAATAGGATCTTGTGGAAAATCTGAGGCACAAACTGGGTATTTGGTCTTTTTGAAATCACTTTGATACTACTTTGCTCTACGGAACTCCATTCAACAAAAGATATTTTTAGATATGAGGCTGTAAATTCCCCAAATTTATTTTAGTTGTTGGTTCGTTTTGATTTCCCCCAGCACAATCTCTGCCTTATGTGGGTTCACTTTTCTTCATTCAGGCACTACTAGTTTTCCTCCAGTAGCTATTCTTGGCCAATGTTTGACCCCATCTTGCTTTCTCTTATGAAGATATACACGATGAGAGCAGTGTTGCCGCACTAAACTCATGATAATTCTACCATTTTTAGGATCTATTTGTATATGTTGAGTAGGTCAAAAGAAAAGAAATTACAGTTGTGAAATTACAGTTTGTCAGGAGACAAACTTGACATTTCCTGTCACCTTATTAAAGCTGCATTCATCCAGAGACAAGTTAGACCATTTTGATATATTCATTATGCAGCCTTGCCATTTCCTTCAGTAATCTCTCATGGTCACTGACAGCATCAAATGTTGCATAGAGGTCAACAAAGATGAGAAGTGTTGTTTATCCGTCACTGCCATTAGTATCTTGAGATCTGGGTTCTGGTTTGCATCCAGATTGTGTTGAGCCTTGGACACTTGCTACAGCCTGGCTGTTTCTAACCCCAATAGCCTGTCATTGCTATAAGAACATCACAGAAAATATCAGTAATGTTGTGCCCCTTGTGCTGGGACTGCTGTCACCAAGACTCAAGGATCAATAGAAGTGACCATGGCTGGCTTCTGGTTTCTTTCTATTCATTAGCTTCAGTTTGAGAGGCATGGCAGAACTCTGCCCTATGCCTGTGAAAAGAGAGGAAGGACTTCAGGGAGAAGCAGAAATAGGAGCCTGCATCAGAAAATGGCCAGTCATAAAGTTCTACTTCATGACATCTCAGGGATGTAGTAAAATGAAAATCTGTCCACTGGGCAGCAGATCAATACACAAAAAATATGGCTTTGATTTGTGAGCTGTGTCATTAGCTGTAGATATAGCACCACATAGAATCCAGCTTCCATGTTATAGTAAAAGCTCTATGAGAAGAACATTTCTAATAAAGGTCTTCACTTCAGGGTATCATAGAAATGATGACAGTAAAAAGATTATGCCAAAATTTTGGATACAGCAACTAGTAGTATTAGGACTAAATTTGCTATTCCATTGCTAAAAAACCCTGAAGATACTTGGAAATTTTGTAGCTGAGTTTAAAAATCTTTCTGGAATTTTACTCAGGAAATTGTACCATCAGTGCAAAGAAACAAGCTTTTCTTTTTCTTTAGAAAAAGAAAACGGGGATGGAGGAGAAGATATATAAATGTATCAGCTGAAAAAATATACTTAATAAAGCATGTTAATGTAAAATATATGCAAAATTTTTAAGTTTTTAAAATATAGCTGTTAATTATATGTGTCAAGGAAAAGGCAATTTAGGAAAATGCTCCATAACTGTTGAAGTTCATTTTGTTACCTTGAAAAAGCAGGAATGTAAAGTCATAATGCTCCACTCTTGTTTGCATTGTTTATTAATTCTTGATCAATATGTGCCATGATGCCCCCTTGTAAAAGAAGAGCCTTCAAAATCCTTCAAGAAAAATATTTTCTAGCTAAGAAATATTCCAAAATATAGAAAGCATGTAGCTTCCAGCAGCATGATAGATTTTTTTACATCTAAGACTCAGGGACCTAGTAAGACATTGCATCACATACTTCAACATGAATTTTAAGACACACCGCTTTTAGATGGAAATGTAGAAATACATCTGAACATCCAAGTTCACTTTAAAGTCCAGAGAGCCAACCAGGTGTCAGGAAATATGATTCACAGCTATGGCCATGTTGAGACAGACAACAGAGAGTACAGAAGTTTTTGGGACAGCCAACACAGCCACACAGGGATCTCATGCAGAGCAACAAAGATTGTTACTGTTTAGGTACTTCAAGACTGTGGCTGATAAATATTTAATCCAAAAACAAGCCATGTCTTTTTCTCCCATATGAAGCTTTACCTAAATTTTACTCAGGTCTGACAATGTCATGAAATTTAATCAGGGACTGACTTCTTAGATGTCCTGAGCAGAAACCATGTGTGTTTGTCCACAAGCAACCTGAGTAATTAGGCTATTATTAGATTGTTTTAACTCCCAATCTGAGACAAGATTCTGAGATGTCTGTTTCCCTCCCTACAATTTTATTGATCTTTTTTCAAGAGGAAGGGAGGTTTTTCTTTAAAGAATTGTATTTCTTTAAAGCTGCAATCCAAACTGATAAAAGAGGAGTACCAAATCATGTCACAGATATAAAGGAGATTGGATTGGTCTTTTGCCATAAGGTGCAAATAGCAGGCAAAGGTAGGAATCAAAACAACTAAATTATAGATATTAATATAATCTGTTGGAAAGCAAAGTGGACATTCAGAAATTTCCACTATGTGAACTGCTGAATATAAGGGTTTTTTTCATTATCTAGGGAATTATTTTTCCTACATTCACCTTCAAATAAAGTGTTTGAAAGTATAAAAGGGCAGAAGAAACACATGATCCCCAGGATTAAGGAATTTGAGACCCCTCTTCTACAATTTTACCTCACAAAATGATGATGACTAGTGAAATTGGTGCTAGACCCATGTCATATGCAGATTTACATCGCCTATCTAGAGGTTAGCCTGTCATCATGAACCCCAATATAAAATTTCTTTATCAGTGAAAGAGATTTTACCTCACAGCTGGCATAGCTAGATGTACACGTGTGAATATTCATGACATCTCTCCTGGTAGTCAGGAACTTATGCTTTAGTTATGCTCAAGAGCATATCCATGACTTCATTTAAAAATGAACAAAATTATGCACAGCCATATTTTACTTCAAACCACATGATTTCATCATTTAGCTCCAAATAGCAAATAGCATAAAAGTGACTTTTCAAAGATCTTTTCAACTGACAAAGTTCTCCAATACTTAGTTTTTAACTAATGCATGTTTCTGGTTTTCTGCTATATTTTTAATTTGCAGGATTTTATTTCCAGGGTAAAAAAAAATTGGATGTTAAAATAAGGGTTAAGCACACTGATGTGAAAATTGAAGCTTAAAAGCATATCTAAACCTTTTTCTGTTTTTCCATTTTACTGGGAGACCTTATGAGAATGCATAAAAGTAGGGAAATTTCCATCTCAAATGTATGGATTGAAGATATTTAAATAACAATACTACCATTTAGACATTGTCTGAGTGAAAAGAATTTTCAGGCCTTTGAGGTTCATCTTTCACTAGTCAAAATGTAGCTTCTGGCAGTTTGCATGCTGCGTTGCCAGATTAAATGATAATGTTCCTTCAGGTAAGTGCTACATAGGAGAGAAAAATTAAAGCCTTGGAAAGCGATTCCCGTTCCTCCCAGGGTCTTTTTATGGTAGGTTAATGACCAATAAAGTGTGCTAGAAAAAAGTCTCCAAATCATGGAGATGCCGAAATGAATATTTTAAAGACTCTTCCACAAGCTCTTGCTCAGCAACCCTGGAGATAGGAGGATATATCAGGAGAGGGTCACAGCTTATCTAAACTCATGTCTCATTTGGGGTGGGCACCACGTAGCTATTGCAGTGGGCTAGATTGCAGCAGCCAAGGGCATTAGCCTGCATGTCTGCAAATTATTTGTTCTACTTAGATCTGTGCTTTTCGTGGGTCTGGTCATGGGGGATAGCTGATTACAAAGGTGTCTGTTGCTAGGATTCAAAGAACAGATTCCTCCAGAACTTCTAAGCTCCAAAACCAGTCTTTTTTTTAAATTTCTTTCTTTTCAAGCTGAATCAGTGACTTTTGGCTTTTGCCATCCATTCAGCAGCAAGTATTCTAGTCAAGAGATGCAGATACGGCCTGGATACATGAACAGAACTCAGGTCTCTTAGAGCACACGACACATCTGTATCCTGATGGGTTCCAATACCCCACAAGACCAAGTTCTTTTTCAATTTCAAATATCCCACAAGAGCAGGCTCTTCTTGGCAAGTCTGAATACTGTCTGCAACCTAGCCATGGTACAAATAACTGTCTCTGGCACAAAACCCAGTCTGAAAACAGGGAAAAGTCTCCATTTCTCCTATGTCCAACTCTTTCACCATGGCAATGGCTTTTTTTTTTTATTTTGCAGCAGAGGTACTAGGGACATGTGTTCCAGGAGTGTAGGAAGCAGGGGGAAAAACTAGTGAAGAAAAATATGGAACAAGGCAAAACAGTCCCAAAACTTCACTGAAAGTCTGTGCCTAAATTCTCTTCACAGAAAACCTAAGAAATAATTGTTCATTATATAATGTGAGTTTTAACAGTGCTTCAGTCACTTTTCATCTCATGGCAGCAGTTCCTGATGATAATATTGTTAGTGAAAAATATCACTCAGAATACTAAAAATGTGACACCTTCCACCTATGAAAACTGTACCTAAAGTATATGTAACAAATATAGGACATTCAACTGATTTGAACAAACTTCAGGATGAACTTTTGCAGGATGAAGTTCAAAAATAAGGAGACAAAGATAAGGAAGCAAAGTGGCTACATTAAGCATGGAACATTCAATACCTTCTTCATTCCCCTGTAACATTTTTTATCACATTGAAATGTGAGGACAAAGTCTATTTTCAGGAGTCACACAGAGATATGCCTAGCTCAGCTTGCATAGAGATGAAAGGGAAAGCAGAATTTTCCTTTCCTGAGAATGCCTGAGGCCATAAAAAATTCTGGATTACAAAGTTCTAAACTCTCTGCACTGGATCAATAATATACTACTATCTTCATTTATGTAACAAATACTAAGTTGTCAGCTTGACAAGTTGTGCTTACTCCAGCTAGTATAGATGGGTTGTAGCTCATAACATATTTTAAATTATTAACTACAGAAAACCAGACACATTACATAACAGTTTAAAAGCAAGAAAACAAAAAGATAAAACTACCATTATTTTGCATACATTTCTATAATGATGTTCAACACATGCCAGTATGACAACTTCAGATGAATTTAAATATACATGCATATTTCCTGGTTTAAACTATATTTGATAAATATTCAAACCAGGCCAGACCAGAAGTAGGCTAAAATGAGTTATTTATCACTCTTTCCAGTTTAATCTGGTTAGATTATCATGCTTTAAAGCTTAATATGTGAGGTACACTTGCTATAGGAGAAAGGACATTGAGAAGGAAGACAAAAAATAAAGTTACAATTTTATATATCAACTTTACTTAATGTTTGAAAAAAAAGAAAAAGCCATTACTTTTGTGAATACTGGGACACTACCAAGATTGGTTTTCCATTCAAATAAAAACCAGCATTTTTCTAATGTGAAACAAAGAAACTGCATGCTGCAATGCATAAAATGAAAGTACCTATTAAGCCAAATTAAATTGCCTGCCTGAATGGGTTGATGCTACTCTTTTTATACAGGACTGAAAGATATATTAGAAATCTCCCAGATGGAAAATACATGAGATTTGAATTTTTTCTTTTCAAAAGAGCAGATATTACCTTCTATTGTAAATTCATTACTAAGGTTTCAAATTTGTTCTCAAAGATAGGTGTACAAATGTGCTTGTGGTACTCCTACCAAAAAGTCTAGAAGTTAGATGCTTTATTACGTATTATCCAGTGACTTAAAATAACATGATGATGCTCTACAAGACAATATATAGTGCATGATAATCAGTTTGAAAAGTCTGGAGCTAGACACAAGCACCCATCTTTATGCTTGATGTGGGCAACGGAATGGTTTTTCTAACTGCCACTGTATTTATTGATCTAATAAAAAGCTTTTGAGCTGATAGCCCTTGAGATGGTGAATATGAATTGAAATATCTCCTATTATTTTAATAATTTCTCACATAACTGTGCACAGTTGGTGGCAAAACAGGTTATTATGAGTTATTGCTTACAAAAATGGGTATAGCCAGTATAGAATTTGAGCTTATTTAGCTTCTCTGAGCAGATAGAAGCATTTCAGTTTACATTCTTAGTCATTGACAATAATAACTTTGTATTAGAACCTGTTTTTCTTACCTTGATATTCTCTGTAACTGCTTAAGTAGATCTCTTGAAGGTAGTATTCCATGTTTTCACCACTATCACCACTTTTCTCTATTAGATTTTGGAAACCCTGTTCCTTTTATTCCCAGTCAGATTTCCATACAGTTAATCATCTAAATAAATACATATTGCTATTCATTTGACATCAAAATGGATATTTTTTAATTCTATATCATGTACTGCTATGATCACTTTTACTTAGCAATAACATGCTTCTAAATAAAGCATGTCCCCTGTCCACTTAGTCTTTGGTTGACCTGCAGTTTGCAGCAAAGATAATTTCTGTTCATTTCTTTTTGAGGTCCTGTGTGGCCATATCAGCTGAAATGAACAGTGCAATTTCCACAATACATCTCCTTCATGCTAAGTGGGAGTCCAAAATGTCTAGATGCTGGAGACTGAACAATAAAATTTGTTGTAAATACATACCCCTTGCTGCCTGGAACTCAAAACATACAGGCATTTAAACAGTTTCAGGATAATGGAAAGTGTCTGTGATTGATTTATGCTACATATCACAATGCATGAAATTTCTGTACGTGTGGTAGAAATGTGTTGCACTTTAAATGCATTTTTTCTATAGAATTATCCTTGTGTTTTATAACACCATTGATAAGCATTAACTGCTCCTAGAAGCTGTTATATAGCAATTCTGAGATAGGTTTCCTGCTTTCCATACATTATTTTAGTATTTGCTTTTTTGCAGAATTGTTTGGACATGGCAATTTTATAACAAATAAAATGGCTTTCACATCTGGTTGGGAATTTTATGTTGAGCTAGTTTGGGTTTTGGGTTTGTTTGGGTTTTTTTCTTTTGGGGTTATGCAGGTCCATTGTGCATTGTGTTTAATTTCCTCTTCAAAACTCTAGTTCTGTTTGCTTTTCAAAAAACAGAAAGATGAGGCAAAAATTCCCCTTCTTTTGATTTAAGCACAAATAATATTATTTTTCCCTAATTAAATTTCATTAAATATGCTGTTTTCACAAAAAACTACAGCATTTAATAGGTTTTTTTAGATTTAGCCTGTACCTCTATGGTTCTGAAATGTGTCAAAGTTTAATGGGTTGATAGTGCATAGAAGAATTTATGTGTGTGTGTGTGTGTGTGTGTGTGTGTGTGTGTGTGTGTGTGTGTGTTTACAGCTTGGAATTTGATTTAATGAAGACCTCTTTTCTTTGTTAGAAACTGGATATAACCAGTCACATCTCAAAGGTCTCATAATCTTAGAGGTCTTTTTCAACCTAATTGATTCTGTGATTCTGGGATTCTCTGAGTAAAAATGCCACCACAATCTGTAATTTTTATAAACGAAAAGTGAATTCAATTATCAATAAATTAAACAAGATCATTTGACTAAATTTTCTACCTGAAAGCAGTGCTGAGCACCTAAGCTCCTTTTGAAAATACTGCTTATGGAGTTATTGTCCCAGTAATACCCTAAAAGTGCAAACCAATCACAACTGGTCATCTACAATTGGTGCATGTGCATCATGTATATAAATTTGTATGTTGACTGTTAATATGTATGGACATAAGTGAAGTTGTGTATTCTATATGTACACACACACAAGAACACACATGGTAAAGATAAGGATCATGTTTCTTATGTTTGCAGAGAAATGAGGTATATCTGAAGTAAACAAGTAAGAAACATTTTCTATTGTCATTTGCCATTACAACAAACGTTTTCTACCTTCCTCTGCATAAATATAGAGGAATTCCATTGAAACAACATAAACAAAGAGTTGAGCTTTGTGATATGTCTTTAGAAATAATCTGAAGTCCAGTTGAGGTATAACTACTGTATTGCTCCTAAATTTCTTTGTACTTCTCATACTATATTTTTTATTCCTTCCAGACAGATGCCACCAGCTTTTGCAGACACGTTACTGCTTGCTCTTTGTTTGATGTCGTGCATCCACACTTACTATTACCTCTGTAGCATCAGTGGAGATATGATTGCAGCATATCGAGAAATACCTTGGATAGCTCCAAGTGAAGTACTAGGAGTAATAGCTGCAGCTCATCCCCAGAACAAAGACTGCAGTTGTTATTTTATGGGGATGTTGCTCTGGATCAAAGGTACTGAGCAGAATCTAGTGATTATTGTCTACATCATGCACTGTAGATCATCCTGCCTCCTAAGCCAATGTATCTGTACTGTTTATTGTTTCCTACTTCAAGTGGGGACCCCACGGTCCCCTCCTCTGCATGATTTAGACTTGGTTCACATGGGGCTAGTGTGGAATAGGTATTTCCTTTCAAGATTATATGAAAGTGTATGTAAACTGTTGTTACCTGGGTTTAGTTTCTTGGACTTCAAAAGGAGCCACAGGCATTACCTTGGCCAAAAATCTGTTGTCCCTTTTAAGAACACACTTGGCTTGAAAAGAAAAGGGAGTCCCACAATCTTTATCAGAACCAGAAAAATAAATCACAAAGAAGACAGTGAGACTCTAGTTCCACCAGCACTTAGCCAAAGTTCCCAGTCTTTAGTCTTTGGTTCCAGCTACTCATTCCTGGTTGTGACAGTAAATACATAACTTGGCTGAAGGCTCTGAAGTATTTCGTTCATCAGCTGTTTTTCACTTTAATGGACTGGTTACAGGAAGAGGTAAATTGACCCAAACAAGCTTTGAATTTCAGATTTCAAGTAAATACTTCTTTCACTCTCTTACCACAGAACTTGCAAGTAGCACATTAAGCGAGGTTCCACTCATTGGTAAAATCACGAGCTTTACAGCTACTCTTCATTTGACACAAGTGACCTTAAATTATCTAGTCATATTTTCCTTTTGAAAGCTGAGTATGAAAAATAGAAGGATTTATAAGTGCGTTCTGTTGCTACTTCTTTGTCTCATCATTAAAAAATGAAGTTGTAAATCAAATTGTGCATGGATTTCCCTTTTGGCACATTTATCCCCTACAGGTCATTACAATGTGTGGGCAGAAAGTGTTGTTGTACTTCAAAGCTATTGTTCCTGGAAGTCAAATTACAATTTTATGTCTGAATAGACCCATATTTGATTAAACATTTATCATTTATAATTGTTTTTCCACCATAAAAATATAAATGAGTTGACAGTGAAAAAAGTCTGTTCTTTTAAGTTAAGAATGATAAGGGTTCTTTTGATATAGTTTCTCAAGAAAAACACACAGTGTATCCTGCACTAATATTAACATGGTGCTATTTTTATATAAGCCTTGGTTGTTTTGATCCATAAATTTCTCAAAATGAAAGAAACATCACAAATAGTCTTAAAAAATTAAGAAACACAAACTCGTGGCAGTTACTGTATGAAAACAGATCACTGAACCATATGGTTGCTTAAGAAAAAAAGACAAAACAATATGATACATTCCACCAAGTTAGAAATACCACTCATGGAGAAAGACAGTGAAATTAACAAATTCCTGTTTTCCTCTATAGTGGTTGTCTTATTCTCTGAAGCATGGCATTCGATTGCCCTCCTCTTTACATGGATAACTACGAATGTTATTATTAGTTATAAAATTATCCAGCCATTCTGAAAAATTCATCTGTAGGATTTGCCTTTCCCATTTCATTGTGGCCATGCATATCAAAGGTTGAAGACACAGAGGGCAAAGGAAGAAACCCTTGCTTCTACATATTTTCCATGCCCATTTTCTCTGATGTTTCTCTGGTCTTACGAAAAGCATGAGAAAAAGAGATTCTTGCTGGGCAGGATTCAGTCCATCATTAGTAGATTTCTAGCACATATTCTTAATATATCCCCTCCTTGCCTCCTTATGTCACAAAACTATGTCCAGTCTGGCTGCTTTGGATTACGCAGGGGATCTAAAATTGCTCTGGCAAATATGTGCCTAAACAATTTAGTTCCACATTTGGTTGCCTGAAGAATGTAACATCCAAAAACTAAAAAATATTCTGCTTTTGTTTAGCCATCTAATTTCTATTGTCATAGTCCAAAATAGCATGGTATAAAAAGGAAATATGGATTTTTATCCAGCATATCCAGTCTATATTCAGGAAGTTTAACATTCACTTATTATGGAGAATTTGCACTAAATTATATGGTACCTACATACTTTATTTATCTTATTATGAGCTTTCCCCCCTCTCTTGTCATCACACCAGAAAAAAAATGTGTAACAAGGAGTATTTGAAAGGTACTGTGGGGAGGTCATCTGCCCCTGGAGGAGCAGTTCCAGATGGGGGCATGCAATGGCAGCAGCCTTGACGCTGTCACAGTTTCACCCATCCCTAGCAATATGAATACCAATAACATTTCTGCAAGAGAAAGGACCAGAGCAAAACAGGTTGCAGAGGTAGCAGTGATGCATACCCTGCAGCAAAAAATAGTATGCCACCTACCTAAAGTGATGTTACTTCAGCTGAAGGTAATTCTCCCCAAGAACCACCTATCCTACTGCAGATACTCCTTTTATATTAAAAAAGTTTCTCCATATCTGTTTCTCTATTTACTATATATAAACAAAATAAATCAGCAGACTGAGGGGAAACATTTTGGTGTGTAAATTAAAAGTGATGTGACACAGTGCAGAATTTGATTTGCTACTCAATGTGCAATATATAAATCTATACACTGGCCCTCCATCTTTCTTCTGGTGTTGGGACATTCAGATTCCTGAAATATATGCTTTTTAATACATCCGCTCTAACAGACCAATACTTTAAATGAACATAAAATACCAGAAGAGAAAGTCATAAAGCAGCTTGAGAGCGAAAATTTCAAAAGTATAACCAACTTTTATTTTTGTTGAACTGCAAATGTCTGACATTGATGAAGTAAAAATATTTGCCAAAGAATTTCCACTAATGCTTTGGTTGTTCCTGGTAAGCAGCTGATACTTAATCTTCAGTTGCCTAGGATATCTTGTTTTGCCTTTGACGAGAATTATTTTTCTATATACTCAACAAGTAAGGAAGAAGCAAATTTCTGACAACATAATAAAAACTGTAATTCAGAAGAGGCCTGTTTAATTTTTTGACCTGATTTGAAACACAAAGCTAAGCTTTAAGAATGTACTTTTCCAATATCTAAAAAAGGATTAAAAATTCATCCTTACTTAGTATAGCAGTAAAAAAGTACTTACAGCTAAGTATTTGCTTTGGTTCACTGAAATAAACAAAAATTACTTTCCAAAAATTCAGTAAATCCTCAAGCACTATGAAAACTGATGACTTTTCATTGTTTGATGAGTTTAATCAAGGAAAAGACATATGAAGCTCCAGTGTTATTTTACTGGAATAGAGTGCATATGTCAAGGTGTAATGAAAATCAAATGACATGACACAGCTTGCTAATGCACCACTGCAGTAGGAGGCAGTGCAGTACAGCTGCATTCCAGCAGAGCAGTCAGACATGCAGCTTCTTAAACAGATCACAACCAGTGTCCACCTGACCTTGTTTGTAGGTAGTTTAGCCAGTTTGAAACAGCACCAATGTGAGCAGCAAAAAGTAGCTTTAAAAGGTATATTGCTCAGCAAATGGTCTTCTTGTATTTCTGTCATGTTTTAGAAAGAATTCCCAGTCACAGATGCTGTTTGGGAATAGCTCATTAAACTGATGAAAGAGATGAACTACATTAGCGCATCATAATTCAATAGCTTAATTTAAGGCATTGTAATCACCAGAGAGAAAATAACACATGATATATATTTGAATATGACCTGTATTCAACAGTGTGTGTTTTACACAACCTTCAGAAAGTCTCAGAAAACTTCAGGAAAATCTTCCAGCTATGAGCTCTGCCTCTGTATGTCACAAATTTTTGCAGACAATTCTGCTTTTTTTTAAGTGTGTAACCTCTTAGCACTCTTATGGGATGAATCTCTGACAGATGGGTATAATCTATTCATTAGGTTATGGATCCTAGTTCTCCTGGTGCAGTTTCAAATTCACTTGGTGCTCTTAATATTCTTTCATGTAGATGGAGACCCATGATTTACTTGACTATACCAGCCAGGAAAGTTCATGGGTATTGTTTATTTCACCAGCATAAAAAATAATTTGCGTTCTAAAAACATGTGCTCCTCATTGACTCATTGGAGATCATAAGATATGAGCAATAGTAATGTTTAGGAATATGTAATTCTTCTTTATACAAATTTTACCACAGGAGAAAGAATCTGATCTCCAAGGAGAGACATAGATTTACTTAGAAACAGTCTCAGCAAGCACTTTCACTTTTGGACTCACAAGGTGAAGAGCTCTCTAATCAACCAACTACCCAAGACATGCTCAACTGTAAGGACACAAATAATAGCACATATTTAGGGGTAAGAGAGGAGATGAGGCCAACCCATTCATTACCTAAAAATCTCAACATATCTGAGAAATTTGAGAGAAGTATTAGGAGTTGCAGATCTCAAAGGAAAAAAAAACCATAGTGTTTGAGGGGGAAAATTCTAAGAAATTTCTTCTTATTTTGGGGTCTTTGTTTTTTTTCCACAGACCTGATCCACTACTGATTGGAAATTAATGGATGAGGAAAAACAACTAATGTCATCATTCTTTCCTAATATTGTTCTATTTGTTAATGGAAAAGTCAGAATTCACAAAAAAAAACAGGGTTAAAAAAAGTGTTAAGGTCTGCAAGAGTTCATGTTTTCATTCTTCACAAAAACGCTGAGATCTGCTAAATCTCAGATTGCACACAATGCTGGAGATGCTATCAGTAAAACTGTGGAGAAACTGCATTTAGTATTTGTTTTAGTCCAGAGGCAGAAGCAGAAATTAAAACATGTCATCAAGGACAGTTAAATTTGCATGAATTAACCATTAAAGCAAAGAATGCATTCAAAGGGATTTAGTTTTATGTTCCTTTCAGAAGCATGCCAGTGCACAGCAGTTTTTTTTTATTAAATTGCCAAAGCCATTCTGAGGATATTTTGCAACAGTTAAATCTAGAAATTAAGACTTTAAGACTTAGTTGTTTAAGTTCTGCTAGGAAAAAAGACTCAGGAGTTTTATATTAGAAAAGTTTTTTTGCTTCAGAAATTGGATTGCATAAAAAATTGAATAACTATCTGTGTTTGTGTGACCAAATTTGCTGGCATTTATGGAAACTGCAAATGTGTAATCAAAAAGGTTGTAAAGCCACTTTGTAAGAAAAGTAATCTCTAAATAAGTGTTGAGGCTTTTTTTCCAGTAAATACTTTTAGAACTTTTTAGCTATGCTATTACTGCTTGATCTGATAGCACAATCAACAGGAAACCATGGGACAATATCTGCAAAAGAGATCATTTTCCATATTCACTTCTGAAAGAATTCCAAAGCCTTATTTTGTGTTAAGTAAACATTAGGGTATCCACGATCTTTTTTTTTTTTTTTTTTTAATATTTCTGATTAGAGAAACTGATCACAAAATGCATATTGCATACAGCTTGAGATGTAGCTTTCAGTCCTCAGGCTACAAAACATTTTGTTTGAATGTTTATAGTTTTAGTTCCCAGAGACCTGTTCTCCCTAAACTGATTCCAGCAAATCAAAACATATAGGTTAACTTATTGTTTATTTAAGTATGACACAGCAGAGTAATTGATTTTGAAAACTGTTCCAGAATTCTCAAGGTCATTCACAAAAGCAGCACACTTTATTCTCTCATTTAGTACTAAGAAGTATTTGAACAGGGTAGATTTTATCAGGGTAGAAAGAGAATTTGTCAGTGAGTTATTGGAGGTGCATTTTGATTTGAATTTACTGCATTAAAATATTGGTAGACACAATAAAAGTAGTTTTTATTACTTACCTGATGTCCAAGGTACTTTTCATCTGGTCTCCTCTTCCCCAGCAGACCAAGGTACGGCCAACCCTTCTGACATCTGAGTGGGAGTAGGAGAGTTGTCATCTCCAACTTCACTTCAAGAGGCATTGAAAACTTCAGTGCCACAGGAGCAGTTGTTTGCAAAAAACACCAGAAGGGTATGAACCTTTCCTTACAGAAGGAAAGCGTAGGTAGAACTAACTCCCTGGTTTTGATGTAAGTTTTCCAACTTTATTTCTCTCCTGACTTTCTGTCCATCTCAGAAAGTCTCAGGAGTTGATTCTGTTGACCCTGAAAATGTCATTTGACTCAGGGATAAGAGAGACTTATAAAATGTGATAATTTACTACAGTTTGCACCGCTTGTGCACCTGGCCTGACTCCGGCAAAGCTTGGTAAGTTTATATATTCTCTGATACAGTCTTCTATCATTGAGGCTTTCAGGAATGCATAAAAACACAAAGGCCATTCATGGCAATTTCCTGCAGTTATTTCTTTCTGATTTTGCAAAATCAAGTACATACCTGCAGACACACATGGAAAAATATCGTTACCATTTCCCATGCTCTGCATTTATCAGGAGCGGCCATCTTCACTAATAATTAAAACACACATCAAATGCGTGGCTGGTCAACAGTAGCATATGAGTTCTCTTGGACTGCGTCCTGTGAACCACAGTATGAACTTCTGCTATGAGAGATAGACTCAGCAGCATCTTTTACTAAAGGCACTATTTGACAATACTAATTGAACTTTTATTTATTAAATAAAATTAGTCAGTGTTGGTGCTCAATAATGTATTAATGGATCCATGAATTTCAAAGGTAAAGAAAATGTTTTTATATTTTAAGAAACTGAATATTTAATTTAACCCTTATTCCTAAAATATTAAAAATATTTTATTCCTAGAATATTTAATTTCTTCAAATTAAAATGTAACATTTTACTATAAATTATTTTACAACATTTTTTATTTTATAAGAATTGGGTTTTCCTTTTCTACCAGTGGACTCTTTGAAGGAGTCCAATGTTATTCATCAGTGGCATGCTCAAAGCATAACCAGGCATATAACTTTATTAATCTGGGAAAGATGATGAAATGAGATTCTGCACTTCATTCGTCTTTAACATATAATGAAACACTGAGTGCAGTTTTCATCACTTTCCAGGGACATCCTCAAATAAGCTGTCAATGGTTACACTACTGTTGATCAAATTAGGCTAACAACTTTTGACAGCACTTGAAAAATAATAACATTTAATTTAAAAATTGCTTGAAACTTACCTGTGAAACAAGGCATTTTGAATTACATTTTGGGTTTTTTTATATCTTCTCAAATTAATTTGGTAGAAATGAAACAAAAAAATAGAAGAATGACATTTCAAATGTTTACATGTGTGCACAAGATTTATGCATTCATGACAATGTGTGGAAAATTGTTTCTGAAAAAACAGAAGATGAGAAGATATATTGTGGACAGATTTTGGTATTAATTATCTGAGCTATTGTCCTTCACATAGATGTGAGTTACTTGCAAAAAAGAAAGTTATTTTTTGTTTTCACCTGGCTGGTCAATTATTGGGCAAGGAAAGAACTGGGATGGTAGTTCAGACAGGTGTTAGCTGAAAACAGAAGTTTCCCGGAAAATCAAAGAATAGTGCAGAAAGAAAACAGTCAGGGAGACAAAGCAGTAAATATACAACAGATTAAAAGAGGTAAGAAAGGCCAGGCCTGAAAGACAGAAGACTGAGATTTTTGCTAGGAACACATAAGCGATGGCCTGGGGTTTATTGCATCATGGAATTGCTGGAATGAGAACAATCCTGACAGACAAGAAACAGCAGTCAGGGAGACATGGAAGACAGTTGTTCCATTATTTTTCTTTCATTCACTCTCTATTTTCTGCAGTTGATTGACTATCTAGCTCTCTTCAGTTACAACTTGCTTGAGCCTTTGATATGCATTTTTTAGAAAAAATACACAGCTGAAGGCTCTGGCAGTCCTGTGGCCTCAGGAATACAGTAGCAGTGCTCACAACTTTCATGCCAGAATCATCTAAATGTGCAGAACTGTGTATGTCTCTGAACATAAACACACCCACATTCATGGAAGATGTAGCAATCAAACGGTATGGAAGAAGATACCTGTCTTTGAATACAAAATATTTGTGGGGTTTTATTATGTTGGGGGTTTTTTCTCTCTTTTTTTTTTTTTTAATTTGTATTGGGGTTTTTTTCATTATATCTTTTGAAAAGAGATTTTATTTTTTAAATTAAGAGTATGGTCATAGTGTAATTCAAAATATATGTTTATGGATCCAAGAATAAATGGTCCATGTTGAATTTCTACCTCACTCAGACATGACTGAGAAGTCCCATTCCGTACTGATTCACTAATCTTTGAACATGTTTTAGGATTCTCATGGTTTTACCCCAGCCAGCACCATCACCACATAGCTGCTAGCTTACTCCCTGTCCCAGCAGGATTAGATGAAGAGAATTCAAATGGTAGAAGTTATGAGTTTAAGAATTTAAATGCAATAAAATGATCATCATCAACAACAAAAATAACAAATTGCAATGAAAAGAAAAATAAGAGTGAAAGAAATACAACCCAAGAAAGACAACCAATGCAAATGAACATTTTCTCAGCAACTGATTCATATCCAGATAGTCTCTGAGCAGTGGATTCACCCTCCCCTTCATTTTACTGTTAAGCATGACCTCTTATTGTATGAAAGATCTCATTGCTCAGATGGGGGCAGCTGTCCTGGCTGTGTCCCCTCTCATTTCTTGGATAGAACCAAACTACTCACTGGTGGAGTGGTGTGTGGAGTGGAAAAGGCTCTGTGTAAGTACTGCTCAGCAATGACAAAAATATTCCCTGAAGTATCGAAACTCTTTCCACCCTAAACCCAAAACATAGCCCCATGCTACATACCATAAAGAAAATTTACTCTACCTCAGCCAAAACTAGCACAATTACAAATTTTTTCCTCTAAAACTGAGTACAGGCTCAGTGGCCCAGATTTTATTTACTTTTCTGCCATTTTGAGAGCAGAAATCACCAAGAAGCTGGATAGAACTGCTTGATCATCCTGCCACTCAATTTATTCTACGACCAAAAAACATGAGAAACTTCTGGTTTCCATTTTCTTTATTTTTTATTTTTATCTTATTGCAGTGGCAACATTTTGTGATTTTGTTCCCTAAGGAAACAAAACTCCAGCCATCAAACTATTACCTTGCACTGCCTGTATACCCTGTTGCCTGTATGTATCTGGTTTTAAACCTGTTGGCAGATTTGACAGAGGAATAACAATTGAAACATTGCCTTCTAAAGATTACTTGAGCACTGCTGTCTAGGTAGAGCAGTGTATCTGCATTTTCTAGTGAGAGAAAGATTGCAGTGTGAGGGTCTCAGCCATCTGGATTGCGAGATGGAGAACGCAAGGGGTGAAGGGAGGGCTCTGTCCGTGGTGCTGATTGAACTCATCTTGGAGCACCTTGCTCCGAAGCCAGTGTCTAAAGGAGAGGAAAACGAAACAGTAACGAAATCTGCCATTTGGGCACAATAACATATGCAGATTAAAAAAAAAAATTTAATGACAGACACTAGAGAGAAAAATAGTCAATTAACCAGAAGTATTTACAGGAGACATGTTTTCTTCTTTATTGACATATTTTTTCATTTCCATCTGTGTACAAACAAAAGCAGAACTATGAGAGAGATTTTTTTTCCTTCATGTATACTCACTTACTCTGAATGCACCAAATTCTTCTTAAGAAGAATGCAGAAGAGCATAAATCACCTTTTTAAAGACTGTTTTACAGCAGAATTAACTGGAATAATTTCAGAAATTGGGTGGCCCAAAAGTAGACAAGCCCAAATTTTATTTGATCATAAGAAACACAGGAGGAGGGAAGCTGAAATATCTAGGGGCAAAGAAAAAAACAACACAACAAAACCTCTGAACAATAAATTAAAAAAACCCAAACAAACAAAAAAGCATCACTACCAACAAAAACTTAAAGTATATTTTTTCAGGCTCTTCCACATACTACACCAATATATTTTGAAGAGATCTTTTGGCTTCTCAGGGACTCTCAGAAGGGTTTTGAATTTCCTTAGACGTAAAGAACTTGTCATAAATTTCATTGAAAGGCTGTGGAGTCTTGAAAACAAGTACTCATGGTGAATTCATAAAAGCTCGGCCATTCTGTTATTTCTCAGACCTACTTTAAACTCAAAACTTAGAAGCTGTACTGAAATATACAATATTTATTTTTACATGTTTTTTTTACTTTTCTTCCTTTCTTTTTTTCTTTCTTTCTTTTTTTCTTTCTTTCTTGGATTTAATTTCCTTTCCCTTTTTTCAAAAGAAAGGCTAAAACTGATTTTTTCTATATTTTCCATATGAACAAACTATGCAAACTGTGTCTTTAGAAAAAAGACTCTTTTGTTGAGACATGTATTAGAAGATTTTAAAATTTGGTCTGATACAATGCAGTTAGAAATATACAGCCTGATATTTTAGTAACTTTAAATAACTTAGAACCAATTCTACAAATGAAGACAAAATCAAAGCCATTTATTAATATCTGAAGATGCTTTGACAAGCAATAAAGCAAACAACCACATAATTTTGATGTATAAAAATTAGATTTTGAAGAAAGATTAGTCACTGAAGGAAAATGAATGATGGCTTTGTATCCGGTGAGGGGTTTTGGATGGGTTTTTTGTTGGGTTGTTTTTGTTTTGTTTTTTTCTCCTGTATTGTTTTGTAGGTCAGTCCCCTGGGAGGTCCACTGAGTAGTGCAGAATTCCACACAACCAAGTTCAGTGGCTTCAGCCTTTTTCATTTTTACATTTCTAAATATTTAGATGGTTCTCCATTAATACAAACATGAACTTGCTGATATTGGACTCCCTTCTCTGAGTTAGTTGCCTCTCATATTAACTTGGCGGTACTCTGGAATGCCACCCAGAGAAGGTTGAAGAGGTATTTAGGAAGCATGCATGTTTCTTTCCTCAGGAATGTCTGTCCTTATGCAGTAGTTATCTGCTACAGTGTCATTTCCTCTGACTCACTGCCACATTATCAATCACATTTTGACATGGGAAGGCTGTGGCTTGAAACACACAGACACATTTACTCTTTAATTTCAGTTGGCATAACCAAATTTTATAGTAAAAGTGAATCTCTTACATGTGGAGGCTGAGTTTGCACTAACAAAATGTGGTGAATGGCAAATCAAAAAGCATGGTTATTTAATATATAACTGTGAACCCAAGAGATAAATAATGGCATTAGTCAGGGGTGACATCCTTAACCAGGGGAGAAAAGGCAGAGTAATTTATCTCTGTCTATTTTCTCTTTGTTACCATTTTTGTAGGGGCTGTAGCTGTCTTTTATACTTCTTGTTAACTCCTTTATGTTTTCATGACATAAAGGAAGATTTTATATGCTGAATAATTTTTCTTTTTATTCTTTCTTATGCTCTAAAGCCAATTCTAGCTGGTACACCAGGTTGCATTTCTTCAGTAACCAATAAGGAGCCTTTTCTGATTTGTGTTTATAACCCTGGTGCTAATATAGCCCTAATATGCCTGTTTTTCCAAGGTGTAGGTTGTCACGGTATAATATGGAGTCCATAATAAACAGCTGGGATGTTTGGAAGGTGTGGGGTGTGGAGAGGTACTGAGACCATAGGTTTACAACCATGTTTTCATTTCTGCTTTTGCTGCCTTTGAACTCCATTGATTCTTACTTTCTTGGCTACACCATGACCTCAAGAATCTCCATAACAGAATAACTATAGCAATCTTCTTGATCTGCAAGTCATGGATTGAAGCATCTTCAGGCTCTGAAGAGGTTAGGAAATATCCTGTTCTCTCATATGGATAAGTTATTTTCAGACACACAAAAGTTGGGCATTGCCTCTCCTCACAGAACTTTTGAGAAAAACAAATGCCATTGCTGTACTTTATATGATGCAGAAAGAAGACAACAAGGTGCGTTTCCAAAATGAGTAATATAAGTCCATTATAAACGCAATAGCTTTTAAAATACAGGAAAACAGTCTTCCATTAATATCCTGAAAAATCTTCCCCTGAAATGTCAAACTTAGGAGGCAATAGAAAGTTTTTTAAAGTTTATATAATTGGATGTGAAAATAATACCCTTTTATGTCACAGACTAAATTTTGAATGCTAAAATCATGTTTAGTGGGCTCTTTTTTAAAATTTTTTCCCTAAATGACAGCTATAAAGTGGAATAATACACCAAACTTACAAATTTAAAATAGGGAATTTAATAACAAGGATGAACATCTATGGACAGGGTTCATTAGATTTGCTACTAGCAGAAAATAATGACTCACCTGCATATTACACAATGATTCAGGTTCTGAAGCTAAAATTTAATCTTTTAAACATTGGTTAATATTATCAACCACAAGTCTTCTGGGACTTTTAATTGTCTGATTTAAATTAAATGCTTTTTTCCAGCTTTTGTTATCACCCAATTAATTTTCAAAACCAATTAAGATAAAAATCACCCATAATAGTATCATACTTATTATTAAATGTATAGTTTTGTCAATCTCATTTACCATTTTTGACCTACCCTTAATGGCTCCTGATTAGAAGGGGCATAGTTGTGCCTGTGAGCTATTCATGCATTTGGAGAAGCATGTTCTCTTGAATTGAGTATTGGTTTTACTAACTGAAGAGGTAAATGAGTAGTTTACAATGAATAATTCATTTGACATGTGTAACCCATTTTTAGGCTAACATAATATCTGCAAGTAGATCCCATTTTCCTAGCAATAAAAATTGAATATGTGCAAGAAAACTCCTTTTGTGCCTTCAGTTCTGTTGGAGGAAATGCAGACATAAATGTAAAGATATTTACTCTTAGCTCAATATTTTTTTTCTCTTTCCTGACTGAAAAATTGCAGAAGGATATTTGGTGTCAATATTTGAAATCCTAATGTTGCAAAGGTTTTTTGTGAGTGTATAATGCTCTCATGTCAAATCCTAATGGAGACAATGTAATTCATATTTATTTTCTGGAAATCTGCTTTTTGTAAGCTCTTGTAAGACTTCATAGAATTGTAGAATGGTTTGGGTTGGAAAGGACATTAAACATCATCTCATTCCAACACCTCTGCCATGAGTAGCATATCATGCACTGGGTCAAGTTGCGCAGAGCTCCACCCAAACTGGCCTTGAACACTTCAGGGACTGGATAACCACAGCTTCTTTGTACAACCGGTTTCAATGTCACACCACTCTCAATGTACAGAATTTGTTCCTAGTATCTAATCTAAGCCTACCCTCCTTCATTTTAAAGCCATTCCCCCTTGTCCTATCATGCCCTTGTAAAAATTCCCTCTCCAGCTCTCTTGCAGATCCTCTTTAGATACTGAAGGACACCCACAATGTCTCCCTGGAGCTTTCTCTTCTCCAGGGCGAACTAGCCTAACTCTCACCCTCTCTTCATGGGAGAGGTGCTCCCAACCTCTGATCATCTTTTTGACCCTCCTCTGGACTCACTTCAGCAGGTCCAGATCCTTCTTATTTTGATCCCAGAGCTGGACACAGTACTCTGAGTGGAGTCTCATGAGAGCAAAGTAGATGGGCAGAATGCCCTTCCTCACCGTGCTGTCCACACTGCTTTTGATGCATGCCTGGACACAGCTGGCCTTCTGGGCTGCAAGTGCACATGGCTGTGTCATGCCCAGCACGTCATTCACTAACATCCCCAAGTCCCTCTACTCAGGGCTGCTTTCAATCCATTCTCTGCCAAGCTGGTGCTTGTGCTTGGGATTGCCATGACGTAGGTGCAGGACCTTGCATTTGGCCTTGTTGAACTTAAAGTTTGCACAGTCCCACCTCTCAAACCTGCCAAGGTCCCTCTGGATGACATCCCTTCCCTCCAGCCTGTTGACATCTTGGTGTTGTGGACAAACTTGTTGAGAGTTCACTCAAGCCCCCTGTCCCTCTTCCATCATCCACCACTACTGTAACCCCATCACAAATATGTTGGTCACAGTTAGCCCTTAGTGAAGCCATGCTGGACGTCGCCCAGTCACTTATTTTCTATGTATCTTAGCATAATTTCCGGGAGGATCTTCTTCATGAACTTGCCAGGCACAACGTGAGATTGACTGGCCTGTATTTACCCAGGTTTTTCTGGTTTTCCCTTTTTAAAAATGGGGGTCATATTTCCCCATTCCAAGTCAGTTGTAACTTCACTGGACTGCCACAACTTCTTAAATATAATGGATCATGGCTTAACCACTTCCTCTGCCAGGTCCCTCAAGACCCACAGATGCATTTCATCAGTCCCATGGACTTGTGCACCTTCAGGATCCTTTGACAGTCTCACACCCGATCTTCTCCTACAGCAGGTGGGAGTCCCTGCTTTTGCATCCTGTAATTTGGTCAGTGTGGCTAATGCACGTGTTGGTGAAAACCAAAGCAAAAAAGCCATTGAATTGTTCAGCCTTCTCCATACCCCAGGTAACCAGGTTTCCCATTTTCTTCCAGAAAAGGCCCCCATTTTCCCTAGTCTACCTTTCATCATTAATGGACCTAGAGAAGGTTTTCTTGTTGCCCTTGAAATCCCTGGCCAGATTTAATTCTACCAGGGCTTTAGCCTTCATAATGTGATCCCTGGGTGCTCAGACCAGCGTTTCTCCTTTTTCTCCAGTGTTTCTCTGTGTTTCTCCTTTTGAATGCTTGTAACCAGTGAACTGAAGTGAGGCTGCACACATGGATAAAATGCAACAATTTAAAATGTGAACTAATACCATGTGGAAATAGTCCATATTCTTTCTCTGAGCCTAACTGGCTCCGCTGTTTTTGTGTATTCTGAGTTCTTTTCTAAGTACTCTATCATTGCTTCCCTTTATGATTAGACTATCACATTTGTGTATGATACAACATGACATTAAAAAACAGAGTAAATAAGTCAGATGATCACTTGCTGTCTACATAGTTCCTGTAAATACAGTTGAAAAGCTCTGCATTTCAGAAAATGAAACCTTCTATTCTCAAAGGTCTGAAAGTCAGAATGTAGATCATTTATCATGTTTTTCTGCTGGCTGAGGACCAGATCATTTCCTTCCTCTCACTTATGTGTCTTCTTTTTCTGTTGCCACTGGTTAGTTGGAGTTATTTACCTGTACCTGAAAATAGAATGTACCTGAATATAAGTATTTAAGAAAAGAATTTCTGTAAACCAGCATCAAACCTTGAGAGCAATCAGCAGCAAATCTGCATGCCAATTTTATTATATATACCAATAATATAAATAAGTCCAAAAACTGAATGTATCATTTATAAAGCTAGTAGTTTTTCAATAGTGAATATAGAAACTCTATAGAGAACCTTTATTATTGTTGCTGCAAACATTTAATATGATAAATGGATACATTTTTCAAAAATGTTTGTTGTTGACCAAACCACTGACATTCAATAAGGATTTTTATTTGGATAAATGCAAAAAAAAGCAAGTGGTAAAGCATGAATAAATATTAAACTTGAAGGATGTTGAAAGAAAATAGGAGACATAGAAACAACTGAACCATTGCAAGAACCATTTGACTGTTTATTTCATATTGTTTTCTCCATGTAGAATATTTATTTTCTCCCTCAAAAATTGCCCTCGCTGAATCACAGGGTTTTCACCTTATGGCATCAGATGAAAAAAGTTAGCAACTTCCTAACTGGATCTATCTTGACTATGATCCATTTCTTCATTAAACTTAAAAATCTGCAGCCGGGGAGAATTAAGCCTTAAGAACTACAGAGGGCTCATCATTCAAGTAAATGAATGTTCTGCATGAGTGTTGGAAGGAGTAAGAGTGAAAAGAGTGAGCCATCTGTTTTAGAACTGACACAGGATTTAGAAGTCTATATCGCAGGTATAGATCATAAGTCAGACCTGGCACTTACATTTTTCTGTGAATATTACAGGGCCTTTCTGAAATTAAACTGAGCCAAAGGCTGTGCAATCCATGCTGCCCAGAGATTAAATTAGACTAGTTAGGGAATGTGGTGAAATATCCTAGTTTATTTCCAGGAAAACTCCATTAATCTATTATTCAAGCAGAATATAATATAAATTAATCATCAAGGCAAGTCCATATCCTCTATCACACCAGCTGTTTATATGCAGGAAAAGAGAGAGAGAGAAAAAATGATAAAATTCTTCTAGTCTAGAGAATGAGGAAGGAAATCTTACATATCATGATTCTGGAAAGAAGACCCAGGAATGTACATGGTAGTAAGATTATATGGACTTATCCTGAGATAACTTCAGCCAAAGTTCCAAAGTTTTGGAGCGTTAAAAAATCAAAGCCTCAATTTACTTGCTGGAGTGCTCAGTTGCCATTGCTTTTCGATGTTTTGTTCTAGATAGAAATAAAATGCTAGTATACTTCAATGGCAATAAGGAACATGATACTTTAAACCCTGTTGGTCCATATTGTATTTACATCTCATCTTTCAGTATGAAGAATTTGTACAGTTAGACTCATTTATAGAAAGAAGGGGTACAGTAAGAGGTTGTATCTAAAATGGAAGCTTGGTCCAGGAGTTTGTCCTAAGAAGCTCAATGACCAGACTAAGCTAATATCAATAGAAGTTACTATTTATTTCATAGAATTATGGATTTTACCTCAAATTATTAACTTTTAATATTAATCTTCTCTACAAGGAAGCTAATACATCCTTCTTGAGTTCTTACAACTTATCTTTCAGTGTAAACTGTAGGCACATCGGCCACCTTAACAAAATATTTCCAGCAGAGTATACAAAATTCCTTTCCACTTAAATGAGCTCAAAGACTGCAACTTTATCTTTTCCATAGATGGTCTGTACCACAAGCCAGACCACTGGAAATTAAACTTAAAAGGCATTACATCAAGGTGTAAGAGAACTGTAGTGACACCTCTAAGGCATCCTCAGGAACTAAACTGCTCAGTAAAGATAGGTGAGAGTCATATGCACTTCATACACTTGTAACAAATTTAAATTTATATACAAAATATTATGCTGTATGTTGAAAAGTCTGCTGCCTGATAGCAAAAAAAAATCTACTGTGTGGCAAGAAATCTTTATGCCTCATTGCCTTCAGCTTCAGAGCAGAAAATTTTCTATTCCTCTTCCCTTGGCCATCACACCTATTTTCACTGTATGTGGTGCATTTTCCACAATATTACACTATCAAACTGGTCTCTCAGATTGTACTCCTGGTGTACTTACTGTTATTAGAAAGTATTTTTTCCACACCATAAGATAAAGATAGTTTACCTTCTCAGCTAATATGACCTTTTTGTGCAAGATATTTCATCAAGTGTCAGAACAATATTCTGCCAAAATGCTGAAAGTTCAATCTGACTCACAGTACTTCTTATTTCAGTTCCACAGCATATTACCTGGAGAATCAACTGATGTAAATTAGGACCTCTGGCCATTTTTTACTTCATACATTAGCCTATTCCTTTTCAGAAAGATCAGCTACAGACTGGTGTGGGTGTCATCAGAGTATGTTAGGACAATGCTTTGCATTTGTATATAAAAATAGGCTGCATTTTCATTTGTGTATATGCAAACATTCAGTAAATCAGGGGAAGCACAATCAAGAGAAAACAAATGCATAAGTATTTGGTGAAAGAGCTGGTATTTAATTTAGGAGTTCTTATTAACCAAGTAATAATTACTCTACCTTCATTCGTTGACTCCTTATTTTAAACATTACATGATTTAAAAAATCCCTACATATTTTGCTATAGCTCAAAACTCTTTATTTTTA
Organism: Ploceus nigricollis; assembly: GCA_013399945.1. Taxonomy (NCBI): domain Eukaryota; kingdom Metazoa; phylum Chordata; class Aves; order Passeriformes; family Ploceidae; genus Ploceus; species Ploceus nigricollis. The sequence continues at coordinate 610,664 of VXBC01002446.1, read as the reverse complement.
AAACTAGCCACTTTTTTAATAATAAAAAGATGGGCTTTTTTAACTTTTCTGTATAAAAGTGGACTTGTTCCTAGTAGTTCTATGCTGATCCCTTCTATTCATAATGAAGTCAGTGAGTCTACATGAATAAAAGGAGAAAACATGCAAAAGATTTGCCAAAGTAGAACCTCTACTATTAAAGTAGTGAAATTAGATAGAAAATCCTTAACTGTTAGATTTCCACAGAGGTTACTGTGTCTGCAGTGTATATAAGAGGTTTCAATCTTTTCCATTAAAATTTTTGTCCCCTTTTCTCTGTGCGAAAGGCTGAAGCAAATTTTAAAGGATATTCAGCAGGGAAGATGGTATTCTTTTTTTTAAACAGTGAGATAGAGTAAAATGAATTAGTTTTCCAACACTGTAAACTGTCCCCAAAAACAAAGTCATAGCTTGATATTAAGAAAAGTAGACACTATGAGAAATTCAGGTACTATTCTCCAGATAAAGGTTATTGTAAATATAAAACTAATTGTCTAAATTACTGGACCGGAAAGGAGAAGCATAAGTCAATCAAATGAAAATAAGTTAAATAAATCAATCAAATGAAAAGCAGAACAGGAATTTTATAACATGAGTAACCAAAATCTTGAATCACTGCCAATATTACTACTGACAGATTGGTATCAGACTGCTTCATCTGATTTAACCTTTGTATGTAAATGTGCTTCCAGCAGACAGGGCATGAAATTCCAAAGCCACAAGCTGCAGAACAACTATATGTTTTTCTGCTTCTTCACTGTATACTCTTACAGGATGAAAATTTAGTGTGAAAGAGCAATAAGTGTAATCAGACATCTTTTACCTGGTAAACGGGTACAGTCTACATATGTTTTTGAATTATGTGATGGGATCTTAGTCTTATTATCATACTTAAACAAAAAAGGTCCCTTGCTGTGTATTTCTCTGTTCATTATTTGTGAATGTGTTTTTCAATGTCTATACAATTATGTGAGTGGACAGAAAAAAGCCAGTGTTATCAAAATTGTCTTACTTTTATTTTTATTCCTTTTTTTTTTTTGACATCTTTCATAGCCCACAAATCCAATACCCCTGAAGCTTTTTTTCTATTTTTTTTTTCCATTCACATACAAAAATTAATCATGATTTTCTGGGTTCAGCCTGTCGTGGATGCGGCATTGAGAAAGACTAATGAAGAGTTCTTGGTGCAAACAGCAAGCAGTGGTTTACCTCAATAGTTTCAGATATTTACACAAGAAATTGTCAGAATTTGTGACTCTTCTACCCTTGGGTGACAAAGGCTTTCTTCCACTACACTGTCTTGCTCCTTATGTGACGCACTCACACCCTTCTGTTTCAGTGTACCTTAATTACTACCATTCCCAAAACACACTTTCAAAAATGTGCAGTGCTTGTTTTAGGACAAACAGTGAACAGATGTTATCCCAGTTCCATGTCCTGAGCTCTGAGCTGTTTTGGAAAAAGGACCCACAAGATATAAGTCTTCTATTCTGGGAGGTCTTAAACTAGAAGTGAAATTAAACATTACTGAGCTCAGGTATTGACAGTATTTTCTCCAGAAATACTAAAATTGGAGCTTTTTAGAAATTAGAGCTAAAGAAGTAATGACATTGTGAACTTTATACTATAAATGTAGAACAATTACTTGGAGATATTACCAATAAAAGGCAAGTAATCCTTCTCAAGACCTTGCCTAGACAAAAAAATATTGACCCAACTCACCCCTGAACTCTGTTTCTTTGATAATAAAGCTCATCATACAATTTACACATACATAAATTATTTGAATCCTGCCAATATTTCTGGGAAGAGGAGAATTGATTTTGTTTAATGTAATAATGACCCCATGTTTACACAGGGATTTCAAACCCTGCATATTTTACAAGCTGATAGTTTCAGCTTGAATCTTGAATTTGAATTCACTGACACCAACATTTTCCATTACCTTCTTATTGTGCTGGATATGGTGCATTTTGAG
>VXBC01002446.1:385956-608274 GCA_013399945.1 Ploceus nigricollis | reverse complement strand
AAATATGTCTTATATTTCTGTGAAAGGTTGCCATATGGAGATAAAAGAGCAGATGAAATAAAAAGAAATAAGACAAAACAATAAAACTGTCATTGTTTTCTTGACCTTTCACAAACGCATTCATCATTGGGTATACGGTAAATTTTGCTAGCTTTGAAACTACTTCTTGTTCTGAGTGGAATGATCTCCAGTATCCACCTACCAATAGCCCTTTCTAGCAAGGTCAGGTAATAAGAGACCTCTCTCTGAACTGAAACTCTACAGCAACCAGTGACTCAAGACAGGGTTTGTTTACTCTTTATTTTTCACTTTCTGGCAGAGGTAACAGAGGCTAAGCTAATTTCTGTGCTACTGTTAGCTTTGTGTGAAGTTCACATAACATGTAAAAAGAAGCCATGTTGCATTTCTCAGTTGTTTGGCAGGAAATTCACAGGAAAGAGCAAAAAGCAAGAAAGAATCTTCCTTTCTGAACAAGGCACCCTTTTGTTAGCTTCATAAATATAGCAAAAGAGTACACAGTTCCTGTCTATTACTAGGTGATATATGTGGCAGCAGCTCTCTGACCACAGAGAGCAGGCACAGACTTTCCCAAGCATTTTCCTGGGGAAGGCTGTAGGAGAAGAAGAGAAAAGAGAATCAAAACAATTCTTATCTCCACTTGTTGCACCTGCTGTTGTGCACATGTGGAATGTGTCATGGGGATTTGTTTACCAAAGGGTAATTTCTTAATTGGACACTGGATGGTGTTTGGATTGATTGACCAATTAGGTCAAAGCTGTATCAGACTGGCTGGAAGGGTATCTGAGTTTCTTAATAAGGATAGTATAATATAGTATGAGGTAATATAATAAAGCAATTGATCAGCCTTCTGCAATCATGGAGTCAATGCTAATTATTTCCCGGCTGGGGGCGTGCGGCAACAGATATATATATATAGATATATATATATATATAGATATATATAAAATTAAGCTAAACATGTGTCCAAGTCTTTGTGATGCTCGCTGCGATTTCTAAGCTGAAATATGTGCCTCTCTGTCCTTTAGGAAAGAGCTACAGCAGGAGCTTTTCCTGTTCTTTTCCTGTTGTTTTCCCAGAGCTGACTAATCCCAGTAATCCTTCTTTGATCAAATATGAATATTATTCTCAGATATCTTCCAACATTGATTTCATTAGCATTTCTGTTTCATGCAGCTTGTCTTTTAAACAGAGAACATATTTACTTGCTATTGTATATATAAGCTGTATCTTTTAGTGTGTTGAATCTGATGCTAGATGTGAATTCAGAATAATTAACTGCTTGCTACATACAGAGAAGCTTTTGGGGGCTATTAGGTGAAAGAAGTGTTATTTTATTTGCAGAGCTGCAAAACCATGTTTGAGACATTTTGTAACATCCCATGAACTCTCCATCCTTACTTGCAAATGAAATAGCACAAAACCCATGTAGTCAACATCTTTTTTATTATTTTCTGACAGACTCTAGTTACCTTCCAGCCTAGTTGGGCAGAAGCCTTTGTCTTTTAATGTTTTGAATGGCTTGATTTCATGGTATTTCTTTTTTTCCCATGGGAAAATTATTCTAAAATGTGAAAATTTCAAGGAGGTGTATTTTGATATGCAGCTCCTACCTTTGATCTATGCTGAACATTTTTAAGGTTGGAAGTGTAAGCTAGAAATTTGCCAGGGGTTGCAGGGAAAGGAAGGCTGTTGGTAAGAGCATTTTTGCACTCTGGAATTCTTTCCAAAACTCTGTTCTTAGTTAAACTCACATAATTCGTGTTGTGTTTCATTCATTGGCACCTTATGAGGTCATTAAAGCACTTTAAACTTATCACACATCGACAAGGACTCTTAAGAATATGCCCATTAGTTCAAATTACACTCACATACTGCATGCCTGTTGCAATATTTAGTAAGGTAGAAATTCCAAATTTTTCACTCATAATCCCTTTTGCTATTCATAGAGATTTTTCTTATTAGCACTGTCTTTCCTACTTTCTAACTGACCCTTCCAATAGGACTAAGAACTTCAGGGTCTGGCAGTTCCAGGAGATTGTTGTCTGGCCTTCATTTATCATTAGCATAGATGATTACATTTAATAGAAGAGCTTTAGGAAATGAATGCCATGTCTCTGTCTGCTGCTACTCACGTTTTTAAAACAGTGAAAAAGAGGTAGAAATACCCAAGAGACAGGGCACTGAACTTGGAATTTAGCGCACAATCTGCACTGCAATAGCACCAAGCCGGCTCACCTATCAGCAAGGTCTGTCTGATCATGGATCTGTGTGCTTCCCATGGCAAAGGGGAGCTGAAGCTGGAGAGGTGTATTCTCACTACATAGATAATTCGTAACAATAAAGTAATGGTGGCTGACCTTTCTGATTTTGGGATCAAAAATGCCTCTTGGCTGGCAATCATCAGAAGAAACCTTCAGTATGTTATATCCACCTCTCTCTGAATACAAATTCATAGCTTCCCCAAAAAAATCAATGCAAGTGCTTTGATTGTAACATTCTCCACATTTATTTTACTCTTTTATGGAGAGAAAATAATCACTAGGGATAAATATTGCTTCATAAATTATCTATGGATCAGAGCGTTCTGACACGTAATTAAATAAATTACAGGTTTATACTTTAGTATTGCAAAGAGTCTGTGATGTAACTTCAGCTAAGGAAACCCTACCTGCATCTTTCATTATTTCCTGTATTTCTAGTTGTCATGCTGGAAGATGAAGGATGGATTGTTCATTCAAGCAAGCTTCTCCCATAGCACTTCCATACAAGTTACAGGAACTTTTTATAAATCTATCTGCTCCTGCTCTTACACAACTCTATGATAAATTCCCCTTTGACTTCAGTCACACAAGGGAAGATTTTATACTCTTAGTATTTTCAGATTCTTTTTACTGCTTGTAGATGTCACAGAGGCCTGCATTGCAGAATCATTCTTCTTATCAATAAATAGGTTATTTAAAACAAACTTGTGTGCTTTGGAACAGGACTTGCCACAAAGTTGTGACTTGAAACACATTTATTCTCTCTACTGCCACAAGCCACAGAATTCTAGATTAATAAGGTATTTATCTGATTACCTTCAAATGTGAAAAAAAATCATCTTTTCTAGGTAACAGGTCACTGAGTTTTCTGTGATTTCTTTATAAGGCTTAGAAATGGAGTATCAAATTAGTTCTGGAGTATCAAACTGTCCAAATGGTCCTGATGTAAATGAGCAACAAGTAACTACTCAGTACAAAAAGATGACACTTTTTGCTCTTTGGTTGTGTGATTAGTCACCATTAATATCTGCAATATTTCATAATGGGAACATATAGAATCATATGACTGAAACAAAAGTCCCTGGAAAACTGTTTTCCCTCCAATTTTTTCTGGTCAGTCCTTCCTCTAGTTTATTCTTTCTTAGCTATACCAGGTTTATGAAATCAAACATGGGCTCTCATTTCAAAGATGAAGTCTTTGCTAGAGTTATTGTATGCTATGCAGCAGCTGGTCTTAATTTTGATATTTAGAGTGGGAGGAAGAATTATCACATCTTTCCCCCTCTCCCCACCCTGCCTGAGCTGCAGTGTTTAACAACATGCTTTATCTTGCTGTAAGAAGTTGAAAATGTCTCTTCAGACAGGATATGACTCACTGTAATAACCTTTGCATAAATACATAAGGCAGTAGCTAAAACACAGCCTCGCATTTATTTGTTTTCTTACCTTATGTGACAACTGAATTTGTGACTTCCTAGTTCTTTACCTCCTATATTTCCTTTTAAAAAACCCAGGCTTTTCTCTGCACTTCTGCCAACCACCAGTGCAAAGATGCAAAGCCTCCCCCAGAAAATGCACAGCCTCCACTGTGCTCTCAGCTGAAATTTTATTAGTACCACTCAATCCCTTAACTTTAGAAATTAAAGCTCATGTTTACAGTTCAGAGGATTATACAGCTAAGAGGACCCTCAGTATTCACTAGCAGGATATTACTGTCAAAAGGATAATGCTGAGGACATTGTGTAAATGGCCTGTGCCACAGAAAGATTTTAGTCGGTAAGAGTAGCAGAAGAGAAATATTTTTGTCCCTGATACAAATAATGATAGGTTATAAAGAAGCAGGTTTATTATAAAAGTAATTTCATTCACATGTGTCAGGAGGCAAGATAAAGGCTCTGTGATAAGGATTCCTCTTATGTTGGAGTATGACTCAGTTGCTCTGAAGAATGAGGTTTCCATGACATGTTCAGAGGTCAGGTACTTGACTGTAGGTTCTAATAGTCATAGTGTGACAATCATCAAATAACAAAGGTTATGTTTGCAGAACAATGACCCTGGGATTATGTGCACATATTTATCTCATTTGCATTTGAACTGGCAAGAGAAAGCCACGTCAGTCTTTGCAGAGCTGGGGAGATAAAAAGGGACAAACATCTATTTCCATGGCAGCCTGAATAGTTATCCAATGAAATCAGATTCTGGATATATGAACTATCATGTCAGTCAGATCTATCAATAAAGACCTTATAAGGGATTTAGCAACAAATAAGTAAACTTCAAACTCTTGCAAGACTTATTATAATGGTATAGAGGAGGTACACAGAGGAAATCAGACTTTTACACAGAGGTTTCTGAGATCACTGTAGAAAAGGATATAGGTATTGTTTTTCAGGTTTAAAGTTCCTGCAGGAGTCATTTTCCTTAGGAGATTAAGTCTGTAAATTCAAAGAGGCAGAGTCAATGGCCAGTTATTGAAGAACCAGATCAAAATGATTAATAACACTAAAGTTCTTGGCAATATGTGCAGAAACCTAAAACACAACAATACATGTGTTCTTTCTCATGTGTTTCAATTTTGACTAGCTTGATGGATTTTATTTGATTGAGTAACCACAACAACACAGAGAGGAAGTTTTAGTAATTTGTTACCCACAGCCACACGGGTGCTGGCCCTATTTTTCATCAGTACATCTTTTAGTACTTAAGGGACTTATTCTGCACATATAACAGAAAAACCTAATTGTTTGACATTTTGATGTAGTCCCAGAACTAGTGTCTTCCAAAGCCTGTATTTTGAGATGTGATATCAAATTACACAATTTTCTATATACTGTGAGCTGAAAGACACAATATCTGGAAGCACTCATAGGTAACAGATGTTTGCCAGCTGCCTCAATGCCACTGGCAAAATCCTAACAAAATCATTCTTTAATTGAAGAAATGGTGAGACTGAGCAGCATCAAACTGTTACATGAAAAGACACAGTTTATCCCCAGCTGAATTCCCTCTTTGGGCTTTGCAACAGCAATGTCCCTCTATTCCCTTAAACACTGAGTCAGGTCACCATGCAGTATCTCCAATCGGGCTGCCAAACCTTACCCTGTAGACATGGTAAGAGGGAGGTGGTGTGCAAGGGACAGCAGACTATGAAACCTGATTTTATATGAAGTATTTCACCACTGCAATTTCCAGAATGATGAGGGTTTCTTCAAAGTGTTGAGCACATAATTGCTTTTCAGAAACTAATTCAAGCACTAACCTTGTGTTAAGAAGACATTGACTGGTATTTTGCTAATGGCCATGAGCTGTTGCAAAAGAAAAAAAAAGGTGATACCCCTAATTGTACAACATTACTAAAATATTTGGACTGGTTAACTTCAGGAAAACATTAAATGTTAACTAAAGCTGTTGCTCTGTTTTTAGTTTAAAATAATTTAGCTAAGTCCCTGCACTTTAAAATCTATGACATATCCTCCAGAAGTGTCTTAGTCATATAATATAATAATTTATCAAAATCCAAACAAATTACTGGGCTATGTGAGAAATTTTTTCATCTTTTCTTAAATGCTTGTATTTTGAAAATTAGTTATTTGTAGTTGTGACACAGTAGCAAGTCTTAGAGACCTTAAACAATAGTAATGCAAGAGAAATTATGTCATTAAACAACAGAAGTTATGCCTTTTTGCAGTGGTGACCAAAAACAGCTAATAAAAGCTGAACCTCACGTTTATGTGAACAAAGCAAGCAGAGGCAAACAAGGAATAATATCTTGTTGAGAATCAACAGACAATCTCTAATATGATAATCCAGTTACAAATATTCTCCCAGGCTGTCAAAACATATATTAGCTTGGCACAGTGGAGAAGCCTTGATTTTTGGATGTCATCAGTAAGTGAGGTGCTGAACATCGCTGCAGCCAACCTTAGCTTTGTTATCTTAACTTATATAGATTCAAACAGGCCACAGCCTGTCAGTCAGCTCTAACTGGGGGCTTATTTCATTGATTTATACAGGCCATGAGTGTTTACTCATTTTGACAACTTTGGCAAGGTGGATATTAAGAAAGTGAACTGTTTCATGAAACCTCCTTTTTTTTAGTTAGCTGTTACAAACATGGCAAATGTGGTATAGATACCTCTCCCCAAATCAAAATCTAAGCTAAAAATACAGAAAAAACATGAAAAAGAAGATGAGCTGCTAAGATATTAGTAATTATGTATACACAGAATCCTTGGAACACAGAATAATGTGTGTTGAAAGGGGCATTCAAGAGTTTTGAGTTCTGAGTTTGAGTTTTGAGTTTTGAATTCTTCCAAGAGTGGAGATTCTAGAATCTTTCTTGGTACATTTTCCACTGTTGGACTTCCCGTATGTGATGGGTGTTAGTCTGGAGCTTTTCTCCCCTTCCATTGATATGTCTCTCATTGCAGCTTATGACTTTTGCCTCCTTTTCAATTGCTTCTTACTTCTGAGCAGCTGGCTCCAACTTATTCATATCATAGGTATATCAGATAGGTGAGGAGCAATAAGACCTTTCCTTAGCACACACTTTTTCTGGCTGAACAACCCTGACTCTCAGCCTGCTATTACCTGTCTACTGCTCTAAACACAAATCACTTTTTTTGGCCTTCCACAAGATGTATTTCAGTATAGCATTTCACGTGTATAAAAACAGGATTTTATGTGTAGCTTATGTAGAATTAAAGTAGTATTGAAACTTAATCACCCAAAGAAATATGTTCAAACTCATTCAGCTTATTTCCAAATAGACACAAATGCAAACACACATATACACATACACATATAGTTTTATACACAGTATAGGAAAGATATTTTTATACTGAAGCTCCTGTTCCTGCTGAGCTACAGTGCCAGGTGCAGCCACTACTACCAGTCCACTACACTGTACTCTTGGCAATCAAGAATACTTTGTGTAAGGTTCCATCCAAGGAGATATTTAGGTGAATATTTACTTGTCTTTCTATTTACTTGTCTGTCTTATGTACAATAACAGAAAACTATTTTTAAAAGAATTAATTTCAAGACTAGGTTGGTTTGTCATAGATAAGAATCTACAGATGTTTGGGCAGTGTACAATTGGGAAACTGTACAGATAAAATTAGTATGAAATTTCTGACACATTTCTCCTGCTAGGTGAAGTTTGTGAAGTGCTTTACTGATGACTTAATAACTAGTTTCTGAAAAATTTGTTTTGTGCTCAGAAGACAATCTCCAAGCAGCAGAATAGTGGGACAGAAAAGCAAAAGACTGACTATAATTGTGGCAGTGTTGTTGCGTTTTCCAGTATGATTATTAATATTTTCCTAATTTCTAATATAACCCTCTTTTCTTTGAGTTTTTACTAAAAATGTTTCTAATGCCATCAAGGTTCCATTTCCCATGAATGGTTGGACAAGATGACCTTTCAAAGACCTTTCCAATATGATCTGTTCTATAGTTCTATGATACATTCTCAGATGTCTGCTTTAATAAAGAGACATGGTGTTAGTTTTAACTTTAGCTTCTTTAAAGCTTTCTTTGTTAACTCAGTAAAGTTTTAACAGTAAAAGTATATCTTTCTTAAATTGGGGGAAAATTTGTCATTGTACAATTTAAATGTAGTTCACAGACAGAAATTTGATGGGGTTTTGGTTTGTTTGGTTTAGATTTGGGTTTGGTTGTTTAAAATAAAAGGTGCAATATCTGCATAAGCGAGTTTTTTTGATTAAATTTTGGGTCTTCAATGACTTGAAAAAAAAGAATTTGCACTTGCACTAGTTTGTTGTAAATCAAAATCCTTCCAGTTGCCAGACTATTTTGTGTCAGTTGTCTCTTCCAAAAATATATGTGCTTGGAGCTGGAACTCAAGCTTTTCATTCCAGTCCTTTTTTAAAAGTAAGGTTTCATTGTTTATGTAAGTATTCTAGACTCAGTTTCATGGCAAGCAAAAGGAAAAACACATGTTGTCTTAGATTTAGAAACTAAAATATTTTTATTCAGAGATGCCAACATATTTTAGTTTTGGCAAATGTAAATAATATTCTCAAGAGGGTTATTTTTTATTCCGTAGAATGTAGATTCAACATTTGCCTAAAATAGATCAATGTAATATTAGTTATTTAATATTTTAGCTTATTCAAATAAATTTTTTGAAAACAAATACTAAAATATTAAAGCATAACACTTAAATATCTGGAACTGGAATAGGAAAAAATAATCTGATATTTTCATGCAAGCATAGAAATGCTATTTGGAAGGAATCCCCTAATATTGTTTAGTCCAGGCTCTCACTCAAAGCAATACTATCACCACCAACTGTCTGGCTCAGCTTTTGCTTTTGTAGCCTAGGCCAAAAAACCTTCAAGAAAAGAGAGGCAACCAGTTCTAGTGCTGCAGCACCCTTCCGGGTATGGTTGAGGCCATAAACAGTGCCTTGATAGCCCTTGCTGGAAATCTCTTTAATTTCTTCTCATCCAACTCATGATCTGGGAAATTCAGCTCTGGACATGGTGTTCCTTACGCAGCTCTGCAGGGTAGCTGAGTGCACTCTACCAACAGCAGACTCCCAGGACTCAGCTGCAGGAGTGGCTCATGTTCCCCATAGTACCAAGTCTTTTTCAGCATGCGTGATAATTAAACTCTTGTTCTCCCAGTCTCTAATAGAAAAACCAGCAACTTCCTTGAAAGTTAATGGTAAATTTTAAGGATTTTAAAGTCTTTATCCATCTGTAAATTTCAGTAAGTCATTTTACAGTAGGATTTTTTGTTCATTTCTTAGCAGTTTTTTCATGGGATTTTTGTGGTAGTTCTTAGTTTTTTTTCTTTATGCCACTGAATATTTCTTATTGGTATAAGAAACTGCAGAGAGTTTTCTCCCTTTCTTTTTTTACATTTCACTGAAAGTCATATTTGAATAACTTTTAACATGCTTAATCTAGCCATGGTGACTACCATGAGTGAAGCATTTTTCAGCAGTCTGTGGCTGCTGGGAATTGACTTCTTACACCATCAGAAGTGAGAAAAGTCATAACACCTAAACTGAGCAGCACAGCTGAACAGAACAGATTTTAGATATCAAAATCATTTTCTCTGTTGCAGTCCTATGTAATTGAGCCTTGATCTTTAGCATTATTAGTCTTGTGACAGATAAGTTAGATGTTCACACATGTCAGTCAAAAATGGATCATGAGTGCTTATGAATGAGAGCTGCTTGTTTACAGATATGGATAATGAATCCTTAATTTATCCCGCCTTGTTGAAGATCTCACTAGTGAGAAATAGAAAAGTGAAGTTCAAACTGTATTCATTCCCAGTTTTTGCTCATTGCGCTTATAATGATCACATACACTGGAGAAGCTGCCTATGAGATTTTTTGTGAACAATTAGCACAGAGGATATTTTACTGGGAATTTTCCTACAGCAAATTCTATTTAAGTCTTTTGAATTAGTCCCTTTTCTCTATTTTTTCAACTTTTTAAAACTCAAGAATATATAATATGATAAAGTGTGGAAACTATCATTTCTTCAACATAAAAATAATTCCAATTGAGAAGATTTGTACAGACAAATCTCTGTTTAGATCCTGAATGGTGGCTTAAAAATACATCAAATGAAAGAAGAGAAGACATGCAGTAAAACATTGAATTTTCTTTTCAGTTTGGGCAAGAAATGCATAATGGCACTGATCTCAGTGAAGGCCTGAATTCAATTCAGGATTATCCCCTAAATTTAAGTGTCTAAATGGAAGTGGAAATGAACACTGAGTGTGTAAGATCTCTGTACAATCTACACAGATCTAGTCAGAGCTGTCCATGGAGCTTGTTCATCTAATAACAATAAAGACACCTGGGCCAGATTTCAGTTATATGAATGCTGGATTTTATTATTGCATAAGTTGCTTAAAAATTCTATTACTGCTATTCAGGGTTGGCAGTCGTAGCACAGATCCTATAGAAAATCTGCACACTTTGGGAGAGCAAGCTGGAAACTAAGCTGTCCCTATGGTGTCTAAGGCGTAGAAAAGCTTAGATACTTCTTTTAACAATAGTATTGATCCTTACCCATGCGTTCCTTCCAACTTGAGACATGCCATGATGCAGCTGGTTAGTTAAATTCCACTGACTTCATTGACAATGGGTGTAAGTCAAAGTTCTCTGATGTTTATTGCTGTTTGAAATTATGAGTCCCCAGAAAGTTGTAGAAATCCTGTAGTGCCTGCTCCTATCTGCTACCTGCATCTCCAAATGTCTCAAACAAAAATGGCTAGCTCTGAAGAGGAAACGCCAGTTTCAAGATCTCTCTTGTTCTATAGAAACCTATAACTATAGGTTAGTTATATGTATAACTATGCATATAATTATACATATATAACTATATGCATGCATTTACATTTCTTAATAAAGAGTTGAATCTTATTCTTGGGGCTTTTGTTTTGTATTTTATCCCTGCTTTAATACATCATTCAACTTCAGGGTGTGCATTAAACCAATGGGGAGAGAATAGCTATGTACTTTATCTAGGTGAAGTGAATTGCTACATGAAGACATTAGTTAGCATGAAAAATTAGTGAAGAAGTACAATTTAAATCATACTAATACTTTTTTTTTTAATTACCCACTTGCTCCTCCTAGTAGATACTACACTTCAAAAAACCTTAAATTAATTTGCTAATTAAAATCACATATTTTAAGCAAGTCAAATTCTTAAAAGTTTAATGACTTCATTTTTCTCACATTGCACATTGTGAGAATCAAATAGAGGGAGAGTTTACGAGGGAGCCAACTTATGTGCAGCTTTTCCAACAGAGCCATTGAATTTTCTTCTGATACTACTTTTTATATTTTGCTAATTGCTTTGGAATGACTTTGTGTTCAAGGTAAACAACCAATGAGAACTTCTTTTAATCTAAAGCAGTTTCCTTCCTCCTGAAAATGAATTTAAACAGCAAAGATGTAAAGGATGCAGGGTGGCAGGTTTTAATGCTTTTGAGTACTGTCACTTCTTCACATAATAGCATGCCTACCAATTCTGTGCTTCATTCTTTAGTAATAAATGGGAAAGGGTGGGCCTTCACAGTTCCATGGTTACAGATGAAATGCAAAAAAATAGACATATAGAAATATGACAATTATGGAAGCCTATTACAATTTTAATGTGACAATGATCAAACAGAATTTCAATTATCTCTAATCAGCCACTTTTAGCTTACAAGAACACATGTAGAGCCAAAAGAAATCTGAGTATGTTTGCACTAGGGTAAAATGAGGTAGAACTGAATGATTTGGGTTGTAGTTCTGCTATGAGAAAAATATGTCATCTGGAGGTTGACTATCAAAAAGAAATACAGATCGGTAATATGAACATTCAATATTATAGGACAATAGTTAAATTAGCTGAACTTTGCACCTAGAGATTCTATAGGCTTTTGTGATAAAAGAAATGAAAAATCTGGACCTTGTATTTTAATATTGGTTCCAGCTCTACCACACAGACTCCAGCTTTGCAAGCTACAGATAGCATAGACAGGTAATTTATTATAATTCCAGCTTCCTAGCTTGATTTTTCAGTAGAAGCAGGGACCAGCAACATTTTTTGTAAGATTTTTGTTTTCTAATATATTGTGCAAAACTAGTAGCAAGTCCACCATACACAGCACATATAAATGCAGTGTAAGACAAATAGGTAAATAATATAAAATACTTTATTTTCAAGAGATTAACATCCTAAAGACTATGCAAAGAGAAGTTTATGAAGTTAAAGAGCATCATAGCATGTGTATAGAATCTGAAGTAACTTTTTCTGTTTTTTTGGGGTTGGAACTTGAACCCTTGAGCCTTTATTAAGGAGTTTTATATAGGACAAAAAAAATACTTTGCAAGACTAAAAAATCTCTCTCTTCTCTGGATGTAATGACCACTTCTAACCTGCTCAGTGACTCTAAGCCTGTCTATATTTGCAGTAAGAGTAATTTTATACCTTTCTAAGTCACATAGTTAAAGCTTCCGAACATAATGGTAAATAGGAAAAAGTTAGAGTCTTGATCTAAATCTCTCAAAGAGATAGATGCCACAGCATATGGCACGGTGATGGCCGACTGGTGTGGCAAGCTTTTGGTACAGAAGGACTGCAGAGGTGGCTTCTGTGAGAAGAGGCTGAGCACTTTCCCATGGCCCCCACCACCAGCTCCACCCAGCTCTAAAGATGAGAACATCAGTGATCCTGGAGGCCTCTCTGATATAACATATTTAAGAAAAGGTGTAAAATGCTGTGCAGCAGCCATTAGAGAAAGGAGTGATAAAAAATTGATAGAAACAACCTTGTAGATACCAAGGTCAACAAAGAAGGAGATGGAGGAGGCACCCCAGGTGCCAGAGCAGAGATTCCCCTGCAGCCCATGCTGAAGGCCATGGTGAGGTGGGTTGCTGTGCTGCAGCCCATGAAGGATCACAGTGCAGCAGATATCAACCTGCAGTCCCTGGAGGCCTCCATGCCAGAACAGGTGGACATACCCTCAAAGAAACTGCAGCCCACAGATAGCCCTTGCAGGAGCAGACAAAGTATTCTTTTGATTTCTCTTCCTTGTTTTACACCTTGTAATAATACCCAAGCTACCTCAAAAGCTATAAAAGCACCAGTAAAACACCTTTATCTTGTTTTTCAACTTCAGGTGTATTTTCCACTATTCTGTATTATTAAACTGCTCTTTCAGGAATTAAAGACCCTTCTTTCAAATGCCTATATTCTTCTTTCATCACTTTGGTGATGACGTTTTACACGTATAATCTTTCATCACTTGTCCTTTATATCACACTCTCCTGGAGCCATATAGTTAATCTGTGAGTCTGGATTTTTTACTAACTTCAATAGGAGCTGAATATACTCCTCATATTCTACACAGAAATGTACAATAAAGAATAAAGAATACAGAGAAAATAGTAACAGTAAATTTTTGAAATTTGATCACCACAAAATAAAAGCTGAATTGTCAGACACTATTTTAAAAGTTATATTTATGCATTGTTATCATGCTATTCTTTATTTATCATTCAGACATTAAGCAAAATGTCATGTTATTTCTAACAGCAAACAAAAACTTAATGCACAGGTAATGTCATTCACAGCATATCTTTGTTTTTGCACACTCAAGAGAATTTTGCTAAGTCATAAAAAAGTAATGAATATGTGTATCAATATCCTTATGTGTGTGCGTGTGTGTGTATTAACAGGTGTATGGTTTAAATTTTATTATTTTCTTTTAAACAGGTAACAAGGGAGATGACATTTTCTGTGTGTTACATGAGTAAAATAATAATTAAGGTCAGATATTTTCTCTGGATTAATTCTTAAAAGAACAATCACTACCTTTTATTAACTTGAATCTGGCTTACCATGCGTTTTCTATAGCTCCACCTTTGTAAAATTTTTTGCAATGCTTAATGTTAAGATCAATATTAGTGATAGTAGGACCTGTATTTATCTTTTGGTACAAAGAGCACTGTTTCCTATTCATAAACATCACTGAGTTCTTCTAATAGTCTTTTCTACTTATGTTTTCATAAGATGCATTTTCTTTCTTCATTTGAATTGTAGTAGCAAAGTACCTTGTTCTTACTCCTTAGAAGCAAATACAGATATATGTCTAATTGGTATCTATTACGTGCTCTTACCTAAGTAAAGCAGGTTATTATGAAATTACCTGTGTTCCCTCTGCACTATAATATCATTTACAGACTTGCTGATTTCTCAAGACACAGAGAGCTCATCCAGAAATGATGAAGGAGGCTTAAGACATGATTTCCCATTAGTAATCAAAATTATTGATGTTTACTGTATTATAGCATGACACACATAATAAATATAATCAGTCCAAGAACATTTTTGGCACAAAAATGTTACTTTATGAAAGAATCTTTGTTTCAAATGCAAATTTTCAGATGCTAATCAGTATTTTTCTCCATAAACTATGTTAAACACTAATTTTTTCATAGAATGTAATTTTTAAAATATGCATATTTGAGAGCATAAAAGCTCTGCTATGTTTGAGTAATCCAACAGATGAAAAATGAATTTCACACTGGCCCTTGTTATCAGAGCAATGATTTACAGAATAGGAATAGCTCACGATATCCCCAAATACTTGATGGAGTTTATGTAGAAGGAATAAAAATGCTTCATATCCTGTTGTATACTTACTGTTTTCAGCTTGTCACGCAAACGCTGTATTAAAATGACATGCTTTGCAAAGAAAATGTCTGATTAAAACATTGTAAAGATTTGAAACAGCAATACTATAAGTTGTTTACATCCATAAACACAGAATAATGTAATTTCCAATTGAACTCAGAAGACACTAAGAGAGCGGATAAATAGCAGTCTATAATGATAATTTTGCATAGAGTAACTTTAAAATATGTTATAAAATGATGTACAGGTAGTCAGGATCTTGCTTTTCTTTTTCATTTAAAGAAACAACATTAGAAAAGCCACTTAAACAGTCAAGTATGTCAGTGATTAAAAATTAAATTGCAAATGAGTGAATGTAATTTCAAAATTTATCTTTCACGGCAAAAATGTTGGTGTTCCCATTGTTGTGCACAGCTGAAAGAGCTTCAGAGGTACTCAAAGGAATCTGCACCTGATAAAATGAGATCTTCTGAAGTAACAGGTGCTCCACAGGTTGTTCCAGGGACGCTGTATTTCAACAGAACCATCTTAAAATGATGGAAGTGTGATGGGATCACTCCCATGTCAGGCACCAGGGAAAAACATCATCTGGTGACAAGCACCATATTTCATGAACTCTGGGTTTTCCTTGAATGACTTTACTTCAACTAATCATGAAATATCGCTCTTGGTCTATAGTAGCATATGAGGTCAAGGTAGTTTTCAAGCAAGGAGTACCTGCCCAAGAATGTAATGGATACATTAACTTTCACCTTTCCAGTTGTTTTATTTGCTGATTCTGCACAGGTTGACTCTGCTCTACCTCTGAGTCAAATTGAGTTGTTTTAATCTGTTGACACTGCTGTCCAGTACAATTAGAACTGGTGGGCGAGTCCGTTCTGAAGCCACTTTTAAAAGCAATCAAGTAATTCATCGGAAAAACATCTATCCATACATCTCTATGTGTCTATGTCAGAGAACAGCAGTCTTTTAGAAAATTTTATAACATACATAGGTGTCACAGGAGGACATGATAAACAAAGACAACACAATTCCTCAATTTTTCAATATATTTCTTAAGGAAATAAGAACTTAGAGTTGTGTTTGTTTTGGAGTTACAATTGCATTTGAGAACACTTCATCCAACCAGAATTTATAAGGTATTAGAAATAAATATGCTTTATGATTTGTAAAGGGTCACTTATTTCAAGACAAATGGGTAAAATACTTAGATATTTGCTAAGGCTTCCAGTGAAGTTGTGTTGCTCCATTTCTTTTGTGGTATCTACATTAAGTGGCCTGTTTTCTAACTACTGGAGAGTTACTTTGCTAGAAATCCTTTGAAAGCTGAAAGTATCTGATGAAGAAGGACTGTAATACAATTTGCACCTTCATGTAAATTTTGCTCTTGTTCTTTCTCACTCTATTAAATAATCCTTCCAGTGAATGGAATAAAAACCTAGAAACCTGTAACACAACAAATAAACAGCTTTTACTTCTCAGAAAGAATGTACCTAGGAATGACAGACTATGGGAAAAATTATATGTATTGATTTATAGAATGAGAACTCATCAAGTGACCTTAAAACCCTCAATCTTGCAAAGGCATTCACAATGTTTAGTAAATGTATTTAACACCTTTTACAAAATGAGAAATACATCTATTATACACACTAGAGATAATTGCAAAGCTCCAGAGACTTTAATGAAATATAGATAAATTTTTCTGTGAAACTTTTACACAGGTATGTACACTTCTGCAGATCTTCATCTTCTTCCTTAGTATTTTCAACTAAATATTTAAGTGTTTTGTTTTTCTACATAGAGATATCTCTAGCTGAATTTATATCTTGGGGTTTAGTAGAACACACAGGCTATGATAGCCTAGCCTGGAGGAAAAGAAATTTTTTATAGAGTTTGCTTCAGTTGCAATAGTAGCATTTATGTAGGAATTTGTGCTGCAATCATGTTGAAAATATCCCACTGGATATAATTTGAGAACTCACTGTATATCTATAATCATGACGTTCAGAACATTTTCTATAAAACATCTTAGAAAAATTTTCCCCCTCTAATCGTGCCATGCTTTACCCCGTGGAATTTTTCCCATTCTTTTCTTCAGTAGTCCATAAAATTATGACAGTAGCTCTAATTTTTTGCAATTAAATTCTTTTTTGAGTCCATTAAAGTTTAATATATTGTAGCAATAAAAAATTAAGGAAAAAAATCCTAATTTGTGTAAAATGTGAAGTGTCATAAGAGAGACTTGTTCTGGTAGGGGTTCAGGAATGTATTTTTTACTTCTGCAAACTTAACTCTTATGGTGTGATAGAAAATACTTTCCGAGTTTACACATAGAAAGCAAGCAAAAGCACAGTCTTGGAAATGGCAAATCGCTCCTTATTTCTAAGAACTACAGAAGCTAGGTCTGCTTTCAGATAAGCAGACACTATGTGTATCTTGTAAAATCAGTGACTGTGCATGCACATGCAAGTATGACATAGGTTTTTGAGTCAGGGTTTGGTTTAATTTTATGCCTTTTTATATATTGAGTAGACAAAAGGCAATTTATAGAGCAAGAAATTAAATATCAGCAATGCGGTAAGTCATAGGTTAGAAAAATCACTGAATGAGAACATTATCCCTGCAGTACCCACAGAGCTGTGTCCAGCAGTCAGAGGATTGCAAACTGAAGTAAAAATGTAAATGTATGTAAAACATACAAGCTCATTTTAACTGAGGTCAGAAATGGGTTCTGAATGGAGTTACAGAGAAAATGCACTTCAATAACGTGATATCTGAAATAGAAATTAATTGTATTACAAAACCAAGAAAGGCAAACATATTTAGCCTTACAGACACGACAAGTCTCTTTTGATTTATACAGAATTGCAGGACAGTCTGCTTGTTGGTGATAAACACTCATTGCTCACGACAGGAGTACTCATCCAAGAGAATACTTTTGTGTACAGCTCTCACACTGCCAAGATAGAAATGATGAATGAAAGTAAAACATCGTTCAAAACACTGTAATTCTCTATTATTTTGCCTAAAGAAGTTTAGATGAATTCTCAAACTGCCCACGTGTCATAAAATTAATGACCAGAAGGATAGGGGTGAGGATTTTTTAACTTCTTCAAATACCAGTTTTTAAAATTAATATAGAAAAAATTACAAAGACATACAGCACAAAAATACTAAGGATTCCTACAGAAACTGGACCAGATTCTCTTTCTCAGTAGTGTTGTTTGGCAATCACAATTCTGTCTTACAGCTGCCAGGGCTTTGTAATTAAACCAAGTGCTTTACAGAAGGAAGGGGCATTCATCTTAGGCTGCCCTCTGCACCCAGTACGAGGCTTAGAAAGGGCTGGTGCAGCCTCCACAACTCACAGTTTTTAGGGCCTTTAGAAACTTATCATGAAGCCCTTGTAGTGCTTCCACCTCTCTGGCCAAGTTACAAGAAACACAGATGGTACATGTGGCTACTGCTGCCATCTCTTGGATACTCAGACACTGAGAACACAAGATCTACAGGCTCGCTCATAATATGCAGAGTATTGGGATCTAGGTGGGGTTGGTTTTGATTGGTTTTCAGGTTTGGTTGGGTGGTTGGTTTTTGTATTGTTATAAAGGCAGTAATTTTGTAGTTTCTTTGGTAGAGAAGATATGTGATTTCAACAGTTTGCAATCAGACTGCTTTCTTCAGTTTATTAGCTTTCAGGTAGCCATTTTATACCATTCCTTCACACAAAATTTTTATGGATTCAATTTATGAAATCAAGACTGTACTTATAGAATATTTCTGAACAGAATGTTGCCTTTCCTAACCTGTTCTAGATGTCTTCAAGCTTTTTCATCTTGTCTCCAATCTCATATCAGTCAAGTGACAGCCTGAAACAAAACTGTATGGGGAAGAAACACATGGTTCTTTGCAGCTCCTTTCTTCTCTTAGACACTCATCACACAGCGTCAAGGTGCAGGATTGTCAGCATACTTCTAGTTCTGGTGCTGATATTTCCTGGAAATTCTCCTAGTTCTATCACTGTAAACAGAGCCTTTGTCTAACAATAACTCTAATTGACAAGGCAAAGTTGAAGATGAAAATGTCAAAGAAAATGAGTGAAAACTAAAAGTTATTTCTGCCATGGAATTTTTGTATATTTGCTGCGTTCTGATTGTAATTGCAATTGTCAGAATTTTCTTTAACCTATTCCATGTACAGTCAGGACTTAATAAGCTGGGACGAAGGAGAAAAGTGGGCAGTGTCTGACAGAAATTCTTCCATGAAGCACATGCACCAAGATGAACGCTATCTAATTATCAGCTCACACAAAACTGTTGTTTGCTGTCTCATGTAATTAATGAGGCAGTCAATTAAAAAAGGGGAAGGGCAATTTATATAACGCTCAAAATTTTCAAGACTCTGGACCACTACGTTTGAAAGCAAGGTCTGTAGAAGAGACATACTGATTTCTTTATGAATGGGTGACCAATGATATTTATAAATGTTGAGAGGTTTGTTTTGTACAGTACATGTTTTCTCATTGTGCCAATTGTTACTAGAAGAAGTTAAAGCATTATTCCTGAGTTATTTCTATTTACACCCTTCCCAATGGTATCTTGGTTCAATGTGCTTTTGCTCAGCTGATCTATGCACCTTAACATCGCCAGGATTGACCTCGCCTTTGTTCATAGTACATAGAATGTTCTTAGGCATGTTCATGAGCTGAAACATACTTGAAATAAAGGTGAATCTATGTTTTATAGGTTCCTTGAATCAGATGCAGCAGCATTAAAAGAATGAATAACCCAGTGCAGGAATGAAATCAGAGAGCACATAAAGCCTCTACTGACTTCACTCGTGGCAATGGGGAAGGATAAAGAGTAGTTAAAAGTTGACACCCATGATAAGAGCTTCAGAAGTAGAATTGCAAGTGTAACATGTGCCAATTCTTAGATTTGCAATGGGATTTTGTAATATTCAGGCATCTTTCGAAAGGATAAACAGCAGCCATGGACAGAAATGTACTTCTGTACTTTCATTTTCCTCTAAGTAGAATTTTATGGGTTTTTTTCCTGACCCCAAACATATTACCACCCAAGATACTGTTACTACTTTGGTATTTTTTATTACTTTGCCACACGGGCTGTACATTGGTTCTATTCATAAGTTTAATAAAACTAATGATCCACCTGTTAAAAGATGAATGTTGAGGAAGACATGGGACACCACTAAGGTTTGGGAACACGTGCAGGGGTAGGGAGGAAACTGTTGCCATGAGCTTTTGAAGAAGACAGGCTACTAAACTTTTTGTGCACACTGTTCACACCTAAGTAGATTCTAAACTGCTTTTTTTTATTTTTCCAGCATAGTTAGATTAAAATGTAATCTGGATGCCCAGTATTTGTAGTTTTTTAGTTTATATTGACTATTCCATGAAAAGTATCTTCAGAACAATCCTAATTCCCAATAGCAAGAACTGGAGATTTTTCTTTTAGTATCATGGATGATTCAGGCACAGAAGAAACCATGCAAGCTCTAAGATTGAAAAGCTGGAGATTTCACAGGCTTGAGCAAATAAGAGAGGACACAATAGAGAGAGAATTCATCCTTTATGTAAGACTTTAATCCAGTGGCTACTTGGCAACACTGAATGCTGGCACACCTCAGAATTATAAAATTGGTCATGTTTTTACAGAAACTCATACCACTGGGTAATGTCAATATCAGGACTTTTGTAAGAAAGAAGCAGAGATTACAGATGTGTGTGATTAGCCTACATATTTGTCATCAGGTGGTAAAGAACATTCAAGAAACCAAAGTTATGCTTAGTTATGCTTATGGAGGTAAGCTATCCATTACCGACTGTGGACAGAACAATAAAATTATTGTCTACAGATTTCTACTGTGCTTGACTTCAACTCATGGGTGAGGTCCCACAGTCACCGGGTTCATTGTCAAGAATTAGCATTCAATGACTTCAGCAGCTGGGTTTTCAGCTGGTGTATTAAATAAAATGGAATGGATTTAAATTCAAAAAATCTCTCTTTCTACTCTTGTCTCTTGGGGCAGCACAGTCAGTCCTGCCTAAACTCAGGGAACCATTGATTAGATCAAATAGATGTATGTGGGGAAAGGAAGAAAGAAAAGGAGCACAAGTATAATCTGGGGAACTGAGAAGTTGATACTATTTTTAAATCTTATTAAAAAAATCTAAAGCATATGTAAATTTGAGATAACACAACTCCCTTGTACCAATGCCTCGAAGGAATTTACTTCAGTAATTCATATCTAATTCCATAATTATTAAGCTGGATAATGTATTTCCAATATTTAATACCACAAATTCTTAGGTGTTTTCAAAGTAACCTTTAATTTTCACCATCAAAACTAAAGCCCTGATAAAAATCTCTTTATGTGTTTCCTATTCTGTTTAGTGATAACTGAATCAAGTTTCCTTTTTTCCTTTCAGTGTTTCAGTACTTTTGGCCACCTGTCAGCCAACCAAAATTAAAAACAGAGGCTGATTAAATGGCTCTCTATGGTGCTGTTCAGGCAGCTTCATTAGTGTTTCAACTTGTGGCCACTAAGTGAGCCCCACTGCTGTAACTTCTGACAATCTGTGGAAGTCGATATGAAGGCACAGGATGTGGGGTACGCAATTTTGCACAGTTGCAAAGTTTTGATTGCATGAATTATACATGAAGTCCATTACAGTCGGTGCTCACTGGCGGTAACAGCACTCTGAAGGTGTAAACCAGCTTTTTCTTTAAAACAAGTAAAACCCAGCCAACCAAATACAAGCCACATAAAGGAGGAAAATACAGAACAAGAATAACAAAAAAATCCCAAACATTCTTTATTTGTCTATCCAATCACTAGATTGTATGAAAAACAGCTGAGAGCCTTCCAGCTCATTTTGCTGGTGTTCAAGTATGTTGAGAACTAAGGTGTCAGGAAGGGGAAAGGTGATGGAGAAATAAACCTTCAAGGCTATGGCTGCAGATTATTGCACACATAAAGGATTTCTCCAGCATGAACACAGCAAGCATCTCTGAAAGCTCTCAATGTCATTTTGCCAAAGATGTCTCCTCTTTTCACTGGTTGTCTGCTCTGTCAGATGTAACGCTTTATTAAAGCTTTGGGGCTTCTTTCTTTTTTCCCTTTTCATTCTCTCTGTGTGCCTTTTCAGGAGGCAAGAAAGTAGTTTTAAAAAGCAAAAATATGAGAGATAGAGCAAAACTAGCTCTAATTTCCAGTATTCTCGCTTTACTCAGATGACATACTACTTCCTTGCTATTTTTTCATTTTGTACTAAAAGGAAAATCTTCATTTTAGTGAAGATTTGGTGTTAGTTGTTACAAAAACACTCCTCGGTGCAGTTCTATATAAATGCCTTTAATCCTTTCTCCCCCACTACTTGAACAAATTCATTTATCTATGTCAGAGTGTTCAGTAGTGTACCAAAACACGTGTACCCCAACACTTACACAGATGCTCCCATTGACATCGGTGAGAAAATTTTACCCAGGCAAACTAAGGAAGAGTAGAACCTGTAAGTGTCGATGCAGAAAATAAGTCAAAGTGATCAGGCAGTGCAAGCTCTTTCAGCTTCACACAGAGAGGATGTGTGTTTCCTCTTCCTCTAGTACTGGCCAGAATAAGTAAAGCTGCACATGTCATACCATGGATCATAATTATACTTGCTTCCACTGTAAGTTAAGGCGGTTTGCTCTTTCAAGGATTCTTAGTACTCATTCCACATGTCTAACATGCCCTTTCTGTCTGAGGCTAAATGTAGAGCACTGCTCATGACTATTCATTGCAATGTCTTGGCAAGACATTCACAGCCTTAATATGTCAAAAAACAAATGTTCATGGGGTAATACTTGTACCTTGAAGTACTTATGTTAAGAAAAAGACATTGGCAAATTAGAGTAAGGCAAACTCACTAACCCCTCAAACCTTTTTTTCTGGATTCTTAAAAACACAAAGCATTGGCTTTCTCAGCATGTTCAAAACTTCTTTTTGTGCACCATGTGAGACCAAGTTTCACACCTTTTCAGCTAAAGGTTCTTCTGTAGTGTAATTCTTGTACATAATTTCAGTTATGAAACTTCTGAATTAATTCAGCTGTGGATTTTTGTGGGGAAGGATATTCCTCTCTGTTGCAATTGCTTTCCACAGGTGACTCTGAGAAGCCATGTACTTCTCAGTATATGATGCCGTGCTGTTCCACAGTCACCAATACTAGACTTTTGCATTGTCACATTATCAGGCAGTACTAAACTGATCTATATCAGACTTAGGAACACAATCACATTTCTTAGCCAAAACACATGATGTGGACTATCCCTCCAAGTATTTTGTCTCCCTGATTTTGTACATACATTACATCACGTGCATTTGTCAGAAAACCCACAAATATTTTTTGAAGAAAGCTGAAAAAGAGATGCAAGCTGGTGTCACTCTGCAACAGAATGTCTCCTCAGCATTTCTGAACCCATGCTAAGAGACCTACATTAATATTTGCCATTTACTATATTATTGAACCATGGTCTGAGCAGACACATAAGCAGCAACTTTTATATCAAAATTTGCAAAAGTTGTGCCAAGAAAAAACAACCTTGCTGTATCTTTTCACACTAAGAATGGAATTCCTTCATTCTTACCCCTCGTGTTTTCCCCATCTATTCAGCAGTAAACCTATCAACATATTTTTATCTGCTTTTATATCAGAGTAAAATTCTGTAGGAAATTACATGCAACCATAAACAAACTGGCTGTGTCTGAAGCAAGAGTCTTTTCCTTAACTACAAGGTATCATTTCGAGCAGGTAATGACAAAAATCCCAAAGCAAAGTCCTGTTTTTGCAGTCAGTATGCATGATTGGAGGATAAGAGCATAGTTTATGTGGTGACAACCCAGTTTGCTACACTTCTGTAAAGTAATTCTGCAACTGTTGTTCATAATAGAGTAGATTGGACTATCATGAGATCAGTCACAACTAACCTATTCAATATGACTGCATTTCATAAGCAAGTATATTCCTCCTGGAAATCTGTCCAGAATCAGCTGTTCACTTCCTGGGGACATTGATATTGACCTCTCTTTTCTTTCCTTCTCTTTCCTCCCCTCTAATATTTTACTCTTTACATGGCCAAATTCTATTTTAAACCCTTCAGGGCAAACAATCTCTATCAAATCTTGTCTCTGCTGCAAACATACTTACAGGGAAGCAGAGTGCATGATATCCCTCTGCCTTGGGTTTGCACAGCAAGCTTTTGTAGCAGGGGAGCTCTGGGTGGGGGTGGGGCTTCTGTGAGGAGCTGGAGAAGCTTCCCCCATGTCCAACAGAACTAATTCTAACCAACTCCAAGATGGATCCACTGCAGGACAAGGCCAAGCCCATCAGTGACAATGCTAGTGCCTCTGGAATAAAAAATTTAAGTGTAAAAGGGAGATGAATCTGGGCTACAGAATCTGCAGCCAGAGAGAAGAAAGGGTACTTGCTGCAAGTTTGGTTTCAAATATATTTGATGTATGAGTGTGAAATACGCAATTCCTCACCCTCTCTGATAGGAAGAATCTGCCCTCCTCAGAAGATCAGGTTGACAAGAGACTTTGACACCCAATGACCTGGAGAACTGAGACATAAAGCTTCCTCTGTTTCTTAGAGATGCAAGGCATCCATACCTTTACCTGTATCATGCTGTCTTGGACCGTGCTGCACCATCTAACAGGTTGCATTGTGAACTTCTGGGTGTTTGGGTTTTTTGCAATGTTTAGAAATGCCCATAAAAAATGAGATCACTGACCTAAGACTGCTGGCAGTTAATATTTTCAGTAAAAATGGGTGTAAATATAAAGGATGATGTAAGGATAAGAGAAGGAGGCCAGTAAAAGGGGATGATTCAGAGAATCAAACCAATTTGTTCAATCTATTAATCTTACCAAACAGAAAATCTGTAATTGTTGCAAGGGTGGCCTTAACTCAGGGAAATAGGAACATCTCTGGTGAGCACAAAGCAAAGACATGACCATTTAATGGAATTATGAAGATGCAGATATATATTTTTCTGCATATTTTGTTTTGAAGTAAGGATTTTTTTTTTTTTTTAATTTCAGGGAGGCTTAATGTCCATTTCTAGATAAGAATGTTTCTTTTATCTTCTTTCTCTAAGTATTTCTAATTATATATATTATATAAATGCAATATTAAAAACTTTTATTTTAGTTTAACTGTGAGGAAATCAATGCTACTTTTCCACTGCCAGGAGTCATAGGCTTAGCACCTGCTATGACTTTCATGGGACTCTATTTAATCAATGGCAGTTCACCAGGATTCCCAAGTCCTTGCCTCAGAGATACTTACCTAGTCAGTCAGTAAGAGTAATTTATCCACACTGTACTCTTTGGTCCATTCCTTGTGGAAGACTGATGAATTTAATAAAGTTCCTGTTAGACCTTGCCTTCAGTCTGTCTACGTCTCTGGACAGCAGACCTGCCTTCGAAAATACAGATTGGTCTTTCAACCTTGGTCTTCTAACTCGACAAAAGAGTGCACTTCTTTACCTCCTCCAGGTCCCAGATAAAGATGTTAAACAAGATTAACAGGTCCCAGGAAAGAATTCTGATAAATTACACTTGTAACTTGCTGCCAGGGAGATTGCGCAATCCCCGAGTCACGCAATCCAGAACATTTTCCACTCATTTTGTAATAAATTTATCTATGCTATCATGTCCAAATCTGTTGACAAGGATGTTAGAGAAGACTATGTTGAAAACCTCACTAAAGTCTCTTTTTCTATCTGTGACTAAGGGAAAATCAACATTCCTCTTCCTCTCTAGATCCAGTAGTTTTATCCCACAAAGTAACTGTAAGACTCAACCTGCTATATGTCAGTCCAGGTTAGTTTTTGAAGTCAGTTTCTTCATGCGTACCAAAATTGCTTCGAAGAAGAGTTGCTCTGTAATTTTCACAGCTACTGAAGTGAGGCTGAAAAACTCAGTTATTTCAATTTTCCTCAGACTGCTTGAAGATTATTAAAGTATTTTGTCTCCTACTGCTGTTCTTCCAGTACACTTGTGTGCAACACACCTAATCCTACGAATTAGTGTGAATCAAACTCTCTTTAAAAAATGCCTGATTCCAACTTTCACATGCTGCTCATTGGTTCTCTCCTTCTGCAACCTTGTCTCCAAACAGAGAGGTCCAGGAGACCTTGCTGGTGAAAATCAATGAAGACACTGAGTACCTCATCTTCATCTGGGTATTCACTGTCACTACATTGCTCACCTCCTACAGCAGTGAGTCAGCGTTTTCATTGCTGGTTTATTTACTGTCAGTGCGGTCACAAAACCTTTTCTTTTTACCCTGGACATCCCTTGCCAACTTCAAGTCTACTCAAGCTTTTACTTTTTCATCAGCATTCCGGCATGACCAGGCAATGTTTCTGTATTCCTCCATTATACCCTATCCTTGCTTCTACTTACTGTATATATTTTTTTTTTGGTTGGTTTGGGGTTTTTTTGTTTTGGTTAATCATGAGTATGCCTGTTTATTCATGGTAAGTCTGCTTACTTTCCAGAACACATCATTCCTGTACTTGGAGGAGGTTTGCTCTCAAAGATCTGACATTACTCTTAAGCTTTTCTGTCCTTCAGAGCTGCATTTCACAGGATCTTTTCTACCACTTCTGAATAAGTCAAAGTCTGTTCTAGTGAAGTTCAGGGTCTGTACTCTTCTTGCCTTCCCAACTTCCCTCAGGATTTTAAACTTCCCTGTCTCATATATATTATGTTGCCACAAACAAGGAGAGGATGTCAGAGCAGAGCACTACACACACAACTTGCTGTAAAACTCTGTTTTATTCCTATTTTGCAAAAATGTTAGCCCAAGATTAGTAAAGTAGGTGAAGAATTGAAACCATTAACTTTGGTATGAGGAAATTTTTGTCACTGGGATTCTTCTGCCCAGAGTAGCTGAAGTATTCAAGGATCATTATATAAGCCTAAAGTGTTGAAAAGATGACACAATCGTGAAATCACAGCATGTTCCCTTCTTCATAATGTTCTTTTAATCATTGCTCACATCTTGTGCTTAAATGTCATCTTGTCTGTTAATCTAAAATTTATTAGGTATATTCAGGTCCTCCAATCATCTTTTCTTGTGAAGATTATTGAACTTAACCTTAGAGGATGTTCCTCCCTGGGAAGCATGGATCACAGATACATAATAGCATCAACAAATTATATATGAAAGGTGCATATGAGATCATTGGGAGTGTCAATATTGACTTTTCTCCAGGCTGTAATGGATGAGTCATACCTGATCTAATGATTTTTCATTGTAATTCTAACCACCACATAAGTAAGAGGTGGAAAAATTAAAATGCTAGACAGATGTAACCTTTACTGATAAAATATATGTATTATTAACTTCATTACATGCAGTTTTCTTCAAAGGTCCTTGAAAGCTGCTAATAATGTTGAAAGAAGTGATGGATAACAACCCATAACATTTTCTCACTGAATTTTCTCAAAAGGATAGAAAAAAATCCCATAGGATTAATTCAAACTGCTAACAAGTATTATTTTACTTTTTGTTTTTTTCTGCCTCAGCTGTTTTTCCTTTTCTACAGGAAACATCTCTATCTTCTCAGCTGCATAATTTTTAACTGGCTGGATGCCTTTTATTGATTAATAGCCATTAATTAAGGGGGGGGAGGGGTGTGTCTGTATTTTTTCAGAATGGTTTCTTTCAGTCAGTGTTACTTTTCCCTCACCACAAAGTCATCACATCCTTTGAAATAACATATAATAGTCCATAACCCAGAAATTTATCATTTTCAGCTAGATTGTTTTGGCTACATGGAGCTCTATTAACTCTGATAGGGTTCTACAGAGACCCAGCAATCTAGCCATACTCTATCAGTTCCTGAAATAAAGATTCTTTCAGTTTCTTTCAGTTTCTAACTAACCTTAGTTCTGTTTTCTTTTGCTGAAAACCAGGAATGAAAACTTCTCTTTTTTCTCTGCTTTTTTCCACAGTTCTTATTGTAAAGTTAGATCCCTACCTCAAAACATATATGTGCTGTGTGTTTACACATGTACAATTTTTTATCCCAACAGCCTTTTATCTCACTTCATTAATTTACTTCGATATTTTGTCTAATTAGTTGCCCAAATGTACTGCTCTTTGGCAAAGTCCACGTTCCTAAGGAGGACAAATTTACCAAAGTTAAAATTACTGTAAGAGATAAAACCACAAGTATATGAGTGAAACATTAATGATATAATACAGTCTTTCTGGAAAGCATTAATAAATAACTTAAATTAAATCTTAAATTTTTATTCTCACAAATAAGCAAAAAATTTCTGACATCTAGGGTAGGCACCTGCATGTCATCTCAATTCCTAGGCTTCTATTAAAGGCAATGGAACTCTAACATGCAAAGTCTGAAAGACTCTATAGGGCAATTCACTTGTACCACAATAAATTCAGCCAGATTTGGATATGCTTCTGCCAATGGGAAGCAAATGTCTCTCACAGCAAACACTTAGAACATTTCCTGCTATTAATTTGACTTAACCTTGAGCAATTCACGGGACAGCCTAGCTATTAAAATGGTACAGACACCATTACAGTAGACAATTTGTAGTTTAAAGCACAGGACACTGAACTGGCATGAACACATGACAGCCTCTTCCAGGTGACCTCAGTGCCTGGATTCTGCCTAGGCAGGTTTAATTAACTAGTGTGAGTGGAGTATTAGGGGCTGCTTCTCAGAATACAATCTTTGCATGTATTGGCAAATCCTCTAGTGGTTATAATCCCATCTTAATTGTCTACTCCAGGCACAGTTACTTCCATGTAGGCACTTCTTTTTGGTTGGCTTACACCTGAGTGTAGCACTGAGAAGATTCAGTTCTCCTTTATGCTTAAGCCTGTATAACATTGTATGACAAGGAATGCCAGCTGGCCCAGACTTTCTCTTTGATACCTTATGAAAAAGGTAATACGCAGGTACACTCCTTTTCATGGACAGCCATGATCAGATGGTTGACTGCTTGATCAGGTAATTCTGTACATAAGAGTCCTACATGCTTAAAAAGTGAGTTCTTAAGTCAGCCACATTATGTTGATTTATTATTGGAAACTTCAGTGACAGACTGCTCTACTTCCAAACAACTATGAATTTTTTACTTCCCATACATTTACATCACAGCTGTTAAATGACAGAATTAGACATTCATTACTGACCTGTTATCTTTCATTGGTGAAGTATGGTACCCATATCCTAGCAAACTAATTGGACAAATCTTGTTTATCTTTTGAATAAATGTCCAGCCTGTCTCTTTCTTCCCCTTTTGCTCTAGTGGGAAAACACAAGAAGATATAGGTCCACAAGAACAAGCTTTTCTTTCCATTAAACACTGCAACAGCAGTTCTTCAAACTTCAAAGTTCTTCAGCTCTTCAAACCTTTTGAAACTTAGCAAAAAAAGCTTAGTTGCACCCATAAAGTTATTGGCTGTCTTCAAAACTCCCAGATTGTAAAAGCTGCACATTATTAATCACCCTGAAATTCAGCAATAAGGAGGTAGTGAACCATTCTTATCATCAGTTATGAACAGTGTTTATGTGCTGTCTAATTATGAGACATAATAACATTACTATGTAAATCAAAAGTCCATAACACTAATGAAAAATTCCAAAACTTATGAATAATAATTAGAAATTCAATTAATAATAGAATGCACCTATTAATATTATTCACATTTACATGTGTAATAATTTAAAAGCTTTAGAACTTATATATATATTGTAGCTGTAGCGGGTGACAAACATTAGGCTAACAAACACAGCCATTCAAAAAGCTATATGGTCTCCAGGCAATTTTGCCATTTTGTTTATTTTCTTTATTATTTGTACTCAAACCAGTTCTGAAATAAGATATTTTTAAATTAATTTCAATTGCCTGAAGACCAAAAGTAATTTGATTGTTTAAAATCTATTTTAACATGCAATAGAAAAAGAAAGCCCAAGAAGGCTAATACACAGAAGACATATGGATATCAGATTTTCATTCTACACGACATCTACTTAAACTCTATTAAAAGAGAGTCATCTTGAATTTAACATGAGCAAATCTTACTTTCAATTAAGCCTAAACACATTTATAATCAATTCTAACTAGTCCTGTTCTTCTAAATATTATCTGCAATTAAAAAGTAAACCTACCCATGGAGATTCATTAAATCTTGAAGTTTTTGAACCTCAGCTTCAATGATCTTCATTTAAGTGGCCTCCCACCATCTGACATAATTTTCTGCCCTGTTCCTTGAGTTGACTTGGCGTACAAAACTCTGAAACAATTATTTCAACCATTTCTCAATCTTTTCTCAACTTCTGTTAGAAACACACATGAACTAGTTGCTCAATCTCTAAATTACATTGGAAAGAGATGGGGGGGTGGAAGGATCATACAGCCCTTCCATCTACCACTCTCCTTATGTAGAAAGGTTGATTTTTGCACGTGATTTTTCTTTTTTTTTTCAGATAGTGGTGTCTATGTATCTCCAATGACATTTCAGCGGAGCAGCAGAGAGGCATCCAAGTGAAGGTGGAGGTGCACCTTTAGAGGTGCCATGGTTCAAGCCCTTGGCAGCACTCATAATCTTTCCTACTCTCTTACTACAAGCCTTTGCTAGACTTCTGTATGTCAGAAGGCAGCTGGAGCAGGCCTTGTGTATGGGGGAAGACAATCTGGAAGCCAAGGGTGACTCTCGCTCAGTCTCTACCCTCACCAGCTGGCATCATCTCACAGGGTCTGAACATAGATTGAGTTGCTGCTAAGAGGGTTTATTATCAGCTTGCAACACAGTAATGAATCAGCTCCAGGGTACATCCAGGAGACATGGCCAAATACATGGCTTGAAACCAAGCTGCTAATTAGGTCTGAGGTCATTCTGGGAAAACAAGGTCAGAAAAAAGGAAGAAGGCAGGTGCACCTAGAGCAAAGCGTACCAGTCCCACTGCTCATGACTGAAGAACAGCATTAGTAACTAGAAAGCAGTTGTATTTTCTGACCCTGTTTGCAACATTTTTAGCCCTCCAGTCCATCCCATTCTCTACCCACTTTACTGTTCTCTGGTCTATATCTCACCACATGGCTACCAAGACATTACAGATGCTCTTTCAAAAGCCTTCCTAGACTCAGTGTAAAAAATCCACTGATCTCTCCTGGTCCACAGAGAGATTATTCTAATTAAAAAAGGCAATTTGATTGGTATGCAAAGCCTGTCCTTGGTAAAGTTATGCCAGTTCTTTCTATCTCCTTATCCTCCTTATATTCAGAAGGAGGTCCCCTCAGTGTCATCGATTTGTGAAACGCAAAGTACAGCATTTACTCAAAAAACCCAAAAAAACTCTGACTTCTCCTTATGAGGACATTTCAGGTTCTTTCTGAGATAAAAAGACAATACCTCACTCCACAAAATGTGACTTTCCCTAAGAGATCCTTGAGAGTTTCGTTCTGGTCACAGATTTGAAATGAGTTGAAGGACATAAAAAGCTGGTGGCATTAATGAAAGATTTCTTAAAAAATAAATTAGAACTCATTCATCCGATCTAAAAACAATAAGCTTTCCTCTCTGGGGCAATGAGTGTGGATGATATTATCCAGTAACTTTGAACATCTAAAACCTGTTAACTCTTGTAATTATTTTCCATATGCATTTTCAAGTATAGTTAGAGAAAGGAGGTGATCACTGCTGGACTGGTCTACAGTGCTGTTGTCCTAAACAGTCCCCGTACAGTTAAACACTGAGTGCCTGGCTATGTAGCAGGACAAAGAGATGAGAGTCTGAATTTGGAGGGCCATAGGAAAGGGGGAGAATAATTAAAAAGAAAAAAATAAAAAAGGAAAAAAAGGAAAAAAGTGGCTCTCCTTCACAGAGTGACCTTGTTTTAACGTTCTCCACACCATTCACCCTCCATAGCTGATCAGCCAATTCCATTTATCATTATAATTAGGCAGCATCTTGCCAGTTCAATCAGGCTCAATTACTTAGGCCTCATTAGTGACTGACATACTATAACAAGTGCATCTTTGAATGAGCAAGGTCAGATAAAGAAAGTACAGTATGCAGCCAGCAAACACATTTATAGACCATGACAATACAATGCTTTCGATGGTGAATAACTTTGCATTCCCCATTTTTAAGAAGGCATGAAGATAATGAAGCTAAAAGTAACCTTGCTTAGCTTGCATTATTGCAGCTCCTACAAGTTCCTTTCAACTCTGCAGCTGAACAGTAGTGATAAGAGGCAAATCTTCCAATGGCTCTGGAAAAACTTTGGACCTGTTAGCAAATTTAAGTTTCAGGTTCTGGAGAATGGCAGCTTGTCTGATGCTTCAGAGCAGCATAAGAACTTCAAAAATATGCAGGAGAAGAAACTGGACATTAAGTCTCCAGTGCTACAGATCTTTCTGTATTAGTAACAGCAGCAAATGGCTCTGCTTATAAAATATGGTGGAATGTAAAAGGAATTGACTGGCTTCTGCATAAATTAATATTCTAGACTTTAAAAAATAAAGTTATATTATTGCTCTTTATAAATATCTTGAGAAGTAACCTCTAGAGATTAAATGTATTTTAAGTTAAATATAAATTTTTTAGACACACACACGCACACATATATACATATATTAAAGGCATGACATTAAAGAGAAAAAGGCGCATTCATGAACTACAAATTAGAGTTTCTTCATACAAGAAAGTGGTAGTGTTCAACTATTTCCCAGTATGAATGGTGGAGAAATGCATCCACATTACTTAAAGATGATGTCTGAAATGTTTATAAAATTTTTCTGTCACTTGGATCTCATGGAGCAGGAAACATAAATTATGAGTCTATTCATGTGTCCCAACTATATATGTTTTTAGGTATGACCAAAGCCCTTACTTCTAATGGAGGTGATGGAAGCACGCCTGTTGCTATTCCATAATTAGGCACAAATGAAGATGTAGTTTTACATGGCAAGAGGTTCCTTTTTATCTAACTTGCTTCATTGCAAAAGTCTGTTGTTTGACCATTTTGTTAGGCTCATTCCTTAGCAGACAGTGATAATCCCAATTTTTTTTCCATTCCAGAGCACATAAATGGAGCTCACTCTAATGTTGTTTTATCCATAGTCATGATACTTGAAGATGCAATTCACCTTTCCTTTTGCTGAGAAGATAGTAGTCTGAAACCAGATAGAAATGATGATCATTATTGTGTCTGTGTTTATTTTTATTCTGAATTATTTTCTTAGAATTTTGTACCTTACACTGGGTGATCACAAAAGTACCAAAAAGGATCTGCTAGTTTTCTGGGATATCCTTTTACACTTTTTACACTCTTAAATTCTAGTAAACTTTGTTTCAAATATCACCTATATCTTATGTTACTTTTTTTGTATTTTGCAATATTGTACCCAGTTCTCCTCCAGTCATAATATTTAAAGGGTATATGAAAAATGCCCCAAGTCCACACAGAAAATTCTGTAATATAATATCCATAAGAAAAATAAAGTAATGTCTCCAGTGAAGTGATGAGTATGCATCCAAAAGTACAGGATTTGATTATCCTAACAGATATATTCTGAGTCATTATTATCTGGTTCCCTTTTATTCTTCTACGCAATATTTGAGTACATTATACCCAGAGGTATTGAATTTCATAAATTGGCAGTGTGCTATGTGAAGTGTTTCTTTCATTTATTCTTATCTAATTCCTTATTTATTTATTTATTTTCCTAGGCAACTAACTATAATAGCCAAATATTAAAAATAGAAATAAAAACTTTCCACTCTTACTTTCCTCCCTACTTAAAGATGAATTCTGTGAACCATTTTCTATGTTTCTGAAAACTTCACTGAGTAAAAGTGAACCAAAGATGAGAATTTTGTACATGAGTGAAAAGTGGTTCAGATTGTGGTTATTCTCATCTTTTGCAGCAGTGAAGTCTCCAGCCTTGGCTAGGATCTTAAATAATTTCTTTAGATATTCATGAGATAAAGAGACTTGAGGATGATCTCACACCTCCAGACAGTGTTATTGCATTTGCCCTTTAACAGGTTTTGATCAAAGAAAAAATATGACATACGCATACACATGTATGAGACATATACATATGTGATATTCTGCATAATGTTCTGGACCAATAGGTTGTTTCTGCAATGAATGCTGCAACAGGCATTACAAATCACGACAGTTTACATTCCCAACACAAAGTTTGTCACCTTCTTGAAAAGAAATGCTGCTATTTACATGAACAGTAGAGAAACCCAACCAAAATATTTAGGAAGTGAAGTATTCCACTGCATTTTCTACCACTGGAGAGAGAATAAGAGAGAAATTTGTGGCAAGTGTTAGATGTGTCATTAAAGAAACTCGTAGGAAATATTCAGTTCAATAGTACAACTAGAAGTGAACTTAATGGGGATATAAAAAATTACCTTAGAGAAGGAATGGAATTATGAAGGCAAATTTTTGGTGGGTATAGAATCACAGTAACTCATAACAGCTCTCATGGATCCATGCAAACTGTTTTTGGGGATCCTTGTGTAAAGTTAGTCATATCCTGAGTTGCACAAAAAAAAGGTGCGGCCAGCAGCTTAAGGGAGGTGATTGTCCTCTCTACTCCATTCTCATGAGACCCCACCTGGAGTGCTGTGTCCAGCTCTCGGACACAGCACAAGAAAGTCATGGACCTGTTGGACCAAAGGAAGCCACAAAGATGACCAGAGGGCTGTAGCACCTCTCTTACAAAGACAGGATGAGTGACCTGAAGTTGTTCAGCCTGGAGAAGAGAGGACTCCTGGGAGAACTTATTGTGGTCTTTCAGTATGTAAAAGGAACTTATTAGAGAAAAAAAAAAAAAAAACAACAACTTTATCAGGACCTGCAGTGACAGGACAATATTTTTAAACTGAAAGAGGGTGGGTTTAGACATTGAAACAAGTTGTTCAGAGGAGCCATGCATGTCCCGTCACAGGAAGATCAAGTTGGATGGGGATTTGAGGAACCTGATATAATAGAAGATGTCTCAGCTCATGACAGAGGCATTGGACTAGATGATTTGTAAACCTCCCTTCCAACCCACATCCTTCTATGATTCTAAGATTCCTTGCTCACTGCAACCTCTTGCAAGCAAGGTGCATGAGTTTGGTGGGTGGAGCTGCTGCTTCATTGTTATACAAAGGGCTCTCTGCACCATGTTCTGTCAACAACTCACTAAAAAGCACTCAGGAATTTGTCAAGGGATGTATCATAACTATTACTTGCTTTATGCTTTTTCTCAAATATTCTTGAGTGTCTTGCATGAAAACAGTGAAAGCATCACCTGTGGCTAGCAATAAAATTGATAGAAGTTAAGGTAAAATTCTTATAAACTGATACTGCAAATTTTTACCAATCTATGAATGTGTGAACGGAAAAGCAAGATTGCAATAACCCTGGAGCAGAACACAGCAGCAGCCGAAAACAAATGAGCTCAATGTATGTTTCAAATTGTGAAAAAGTTGTTAGATTATATATAGAAAGACCAACATTTAAAAGTGACAAATATGGCCCCCTCTTATCCATTGCACATTACCACTTTAGAGATGGAGCTAACTTGCTTTTTACAAATGTGGATTACTTGCAGGATTCACAGCTTTCTGAAACTGTGGCAGTGAGATTTACAAGGATTAACATGCTCATGTGTCCAAACCCTTCCAGATCATTTTCCTTATCAAAGGAGGCATCAAGAATTTATGTTTGGAAAGTTTCTGTATGCCCTTTATTATCTCTAATTGCTCAGGTAAAACAGAGGTCAAATTTGTAGGCTCTGAAGTGTTGTCATCAATGATTATATTCATCTGGTGTAAATGAGAATAGGTACCTAGAAATGGGGCATTTGATGCACTCTGAATTTTATGAAAAGAAAGATAATAAGTGAATACTGGTGAATTGCTTTATGAAAATAATTCACAATTCTTTAGAAAAGGGATGTTTTGTTCTTGCAACAGCAGTCCTGGTTTGCAAAGCAATAAATAGTTCAGGAAAGTTGTGGGAGGGATGAAATTTATCTGCCATTATTTGCATAGTGCTTTTCTGCCCTATCAAGGCCCATTCACAATTATATTTTACATCACTTCTTTCCACATCTGCCTGGGTCTCTTTATCTTATAATTGCTCACCAATGCTATTGATTTCCTTTCCCTGTACACTGCACGCTATGCACATACCAGATAAAATTTGAGATTCTAAATGAAGTGAATTTAGTAGTTTTAGCTCAATCCCTAGCCAACAGCAGATAAAAACATATGCAACACTGCTCAGTTGACACAATTTCTTTCATCTGTGCTGAGGAAACGCACTGGAACACATCCAACACTGACAGTAAATTGATTTGCACCCTTGAGATGCTGGCTACTCCTGTCAGAATTGAGTTTGTTGACAGATGGCAGGCAGCGTGGAGAAACTTTCAGCGGAATTGCTTATATGTTACCCAGAAATGGGTAAAAAATCAAATAGGGGTATGGTGGTGGAAGAAAAGCTGAATAACTGGATATATTACTCCCTCAGCTTTATTCACTTTTTGATGAAGTTTCTGTTTGTCCAAATGGAATGATATTCCAACACTTTTTTGAGTTATTTATTGCTTTTCTCTTCTACAGTGTGGCTCTGGAACTTTTTTAAATGCATAAATTAAAAAGCATGTCTGACATACAGATATTAGAGTATGCATTTGTCTGAAAAAGAGCACTGTGTATACTTAAACAATTTAAATTTTAAAAAATCGGAAATATTACTGTGGGAATATTTTCATATCTGATATAACATCAAAACAATAGACATTGAACTTTCTACTTCTGATTTTAAAATTATGTCTTGGATTTTGTGCAAAATCTTTCCTCTCAGAGTAACTAGACGTAATTTATTTTACCTACTTTCTAATCAGAGCTTGAAGACTAATGCCCTAAATTTCTTTATTACCTATGACATAGCTACCATGTTTCATGTTCACACACAGATTCCATAATTCAAGAGTTAGTCTTAAAGGTATCAAGGGCAAAATTATGACAAAACAGTCTGTCCTACCTAATTTTTCCTGTTAAAAATATAAGAAAATTTATCAGACCATTTCCACATAGTTCTATTGACATCAAATTAAATGCTGAAACCCCTTATTAAGGTTATTTTAGATTTCAACTAAAGAAACTGCTTAGTAAAGCAAGGTGCTAAATGACAAGAAAATGTGACAATTGTGAGGGGCTATGAAATATTCTGCCAACACTTGGGAGGAATAGCATGAATTGTCAGTTGACTTTATTTTACTCACATTGATGGCTAATAGTGATATGAAAAGAAATATCCATACCTCACCTACTTGCCCCCCAAATAAATTTTGTGGGTTTAAAAAGGTTGAACCAAGCTTGGACACTTCAAGAGGGGAACAGCTAGCTACCTAAGAAAATGTGTTGGCAAGAGACAAATAAGTGACAAAGAAGATAAAAAAAATGAAAGAAGGATAAGAATGAAGGAGCAAAGGAATAATGAGATATGACAGCTGTGACAGAGGCTTGTCCATCCTCTTAGCTGTAATAGTGTTGACAAAAATTCATATATTCAAATAATGGGCTAGTTAAGCACTAAGTTCTAGATGCAGATGGAACAGAAGGGCAAGGCAGAAACCTTTGAATTAGAGATCATATAATGCATATATATGTATAATATATATCTATATATACACATGTACATACACATATATATACAAACATATTCTCATGAACTAATGTCAATCCACTTTTTTGTTTTTTTAGTTGGTTTGTTTTTTTTTTTTTTGAATGTAGATGGAAATCATACAGGGAAATAGGTTGGCGAGACCAACTACTCTGCCTCCTGGGCAGTTCTCCTGACAGCTAGCTGCCTGAAGAGTACACTGCCAATCTCTCCAGAACATCTGATTTCCCAGCTGTTCACCTGGTGAGCTGCTGGCCTCCCAGGCTCTCCAACTGGCTGCTCCACAAGCTCTCCAGCTGGGGTGTGGGTTACCTGATGTCACAGAAATCAAGCTCTCTTGCTGGAGTCTGCACTGGCTGGGGTCTGGAAGAAGATTTGTTTTGTAAACTCTAAAATGTTCCCAGTGTTTTGGCAGCCTGGACAATATCTACATTTCACTACTCTTAAAAGAGTATCTATCAAAATTTGCAGTGTCACAATGAGAATGCTAGTTCTGTTGTTTCTGCCATGCTGATTTTCCTTTAAAAACTGTTAAATTTTGTTCCAAATCAGGATGAAGAAAAAAAAGAAAAGTAGCATGGATTTCTTGTCAGAAAATAATATAATTTTCTTACCATGTCAGTGGTAAAAAGACACCCTAACTTCAGAGAACTGAGAAAATCATAAGCATATTGAGGAAATGCTTCACTGAGGCTGTTCAATTTTTATTCTGAACAGATTTAATTCCAGGGAACATTTTATAAAATTAAAAAAAAATTAAAATTAATTTTTAGCAAGACATTAAAATCATAGTCTCCTTATGTGAAATTAGCACAAAGTAGCCCTAAAAATCACATATAAGAAAGAGGTATAAAACTGCCCTTGCTGATTATCTTTTAGGCCTTTACTTAGGGATATGATAAAGAAATATGTTTTTAAAGATCTATCTCTTAGTGTTTCAGGTCATTTGCTGTTTTAGATCAGTGTCAGACTCTGCCTGGGAGTCACACTGGGCACCTCTCCTGCTGCCAAAACAATTCAGAACATACTTGGAGGGCGTGAGATCACTAAATGTTGAATTAGGTAATTCTTTCTCCAGAACTTTAAGTTTTGCATAGACATGTTCCTCAGAGTGATAGTTCATATTGATTTCTGACTGGAAAGGGCAGATGCATATGAAGAAATACACTACTGAAATTTTTAAATGTTACTCTACCAACACAAACACAAATTAATGTGCTATTTTCTCACACTTCTTAATTTCTCTTTTCTCACTGTTCCAGTAGAAACGAAGGGGAAGAAATTTACATTTCCAAGTGATTTCAATACCTGCTATTCCAAAACAACAAAAATGGGTTGGGAACTACTCATGTATGTCAGGTTGCATATTTAAACATATTCATTGGGGCCATTTTTTTTCATACCATTATCAATTATCTGGATGAAGGGATCAAGTGTACCCTAAGTCAGTTTGGGGATGGCACCAAGTTGGTTGGGAGCATTGATCTGCTGAAGAGCAGAAAGGCTCTGCAGAGGGAGCTGGACAGGCTGGATGGGCTGAGGCCACAACGTTCAGCAAGGCAAAGTCCTGGGTCCTGCACTTGGGTTGCAAGAACCCCAAGCAGTCCTACAGACCCGGGGAAGAGTGAGTGGAAAATTGTCCAGAGGAAGAGGGCCTGGGAGTGTTGGTCAACATCTGGATGGGCATGTCTGCCCAGGTAGCCAAGAAGGACAATGGCATCCTGACTTGTATCAAAATTCCTGTTGACAGCAGGGCTGTCGGAATCTGTGATATTTAGATTATTCCGAGGTTAAGAAAGTCTCTGTCTTTCAGCCCCGTGCCAAAGAAGAAGTTGTAATTCGTCTGTGCTGGTTTTCAAGGTTGTTTATTCTTGCTTATCTATAACATGTTCTCTCTGTCCTGCAGCAGGTCTGTCTTGCAGGACGGTGTGCGGGGCTCTGTACAGGGGGGTTCCTGACCCCCTGTCAGGGTCCCAGACCTTCCAGGGCAGCCAGAGGGATGCCCTGGATTCCCACACAGGGCCAGTGAAGTGATTCTCCCCCTGTCCTAGGCTCCACACCTCTAATCCTCTGTGCCGTTCTGGGGCCCTCACTATAGGAAAGACATTGAGGTGCTGCAACAAGTCCAGAGAAGGGAAACAGAGCTGGTGAAGGGTTTGGGGCACAAGTCTTATAAAGAGCCACAGAGGGAGCTGGTGTGGCTTGGTCTGGAGAAAAGGAGGCTCAGGGGAGAACTTCTTGCTCTCTACAACTACCTGGCAACTGTATGCATGTTCCCTCTTCTTTCAGAAGGAACAGAAAGGCGCTCAGGGCTTCCTTGCAAAGAATAACAGATGCTTATCTATGGCTAGGCAACAGAATTCTACTAGAACACTATTTATCAAAATTGTTATATCATACATTTTCTTCTTGTCTGCTATTCTATCTGAATCCTTAAAACAGTATGTTTGGGCTGCTCAGATCACAAACACATTACTGCAAAATTGTTCTTCCTCTTTTAAGACCATGGTATTATATGTT
This sequence comes from Ploceus nigricollis, assembly GCA_013399945.1. Taxonomy (NCBI): domain Eukaryota; kingdom Metazoa; phylum Chordata; class Aves; order Passeriformes; family Ploceidae; genus Ploceus; species Ploceus nigricollis. The sequence goes on along the minus strand of VXBC01002446.1, from coordinate 568,526 downwards.
ACAGTCCTATATGCCCTAAAATTAATCTACAGAAATTAAACTGAAAATTTCCATATGATCTCACAAATCAAAAAGTGTAAAAGTGATAATTAATGAGACATGAGGAAGGGATGGAAATCGTCATAATGGCTACAACTGAATGTATCCTTCACTGTGGGAAGGACTTCTCCCAGTTATGTTTTGACTTTTGTAGTTCTCCACCCTCATAAAAGAGAGATGTTTCCCAAAAGAAAATTATGCACTCAGCTTAACTAGTACTGATATGAACGTATTCTGTTTGGGGTTTTTGAATTGATACAGTTTACACAAATACTAAAGCCAACAAGCAAGGCATGAAATCCTTGGTATTAAAGGAAGACTGCGTAGTCAAAAGTTGTGATATGTATTTACAGTCAGTACATTTTAGCAACATCAAGTAAGCATTGATCACAAAACAGGTGGTTCATCTACTCAGATTTTGGAACTCATTGAGAAAAGTGAGCCAAGCTTCAGCAGCTTTGAGATAGGAAACCCAGCTCAATGGAAAGCTTCAATCACCTCAGCACTAGTTTATTAATGGGCTAATAAGGGGACTATCAGTTTGTACTGTGCTGTGTGTTTCAGAATGTTAGAAAAGGCACTTGCATTCAAGGAAGAAGAAAGGCTGTCCTTGCAAATAAAGCACAATGTTTTCATGCTTCACTACAATGCAACTCCCTACAGAAAGGTCTGGAGTGCCTTGTGTGAGCACAAACAGATATTCCATAGCAGCACAGTACAGGTGAGTGAATATCTGTGAAGCACAGTTCCCTTAACATTGTGTGTGTACACACACACACATATGTGCATATATATATGTATATATATATGTATATGAAAATATTTTAAGTGGTTGAATTGATAGCTTGAAAAATGCCGTATACAACTCTTGACTGTGTCATTTTCCTGAATTAAATGTAGATTGGTATCTACAAGGACAGAAAAGGGTTTGCACTAAGCCAACATAGACACCGAGATGTAGAAACTGTGATTTCAGGAGGTGAGTTGTTGAGGTATCTGTGAATGGGTACTTTGGAAAGAGTTCTTTGCAGAAAATTGTCTCGGACTTCTTTTCTGATTAAAAATAGCTTTACTCATTTTCTTCATGAATATATATGCATGCTTCATTTTAATAACATGCCTCTGTGTGTACTGGCTTTTTTTATTTATTACAGCTGAGTATTCCAGTCCTGAGCTGAAAAAGTAACAGGCAGAGAAACAATTTACTCTGTAACAATTTGCATTTAAATTCATTTACAACAAATACCCTTTGTGTAAGCAAGAGGTTTCTATAACTGCTGACATTCTATTGTACAAAACCACACAGTAAGTAGCTGCCTCATGATATCCAAGCTGAATTGTAGGCGGTGGCTATGAATATTCATTAATTCCTCTGCCTATTTGAAATACCATTTTATAGGGTACCAAGTATCTGCAGTATCTACCTGAGTCCCAGGAAGCTGATAAGAGCAAGCACTTTGCTGAACTGGGAAGTATGATATCAATATTAAAATCAGTGCAATATATGGCACAGTATTATAACCCTTTAATTGCACTGTGAGGAAAAAGAATTTTCATTAAAGCCAATATGTGTTTTGGATCCTAAGAACACTGAACCACCTTCAGGTATTCCAGTTTAACTTTGTTTTTTGCTATCACCACTTGCATAGTCTGGAGACATGCAATGATTATTCTTACTGTTATTTCCTTAATGTTTTAAAAAGTATGGTAATTAAAATGGGGGGGTTTAATAGCAAATATTTTGACCAATTGGAGCATTTCCATTTATCCCATTTAGTTTTCCTATGGCTTCTCTTGTGACTGAATATGTGTGTGCATGTGTGCGTGTGTTTATTTTTTCTCCTATCTAACAGTACATTGTTTTTAATCACAGAACACAGAGAGGAAGGGGAAGCTGTGGAATTGATTTTGTGGGAGGAAAAAGAAAACCTGAAGGAACAACCAAGGAACAAATGAAAACTTAATGGGACTACAGAAAACATGACTGTGGTTGGAGGTTCTGGGGGAGAAAAAAGTGGGCTCATGTAGATTGATTCTGTGTGATGGACTGTAGACGGTTCTGAGGAAAGTAAAGGAGTGTAGAGTGTAAAGGAATGTAAGGAGTGTAAAGGAATGCCAGATGACAGTCAGAAAGGAAGCATGGAACAGACAAGGACAGATAACTGAAAGAAAATGAAAAAAAAAGGGCTGGGAGAAAGCCAATATAACCTTGATGAATGAGAGGAGCCTTATTGCATGGTTTTGGCTGTGGGGAACATTGTTCAGAGGTCAAGAATGACTTTGGAAACAAGAGCTGTCTTAAAAAATTATCCAGCTTACAAACAAAAGACTTTCATAAAAATTTAGAAGCAAGAAAATATAGAGTATTTTTTACTTTGCTCATCTGGCAGTCAGTGAACTTTGTGAGAATTAACTAATTAGAGCAAATCTCTGTTAATACAGAGAACTGTCAATCCATATGGTTTTTTATCCTGTAGAAGGCAAACTCATCATCTTTCAAACTGGTTATATGACATTTTGAAGACACAGAGTACTGGATGAGCAGTGATAGGTTTACAGCAGTAGATTCATCATGGTGCTGAAAGATGTCAATACATGCTCTAAAAGGGTACCCTGTTTCTGCCTCTGGTTTTTCATTAAGGGGAAAATCTGCAAGCAGAGCCTCAGGGATAGAAGCAGGATATTTTCCACAGACAGCACTCTTCAGCTGTGCCTGAGCATGGTGCTAGTATGACAAGTGGGCAACTGTCCCCACTTCTAGGCAGATTCAGAAGAGCTTTCTCTTATGGGCTTCACCTCCTTGAGGTCATTCAGCACAAAATCAAGACAGTCTGATCTGGGATCATCATAGGACCTTAATTCCTGAGTGACCACTCTCAGGACTTGAAGCTGAGGTTAAAGACACACTAAAGACATCGGTTTGGTTCATGGGATGCCATCTGACTTTCTGAGTGATAAAAGACTCATGTCTTTTATCTGGGCTACATGTCCTAATGAGTGGTCACTCAGGAAACAGGGTCATACTGTGATCCCAGAGGAGAGAGGCCCAGGTGCTCAGAAGGTGCTTTGGGTGTGTGTCACGCTATACAATCTGTTTAAGTTGCCCATTACTTTGTAACCCAGTGGCACTGTTTTTTGAGAGCTGTTTGATCTTCTACATAGATCAAGTTTTTATTCTCTCAAAAGCCTGCACCACTGGGATGAGGTACTTAAGGTACCAAGGGTCTGTCTGACAGAAAGCCACACCTGTGAAAATACACCTTAAAATATACATTAAATTATTTTTCTGTATTCTTACATAAAGCAATAATATATTTGGCTTTCAAATGCCATCTAAGGACAACTTGGAACTCAACTCAGACAAATTGCAATTATTTACCTTTAAGTCAGCCATTAATGGCATATGCTAAGATCATAATATACACTTTCCATTCATACTTGTCATTTGTACCTTTCTTCCTTTCCCTAAGTCACAGTCATAATTCTTTTTATTATGGATTCTGTGTAGTTCATCAAACTCCATTCCCACCCCCTCCAGTCCCTCTCTCCTGCAAGGAAGGTCAGCAGAACTTGTTGCAAGGATTGATTATGAATGATTATGTTAATTATCATGTTTAAATGTAGATTGTGAACTGATTGTTCAAGCTACAGGTCATTCCAAAATTAATATCTTTATATTTTTATTTTCCTTCAAACTGACAGTCTTCCTCAGTCTTTCTCTCAACATGTTCTTTTGGATTGAAAGATATGTGATCCACCGGTTACTGAGTGTGATGGTTTTGGCTTGGGTTGGTTAATTTTCTTCACAGTTGTTAGTAGGGGGCTGTTTTAGGATTTGTGCTGAAAACAGCATTGGTAATACAAGCATGGTTTTGCTATTGCTGGTCAGCATTTACACTGAGTCAAGTTCATTTCTGCTTCACATCCCACCTCACCAGCAAGGAGGCTGGGGGTTCTCAAGAAGCTGGGAAGAACATTCCATATGACATGGCATCATGCTCAGGATGTAAAACTGGGGGAAGAAGAAGGAAGAGGTGGACCTTTGGAGTGATGGCCTTTGTCTTCCCAAGCAGCCATTAAGCTCGATGGAGCCCTGCTCTCCTGGGGATGGCTGAACACCTGCCTGCCCGTACAAAGTGGTGAATGAATTTCTCATTTTGTTTTGCTTGCAAGTGTGACTTTTGCTCTAAGTATTAAACTGTCCCAACCCATGAGTGTTGTCATTATTACTCTTCCAATTCTCTCCTCCATCCTACCCAGAGGTTGAGTGAGCAGCTGTGGGGGGCTTTTTCATCAGCTAGGGTTAAACCACAACACTGTCAGATCTAGAGAGAAATAAAAATTAAGCCTACATAATTTTAATAATATTGCAGTGTTATCAGAGATTACAAATATACCAAGAAAGGAAGGAGGCTACACACCTTTCCCTAACTTAGATACTGCTTAAACTTAGCCTCTCCTCCTTTAAAGCAGAATGGTCCTGCCCAAACTACTGGCTAGAAATAATCATTATTATGTCAACATGCTAACACGGTCTGAGTGACTGTGGAACTAGTTATTGCTGCTCTAGATATTGCTGGACAGAGCCATTCAGGGGCTCATCTGGACCAGGCTCTTGTCACATATGGAAAAGTATTGAGTATTGAGAAGCTCAATACTTTAAAAACCAGTCACATTCTTTATGCGTCACTCCATGAGGAATATGTAAGACCAGTATAAAATCTGAACTATTGCATGTCAAGTGTTCTTCAGCAAACTCTAAATAAAACTGTATGAGAAGAACGCACGTTTACAGATGCTGAAAAATACTATAGTTCACAGTCTATCTCACCTTAACCTGCTTGTGGTCTCCTAAGACAGGAAATACACATTTAGACAAAACAAATAGGTTTACAGGTCTGTAGATGTAAACAGAATTTATACAGCACTGGTCACCATAAGAAGTTACGGTCTCAGTTGATGCACCTGATTCCATTGCTTGGAAAAGAGGAAGCCAGAAAAAGGGACAGTAATGGGGATGTTTCTATCAGTATGAGGAAGGAATCTTCCCAGTTTGAGAGAGGAAGCATTTGAGACAGCACAAAGATGTTTATCTGAAAACATAACATGAAGGCAAAGGGTATCAGTGTCATTGACCAACCAAAGATAAACAGTTTTGAAATTGATAAATAAGCCTACTTATAGATTAGGATTAAATTTTAGTAAATGACAGTATGATTAGATGACGTGTTAAATAGGGCACAAAGAGCATGAATATAATAAAGGCAGAGGACTTTGTGAGTACAAAGAATTAACAAGAGAAAGACAGGATGAAAGATACATATTACAAAGGATACAATTACATACACTTTACATATGTAATACACATGCATTACATATACATACAGTTACCAAGAATAGATACAATGACATTCACTGCAGAAAAACATCAGCATATTTTCATTTTCACTTTGATATATTTTATATATTTACACAGATGAATACAAATATATATACCTATATGAATATAAAAATATAAAACCCCATAAAATATAATATGTAAGGCACAGCCAGATGTATGTAAAGATATTATTTTTTTAAAAAATGAATGCCAAATCTTGTACTTGGTGACCTATAAACAGTTACACCAGATTTTGGCAAAAGCCATGCATAAGAGGAAGAACTCAGCTGCAATTTCCATAGCACCTCACAAGCCCGTATTTTCTAGAAATGGAATTCTTCTAAACATTACCATACATTCTAAAAAGATTTTTTCCTTACCCTGTGCATAAAATTCTTCAAAAGGTAGTTAATGCCTGAAATGCTTACATTTAATTGGGAATGTTTTTAATACTACAGTTTTCACAAGGTCCCAATTATATATTCTCACTGCATTTCTATGCTGTTGGGCTTTTCTAATTCCTGACATGTACACTTCATACTACACTGAACACTAAACAGAATTGCACAAGAAAAATCATAGCTTTAGGTCCATTGATGTGGCTTGTTTATATTCGTTCCTTGACAGTTTGATTCTTGTGCATTATTTGTTCATGAAAAAAAAAAAATGCTTTACATATGACAGGTGAAGATGCCTCTGCAAAATGTTTTTAGTTAGAGAATGGAAAGTGAAAAGAGGCTGGGGAAATTGCATGGAGGACCAAAACCTTAATTCTTGAAGTTTTGGCTATAAAGGATAATACAGCCTGCTTTATAGGAAATAGCATTTTCTAGGACCATATACCCAGTAATTTCCATTTGGTGACTTTTCTTTTTTTTTAATTATTCACTCTATATTAAACAACATTAGCTTAAATTTCCTTTGATGATGTACCCCAAGGAACAAATATTCCAAAGTGAGTATTAAAATATACAGTCTGTATATGAAACTGTAGCAAGGCATTTTTGTCCTATTTTTACATGACAGCAAGCTACAGATTTTAACATGAAAATCAGAAGTGAAGCAGGATTGCATGTAGGCATTGGTCCAAAACAGAACTGTGAAAATTTAAACTCTTGTGTAGGCTGTAAGATTACTTTCTTGTCTTGATGGTGTGATTTTCGGACTTGATGCTTCTGCTCACTGTTACCACAATCTTCATTTCAAGAGACAATAAATTTATTAAGATAGTGTTTTCTCTAACATTCTTATCATTGTAAAAGATTTATTGTGTTAATAGAATACCACACAGAGGTATTGATTTGCTGAAAGTTCAGATTTACCTTTGCCCTTTCATGATTTTGTCATGTTTTGTTTTAACATTCTCTTCCCTTCTGTTCTGGGAAATACTTTTTCAGGTCAACTGTCAGTCACATGTAGGTCATCACCAGAAAATAGAAACAAAAATTCAAATACAATGAGCACAATGATTTTGTCTAGAAACCTGAAAAGCTGTAAAGTTTTCATAATATTACCTGGGAGTCATTTCATCTTGCATTGTGAGATCTTTGCATAAAAAACAGTATTCTGGTGACTATTTATTTATTTAATATCTAGAATTCCATTTAAGTTAATTATTAAGAAAGAGCAGTGATTAAGAGCACAGTCTTACAATCCTTGTTTATCTTTTCTATTACAATAATGAAGTCTTCATCTATCAGTTCTATGTATAAACTTACTCCTTTAACTAAATATATAGATAAAACCCTAAGTCAAAAGCTGAGTCATGGGTCAAAAAATTAGTGTCTCTTTTGGAGATACAGCTTAAACAAACAAAATTAGCATAAAACCATTATTTAAGTGCATCACAGATTTACTACAAGCTCAGTAAATGTTAAAACATTAAATAGAAAAATAAATCACATTCAGTACTATATTGTATAAACCAGTTGTATGACTTTGTGCGTGTGAAACAGAAGCAGAAACTGTTAGCAGAAATTCCTGCTAGTAAGGATAACGTGCAGAATTCATCACAGTCTCACATGGATTACCAGCAGGTAGTGCCTATAGCCATGTAGATTTACTTTTTTGTCTAAGAGCAAGAAAACATAATCTGGCTTTGGGGTGATCTTTTGACTGCCCCTTACATCTCCAGATCTGAAGTTTGACCTGTGCCCCACACCCTATCATCACCTTTTATGAGAGCCAGAATCCCTGGGTTTGCAGAAAAACTGCTTTAAAAAAAAAAAAAAAAAAAAAAAAGAAAGGGCTTTTTGGTGTTCTTGGACATGGCTGCATTAGGCACCAAACTGTTTCTTTATTTTATTCTTGATAAGCTTAACTGATGCACAGTGGGGCAGGACACTGTGCAAAGTAAAGACAACATTGTTTCTGCATCTCGGTACTGCGTACAAAGGGTTTCAAGGCAAATAGCAGAAACCTGCATTCATTCATTCCTGCACAGCAGAATGTGAGTATTCATGGCAGGTGCAGACATTTTTTAATATATGATTGAAGGGAAACCCCACAGGCAAAGAATATATTCCTAGCTAGCTGAGTACAGAGATCTTAGAGTGATAGGTGCTACAAAAGGTGTTACGAGTGATAAACAGAACAAGCCAGGACTCTTACAGAGAAAATAATTACAAAATGTTCATGAGTAGTTATTTCCTACTATGGCGCCCAGTTGTAGTGTAGGCACTTAAGGGTATTCATTGTTTACTGAATATCTTCACAATGCAGGAACCTTCACTGACTGGCAGGCTTTTTCTGATTGCCTGGGAGGGCTTACCCTCCTGGTTTTTGCAGTCAATCTCCTTTACTTAGGCACTGTGCGATGACATGCCCATGCTTCCAAAAGCATATATTTATTTAGTAGCTATCATGAAAAACCTATGGGGAAGTTTTCACCTTTCACCCCTCCTTGAGAGGTTTAGATTGATAAACTGACTAACATAGATAAACATAGACAAACCGGTCTAACAGAACAATGCCTAAATGATAATATAGGGGCTAATTAAGAACAAAAGCAAAATATAAGGAGACAGAGACAATATCTTTCAGTAAAGTCTTCAGCAAACAAACAAACAGAAAACCTTTTCCTGCAAGAGAAATCAGCTATATCAGATACCTATTTCATGACACAGAGTACTCAGTACCTACAAGTGAAGTCATGAATGGAAGGCATCAGCCAGTTAAACAAAGAAAAACAGAATCAATGCAGGCTATGATGATGAATACCTTTAGAAAACTTTACTGTGAAGTTCAGTTCAACAAAGACATCCTGACAAGAGCCTCGGTATTGACAAGGTCTGTTGTGGTGGTGTAAGGTTGAGTAAAAATATGTTCAGACATTTTAAAACTTCACTTTTAAATCTTCCCACTTCTCCTAGAAGAGAATGTCAGTTTCCTGCAGATGCCCTGAGGATGTTGGCTTAGCTTTCATTACAACGAGGAACTTAGTTGAGCAGACCCATACCTACCCACTTCTGTACCCACTCCTGCATGCAAACACCCCACCCACATGGTCAGCGAAGATATAAACAGTAGGGAAGAGATATGTGCCTCCACCTTAATCTATGGATGTGGCAGGAGGAGGAGAGAGCACTGTGTAAACAATTCATCTGGAATGTGACTGCTCTCCAGTTCCTGTGGCATGGTCTACAATTTGCTATGGGATGGATTTTTGTCAAAGATGGAATTTTTCAGTCATACCTGATGTGACTTATAAGTTATGCCATGGCTCCAGTCCTGCTGTCTCTGCCGGCAGGCTCCTCATGGTGCAACTCAGGAGACTTCTCACTGCAGTACTACAAAATCAGCAGCTGGTAGAGGTTTTATCTGAGACACAGAGGCATGGTGCTGCTTGGGAACAGAAGTTCACATGAAGTGATAGATGAGAAAATATTTCTTCCTAGAACTGGGAGAGTGAAAACATCAACAATTTCAGGTCAACTCCAAAAGCAGTTTCATCTGCTTAGTAAGAAATTTTATATCCCCTAAGAGAGTCCAATACTACTTAGCTCAGAAAAAAAGAGAACTTACTTCAATAAATATTGTGCTTATAAAACACTTTTAGTTGTGTTACTCTACAGATGTGTTTGAATGACACCCTTGACCCCATGAAGATAAGCTCTAGCACACCCACAAAACAGTGTATGACTGGTCTACAAAACATATCATTTTGCACCTAATCAACTGTAGTATTTCATGCTTACTCTGGTATGAAGCAGCTGGAAGACTTGCACCTCAAAATTAAGGGAAAGAGATGAGGATATTCCAATATGAAACAAAACAAGATTATCAAGCTCTTTTTTTACCTATGATTACTGATTTGCTGGAGTTTTCGTACTGTCATCCATGATGGATACAGTTAATTTTTGCTGTTTTGTATTTATATTGCAGGTTGTCATTTCTGTCATTAATCATAAACATAATTGTAATAGAGACAGAAATGTCTTTTCCCAGACATTTAATTCTGAAATACAATTATCCAGACTTCCTGCTGTTAATGGCATAGAATTCTAATTACTTCAAAATGAAGCCATTATTCATAAACTTCAGGCTTGTAACACACATGTTTACAGTAGATGGAAAATACTATAGAATTCATCATTGTGGAGCTCTTATTTGCCACAGGCTTATTTAACTACTGCCTTTGTCCTATCCCATTAAGGAATGATAAAGTACTCAACTCCCTGTTTACATAGAAAGCTATGAGCAGAAGTCCTCCTTCACAGACAACGGGCATTCAAATTTTCTGCCTGTAAATAAAGTACAGCTGTGCTTTTCTGTTGTAGGAAGTCACTTGAAGTTGGAAATGGCAGTAATTTAATTAGCAGTCACTATTTGAGAATCAGATAATTCCAGCAGTGGTTAATGTATAATGAAAATGGAAAATATATTGGGCAATGCAAACTTAGATTCATGAGGTTAAAAGAGAAAAATGTTGAATTGAGTAATTTTCCCAAATATTCAACCATAAATTGTAAGAGAAGTGTGTTTGATACAGGGTTTGTTTTCGTAAAACAATGCTCAAATTTGGAGAGCAAATACCATTATTAGCATGTAAAGAGGTAAAGAAGATGCAGAATGTACAAGAATATATTGAAAACATATATTAGAAGATGCCTCAAATATAAATTCATTTGGGCTATAAAGTTGAGCAGTAAATGGTTATTCAATCAGAATGAAAATTTAAAAAAATACATAAAAAAAGAAAGACACCCATCCCCAGACACATTCTATAAAACAATAGAGAACAGATAAAATACTGAAGACTTCAGCTTTTATATCACTGGAATAGACAGGTCACCAATGACCTTCTAGAGGTTCAACAAGACCTGGTGAGAAGAGGGAAACAAGGTGAGACAGGTAGGTGCTTCCAGGGAATGGCTGAACCCAATTTAACAAAGTTAACTAAGGCAGGAGGGAAAAATCACCTTCTAAAAGTGTCTATCTAAGTAACTGTTGACAAAGGCCAGCTGAGTTGACCAGACACTTAGTTTAAAATGCCAACATGACCCTTATATTCTTTGACAATGTGGGTACAAACCACCCATAGCCACCAATGTACCAGAACATCGCAATTAATGCCAGACATGTGAGCTGTCTCCCAAAGGCCCTAGCAGCTGTGAATTATTTCTTCTACTGGTCCACAGCAGAAGAAGGCAGTGACCTCAGAAGCCACATTCAGTTCTCAAAATTTGAAAATAAAGTGTTGATTTTTGTTAAGTGTACTATATTAGTGTTTATATTAGTGTTATATTTTGTACTATATTAGTGCTGATTTTACCTTATTTCCCCTTCTATCTTCACATTATCTTGTTTATCATTCTGAAAGATCACTATTTCAACCGAATAGTAACATAAATGATTAAAAGCTATTGACTATTCCACACTGACATAAATGAGGAACAATGGCTAAATAACAAGTAAAAGGCAGTGAAGATAGATATGAGATCTTCATTTTGTACCTTATTTTCGTGCTTCCCTTGTATATTCTGCAAAACTTGAAAGGCTGCTAATCAGTAAATTGTAGGGGATTTATTGTTCCCCTAAATTTGTGTTTGTTTTTCATTTTCACATCTAACCAGGAGTTTCAGTGCTACACATAGTGACAGGCATTCACACAGCATTGCAAAGGAAGCAGAGAACTGTGATTAGATCAGCCTCCACCTTCCCTGAAATTCAGTGCAGTTTGATTTGGGGGATTTATATCTATTATGTTAATGTCAATTTTCATTTGATTCCCATTACTGACATTATTGAAAAATCATGGATTAAGATTAAAATAGAGGAAAGATGTGTTAGCATAATATACTACTGTTGAACCTTACCAAAATATGTAATCCCACAGCTATACCCTATTATAACAAGGAAGCACCCTCTTTTTCCCAAAATTACTGTTATGGAAAAACCTAACATATTTAAAAGTAGAGATTCAAAGCAATTCATAGAATTTGGAGAGCAAAACCTCCTTTTGAATGAGCTCTATCTACAACATTTTTCTGACATATTGCTACGGTAGATTACATGTCCTTTTTAAGCTTTGATTGTAAAATAGGAGACTTCTAAAAACACAGCAACATTTAGAGAGATGGCATGTCACTGAGATGTTTGCTCTAAGTGGTTTTATATTAAAGGTTTGAGTAGCTGTGCACAATGCATCAGCTTTAATGAAGTTTATATAAATGGTACAGATGGAAAAATACAAAATGGAACAGAGAAGAAGTCAATTTAAAAGTTTATGTTTGGACTAAGCACATATAGCTTGGCATACACTTGGGCTATGTTTGAACTTCAGGTTAGCTTATCTTAATTATCTGTTGGGTTTGGCTGGGATGGAGTTAACTTTCCCACAGCAGCCCTTATAGAGCTGTGCCTTTTATTTGTAGCTAGAATGGTATTGATAACACATCTGGCAGCCACCCAAGGTCAACCTACCACAACGTAAAAAGCTATTTGGAAAGGTACTTAATTTTTTATTTCCTCAGCTACATTTTTCAATAATTCTTTTGTTCACAGCTCAGACTTTAAAGCCAAGTTAGTAGCAGACAGGGGCATCTATGGATTTTGCTTTGTTTTTTTTTTCTCTAAAGATTTGTATATTCAGAGTTCAGAAATGTGACACAGCTTTCATTAAAAATATGAATCAATCACAAGTTGATCATAAATGTATTTGAGTTAGCTTCCTACTTGAATATTTAAATATGTTTATAAGGTAGGCCTGGAGAAAATGAAGCTCAGAGGGTAAACCTTCTCACCCACTACAACTATCTGAAAGGAGTAGCCAGATGGGAATTGGTTACTTTTCCTAAGTAACAAGATCAAGGGAAAATGACCGCAAGGTGTGCTAGGGAATGTTTAGACTGAATATTTAGAAAAATTTGTTCATGTGAAGTAGTGCCAAGAATTGGAACAGGCTGCCCAGGGAAGCGGTAGAGTCACCATTTCTGAAAATATTTTCAAGGTGCTTCAGTGCGGCAGTGTGGTAGTTTAGTGGCAGACTTCACAGTGCCGGGTTAGCAGTTGGACTTGAGGATCACAAAGGTCTTTTGCACCCTGAATGATTCCATAATGATTCTATCATTTACAGTACCTGAAATAGGTAGTATGTCTCCGCTGTCCCCATTGTAGGCACTATGCCTCAAAATGTCCACTCATGAGACATAATACCTTGGACACAGTTGAAAAAAACAATAAATGTCGTATTTAGGTACATGGTTTAGTGATGGACTTGGCAGTTCTGAGTTAATGTTTGGATTTAATGATCTTAAAGTTTTTTCCAACCTAAATTATATTATGATTATTTTCTAGTGACCAGTTCAAAAAATCTCTGCTTTTCCTACAAAAGAAATTAATTTTAAAAAAACTGTGTTCCAAACTCTCTCTGGAAGTGAACAGTCAAAGTAAGCTATTTTTAATCTTTACCTATAGTTTTAGTCAGAAAACAGACTCAGTCCTTCAGAGCTGCTGCATAAAAGCCAAATAAAATTTTGTCCTCTGTAACTGATTTATAGCTTCCATTTAAAACTTTAAGACAGGTTTTTGGGTTTATGACAACATTTTGAATCTGATTTGTCATTCATCTGTACAAATTTTAGTAAATCCTAGTAGGATTCCTTCATTATTTTATCTCTGGCAACATTTTTCTTTAATCCACTGCTACAGCACTCCCCACCTCCAACATATAGAAGTACTTGCTACAGCAGTCAAACCCCCAAAAACAGGTTGGCACAAATTGCTTTCTGAATTACATTTATTACTGTTATGATCAAAATGATGATCTGGAAATGTGGTTGATAAATTGCAATTTAAACTTATAATTGAAATAAAACATTTCCACCTCAAATGGAATGATTTGATTTTAGATTCTTGAAATAACTTTCAAGTTAGTGAATAGCTAGACTAAAAAAAGGAGTAGTAATAAATAATAATAATAATAATAATAATAATAGTCAACCTATTGCACATGATCACCTAGTGTGGACATAACTAGGGTGTCCAAAAGCCATGCTTAGTTTTGACTGTATTTCAAACCCTTTTGGAGCTGACAGACATAGCACCTATTGTTTTATAAAGACATAGGTAGTCACAGGCATGGCACTGGAAATTGAACCTCTCACTGACAATGTAAATGACATAAAAGCTACGCTACAAATTCATTTCTCAGAGTCTGGCTCTCTATTTTATTGAATATTTTAGCAGCCTGTGCTGAGTGAACTGGAAAATCAGTAGAGATTGATAGCCCTCTCCGTCCCCTCAGAACAAAGCCTGGCACAAGCAAGAGCTGAGAGATGCGCTGGAAGTCTGCTGTTGGGTGAAAGGAAACTTCTCCTTTAGAGAATGCTCTTTCTGAGTCTTTCCCACACAGAATTACTTAGTAAAATAATTCCAACTTCATGAACAATTTTAGGGTTACAGCAATTGCATTTCTGGATAAGAACATTTTCACCAAAAGTGTTCCCAAAGACATTATTGCACTCCATACAGTTGTCATATACTTGACTCTAGACTTTTTATATGCAGCTTTCACTTAGATTTATGATACTGTGGGTCATTCTATCTCATATTATAAGTAATTGATGCCCTTTATACGCATAATTGATTTTATTAGTAATTCTTATTTATTCATTTTCAGTAAAAAAATAGCTGAATAGAAAGTTCCCAATGGTTGTGGTTTTGTTGGTTTGAGGTCGGGGTTTTTTCCTTCATTCTATCTGCAGATACTTAAGAAGCATCTTAACAAAAATCGTTGACAGCCTCATGATCAAGTGACTTGAAAAACTGAGCATGGCTTTAATTCTGCTCCTCTTATATTTGTCAGATTTCTTAAATATAACATAAGAAAAGAGGAAATTCTTACTAATGCTTTTTATATTCCTGAGCATGGATGTTTAATCTAATTTTCCACATTGCTCCTATCTTCAAATTTCATGGAAAACAACTTCCATTTTCATGAGTTTGTGTCTTTTACTGCCTCTTTATAAGCATTGCTTCTTGAAAAGGATGCAATCTTTGTCTGTATAAGGTCAAGATCATTTTCTCCACTCCACTGGAGTTTTGCCATTTCATCCCAGTTGAGGATCAATCCTCAGATTTGTAAGCTGAATTGAACATTACATATGTGTTCCCCCAAACTTTTTGATCTTTTCCACTCTAAGAAAAACACAAGTTCATTTAAAAGATCCAAACATACTATCCACTTGGAGGATAAGAGAGATGAGCAAGTGCCTCTACTTTACTTTCGTCAAAACAAAAATAATTTTAAACTTTTGCAAAAATTTGATGTACAAGCAATGTTATACATGTGGATAGGCATATACATACAGAAACATACATGAACAAATATATGGAAAGTAATTTCTGAAGTATTTATATTCTTCCTAGAATAAAAAGGCTTCAGGGAACATTAATGCTCCTAACATGAATATGAAGCTTAGATATTAAAATTCATGAGGACCTGTCAACTGAACTGATGCAAGCTCTATTTGCCAGAAATACATGATGACATTGCAAGCTGGCAAAGATGAAAGCAGCTCAAGAAAGCTCTTCATGGTGCAATTTCATCCCCCTGAATGTCAAACAAGCTGTCTTTCACCAATCTGGAGCTACATACAGAGTGCAGTTCTATGCTGTTTGCTGAAGGTGTTCTCCTGAGCGCAGGGGATGTGCCTCTTTCCCTGCTTCCCAGACACCATACGGCCTAGGTTTTGGAATGACAGTAGACTGCCAACCAAATTCTGTATTTACTCAAACATACGTTGTCTTCTCCTCCAGATGACTTGTAGTGAAATTTAACAGGCATCATCCATATGTTCACATTCATATTCCACACAATACTTGCACGGAATATCAGCAGGTCCCTTTCAGAAAGCTCTAAATGGCTTCCCTAACAAGGGAGGCACTATGCAATACAAAAATTACCTGACAGAGTCATCATCATCCTGCTAACAGAACTCTGTTAGTCAATATAATATTTTAATGCAAGGAGCTACTCAAATATGCTTATCATGGTGAGCAATTTAAATTGTGGACCATTTAGAGTTAATAACTTGCTGAGGAAGTTTACTCAAAAGTAGTTTAAAGTCTACATCTTTGTTTTTAAAAAAGTTCTTACAAAAATCAATAAATCGTTGTACTCTGCTGCAGCAAATACTGAGGATAACATGATACATTATGTGCAAACATCTGGAATATCTGAATTCACAGATGGTAAAGATGCTGGACTAGAAAACCTGGAGTATTTTTAATATAAGTTTCATTAAGTTAAAGTATTACTTCTCTCATCTAGAGATTTTACTGTTTTGTTTTCATGCAGTGAACCATACTGAAATTACTTTTTCAAAGTCCTCAAGTTATTTCAAAAATTTCTGGGTAACGTTTTTCACTGAATACTAAGTAGATACTTGAGTCAACCATACTCTGAACAAGTCATTCTGAGGCACAAATAAGAACCATATATTTTCCCTCTTTTTGTCTCTTCTAAGCATTCAGTTAGAATGATAATTTCAGATACCTCATCTGATTGCATCAGCAGCCTGGAGTAGTAGCTTTTCTTTTCCCTTATAGTCAGTGATCACAGGTGAATTTTATGGACAGTGGAATACAGTTTTAGAGAACCTCAACATGAGAGAGTCGTTGAAAGTCGTTGAAACCTTTAGTAAAACTTCATGCCCTCTTAATGCAGGAGAAAATTCTGAATATGAAAGACATATTTTTAAAGGGACATAATAATGAAAAAACCAAGGAATGAGTATCTAATAAGATGAATGGCTAGGGCTGAGGTCATGAGTCCCCTTCTTCGTCATCTGGAAAAACGGTTAGTCATATTAGATAATTTTCAGTGTTTCCAGCTCCCTTTTGACATGAATCTACATCTCAGAAAAATAATGGTCACTGAATTTGTCCACACTATATGTGAAAAGTTTAAAATTCCTTTTGAAATAAATTATTTCTGACCTATAAAAAGGAGCAGTGGAAAATGAGTTTTACTAGACAAAGTTAAGTCTCTTATTCCCCAGCATGTCAGTTATCATTCACATTTATGGAATAAGAGAGGAGGCTCATGTTCTCAGACTATTCTTATTCTTACCGGTTTAAACTTCAGCATCTATAACTCTGTTTTTGAAATGCACACATCCCAGTTCACAACAAAAATAGCATAGGGAAACAAAAGTCCTTTTCTTGGAGCAAATTTTCATGTGGCAATTTTCGTCTGTCAATGTCAATGGCTTTTCATAAGAGAACCATCTTTCTGGTTGTGCTGCGAGTGAGGTAGACCATATTTGCACACGAAAACAATTAACAGCTGAAAGGATTGATTTGTCCTTCCCTAAAAGGATGTAAATCAATCAATCAATCAATCAATAAGGTCAGTATTGCAAAAAATTGCTTTGTTTGTATTCTGTGGCATTTGCAGATGTAGGGAGAACTGAGATGCCTTGGACAAAGGTGCCATATAAAGACAGCAGTGGCATTGAAGTGTTTGCAGTTTGTATTGTAGACAACAAGAAATGATCAGCAAAGACTGATGGAAAGAACAAGCAGGGAAGACAAATGGAGTGGCACTGCACTACTCACACACTGCTTTGTCATCTCCAGATCATTTGGATAAACACAGATACACAGATGTGCCACCACTCCATGAAAATATTTGGTTTATCTGTTTCCAGTTCCTGCGTTCAGAGTTCTAATTTTCTGCCATTAGCTATATTTTTTATCTGCAAACATCAAATACCAGAAGAACTCACCAATTGTATCCGTGTTCCCCTGTGCATAAGTCATGCAATGTAGGTGCTCAACAATTTCAAATATTTTCTTGTAAAATCTGCTGAAGTTAGAATATTTCTCTATTCAAATCTGTCTCATTGCTCACCAGGATAGTCATTTGGCTGTGAACTTCTATTGTCCCAACTACCACATACACCTTTGTCTGCCAGTAGGTAGAAAGGAAGCCCTGAATCTGCTTCATCGGAAGCAGGAATATCAGAATCAAGCTCTCAAACTACCTTTTGACTTTTTTCTTTTTTCTTTCTTCTTTTTTGTTCTTTCTTTCTTTCTTTCTTTCTTCTTTTTTTTTCTTCTTTTTTTCTTTCTTCTTTTTTCTTTCTTCTTTTCTTTCTTCTGCTTTTCTTTCTTCTTTTTTCTTCTAACACAAGAGGAAGCACAGTAGTACAAAAATCTAATAAGATGGTTGTTTTTCTAGCCAAAAAGTTTAGTCTACTTATTAGATCTCCCCTACAAATAGGAGGGGAGAAATAAACAAAGGCTGCTCTGCAGAGCAATTCAGTGCAGAAAACTAAACTGAAAGTGGTGGCTCCTCCAACAGTTAGGTGTCTTAACTTACAGTATGTAAATATCCACTTATTCCCAGGAAAAAAGCAATTTGGCTCTTATTCCAGTGCTCTGTATTGGAAAACAATTAATTAACAAAAAGAGAGAGAAAGTGTGAGGAGGAAAATAGGGAGAGCATAGTCTGAATAATCACAGGTTACTGGGCTGTTCTGATATATTCACGCTAAAATTATAAAAGGCCATATACGTCTGTAAATGCAGACATGTCAATTTAGTTATGTATATATACAGGCATGTATTTGATTCAGTGATACGAAGTAATATATTCTGCGTTTTCAAAATAAATCCAGGACAATTTTGGAACACGAGTATTTATCTGCATGGCTCTTTCATACAATAGTACCTGAGAGCTACATGTACAGCCCTGTGACCTCGTGTCCAGCTTTTGACTATTTGAAAATTAGGTTTTGCATTTAAAATTTTAACAGACAAGGAAACTTTATCCAGAGCAACAGAAATCATGGTTAATATTTTACAGATGAATAAAGAAATAGCAGAAGATGTTCTCTTTCAGGTCAATTTCTTTCAAAGAAGTGTTTCTGCCCCAGTAGTTTTTCTTATAAAATCAACTGACATGGCATCTTGAAAACATGCTAGCTCTGCAAATTTACCTGGATTATTTAGCTGCTTGATGTTTCACTCTTTAACAGGATTTTCAAGCAGAGAACAATATTATCCAGAAGTTCCAAGCAATATGCTTCTCCATCTTCCTTATGACCTATGAAGTCACCCGGACTTCCTTTCATGAGGAAGTAGCCTTTCAATGTCATGTAACTGAAACTCATCACTCTGCAGAGAAAAGTCTTGATTGTCACGTTATACGTGTGCAGCTATCATGGTTTAACCAGAGCTGCAAATACGCCCCGCACAGCTGCTCAGTAATTCCCCTCATGGAGGGATGTGGTGAGAACCAGAAAAGTGAGAAAACATGTAGGTTGAGGCAAAGACAGTTTAATAAATAAAGCAAAGCCTCACACAATCAAAGCAAAACAAGACTTTCATTCACCATTTCCCATGGACAGGCAGGTGTTCAACCATGCCCAGGAAAGCAGGACTCCATCACATGCAATAGTGACTTAGGAAAGCAAAAGCCATCATTCTGAACATCCTGTCCTTTTTCCTTATTTCCCCAGCTGTATATGCTGAGCATGATGCCCCTTGGTATGGAGTATCCCTGTGGTCAGCTGGAGTCAGCTGTTCTGGCTGTGCCCTCTCCCAGCTCCATGTGCACCCCCACCCCTCTGTCAGGAGGAGTGGGGTTAGAGGCAGAAAAGGCCTTGACTCCATGGAAGTACTGCTCAGCAATAATGAAAACATCCCTGATGTTTCCAGCACAAATCCAAAACATAGCCCCATACCAGACAGTATAGACAGTATGAAAAAAATCAGCTCTACCCCAACCAAAACTAGCACAGCAACCAACTTTGCCAGCTATTAACTGTGTTTTTCTATAAGTTATGCAGTTTGGAAATAGGCTTCAGAGCATGCGTTCATGCAGATATATGCAATTCATTACTCTGGCTTTCCAGGATCAGAGAAATGGGTTACTGTGTTCCTGTACTACAGGGAAAAAAAAAAAGTAATATCCTTCTGCAAGAGAAACAACTATTACTCTTAAATTAAGCAAACATTATTATTACTATTAAATTTAATTTTATTAAATAACATGGCATTTCCCACGGATTTGACCCAATTTGGCTTCTGTTGTACTAAGTGTCATAGAATTCAAATTATAAATCAAAATATATGTTCCCCTTGCAAAATTCATCTTGCCGTGGGAACTGTGACTCAGCAGGCAAGTCTGGCTGCATGTGCCATGACTTGGCTGGCTATGACCCACTTTCTGCTGAGTGACTGGATGCTGACCCTCCACTACTGAATTCTCCAGTGATCAGGGCGCACTAGGATCTTGGAGAGGGGAAGCTTGGCTCTGCAGCTTTTGGTGGGTTGAGAACACAATCACTAAAATTTCTCAAGATTGATTGCAACATGCTGGCAGACAGCCCCCATTTATAGACACCTTGGCTTGGAAAAATGCGAACTGTGAGGCTTTCTTGTTAACTCCATCTTGCAAAGCCAGTGTGAAGATGCTAAAATAGGAGAATTTTACACTTTGTATTTGAATTACTTGGAGGGAAAATATTTAGAATAATAATTTCTATTTAAATTATGGGAGCCTTAAGTTCTCCTTATTTTGAATGGTTTTCAACTGCCCATATGCAACATATCATGTGCTGGATGATGCAGAACTTCATAGATCCTTCAGCTCATCCTAGTTGTCTAAATATTTTCTACTCCATGTAAGAAACCTGTGCAATCTGCTTTACATTGTCAAGCATTGATAAATTATATAGATAATAATCTACATATGACTGTAGATTTCAACATTTGCCAGCATTCACCTGTTAATTACCATTGTTTGCTTCAGGTTTGTAATAAATAACTGTTGAATGAATTTTTGGCAAGCATGTTAACCATTTAAATAATTATTGTATCATGTAACTATTTTTACTGCATCCCTAGATTTCACATTGTTATTGCTCGTTATTAAAATGTCAGTCTCTCTTCTTTTGTCATGAAAAATATCTCTCAGTTAAAATAGAGCTATGATTTTCCTACAGAATCTGATGTTATAAAAACAATTATTTATCATCTGCTGGTTTAGAAAATAAAATGGATAATAGCAGAACCCCTGGAAAAGAGAGACATTTTTTAAAGGAAGAACAAAAGAGAAGTCACAATTCAAAATTGCTTGAATTTTTGGTAGAAATATTCTTCTTTATAAGGCAAAATCTAATGCTGTGTATTTGAATATGGAAGTTTACAGCTTTGCTTATCAGTCCCTTCAAATTAACCATATTTTTTGTGTGATAACATTCAGGAAAAAATTCTCTCAAATCACTATCATAGCCACAATCTTAAACTAAATTAAACTAACTTGCTTTACCTTCATGGAAAGCTAATTCACTAGTGAGAGGATTTTTGTAAGTAATTGTGACTAGTGTTGCTGTCCCTTTAAGGCTCCTGGAAAGAAGTAGAAGAAATCCATTATTAGTTTTAACGAGTTTTCACTTATAACAAAATGTATGCTCAATTTAAATACATTCTCCAACAAATTCCTTACCATTATCTATGCTGAGCATGGATCTGGTAGTTACATTGTTTTCATACAGTAATATATTGCTATAAAATATATTTGATGGCTAGATTATCCTTTTTGGTCATTAATCAAAAATTAATCCCAAATGTTTAAACATAATCCTAGAAATATTTGAATTTTGCTATATGTAAACAGAATGAATGCTTTCCAAACAAAAATATGGCCATCAAAAAATGCATTTTTTATCTGCTTAAACATTAAAAAAATTCAGAAACCCTTAGATAATGCTTCCATCAATAATTTCCCTCTTTGCATGATTAGGAAATGCCAGAGTCAAGAAGAGGCATAGGAAAAAGGAAAATAGGATATGGCCCGTATCAAAGATATGGGTATTTGAAAATTCTGCACTGTCTTCCAGCTTCCTTACAGTGAAATAGGAAATCACAATTACAGTAACTTCGATGTTCTTAGTGGATCTTAATATGCTTTAGGTGAACCCAGAAAAGAGCGAGGTGTTAGGATGGTACAAAAAGACAGCTCATTTTAGACATAATAAAACAGACACTGAGTACAGGCAGCAAGCAATCAGAAGGTAATACCAGCAGCAATTCACATTAAGGGGAGAGGGATTCCATGGCATTATGACAACAATGAAAGAAAATTGTGTAAAGAGTGGTTATCAACATATTGAGTTTAAGCACAGACAGAGCAGCAGTAATGAGGCTAAGAGACGTGCAGAGGTGTTTGTGTCAGTTTATTCTTCTGAGCCTTTTCTTCTTCATAATGCACCTCTTCATTAGTAATCAGAATCAAAAATTATTATAGAAATTGCAAATAATGGTTCATGTATTCTTAGGTAAAGAAATCTATAATAAAATTCCAGCATGAAGTCTTCAGAAAACTCTAAGCCAGGCCAAGAAGGTGAGGGTGAAGAGGTACTGAGAGCTAAGATACTGTAGCTGACATCCTGTTTTCCAGAGCTTTATCATATAACAATAATAAGAACTACATAAAAGTAGGCCAGCGATGAAGTCAATTAAAAATAAGTTATTTTAAACAGCAATCAAATTTTCTAAAGGCCTTTATGTGGGCACCTAAACATAGTCAGATTTGTCTGATGTCCTCAGTAATGTAGATTTTTGCGTTATCATCAAAATCCACATAGGATCNTGTTGAATTTTGTAGTACATCAAATATTCTAATAGCAGACACTAGCAATGTCTTGACCTTGCATTATTAAAGTTAAGAATCATTTCACCGCTGGATTCATAAGTGTTCACTGTGTTCACAGAGCAGTGAAATGTAGAACTGGCAATTAAATGCAGAGAAACTAATTAAAAATAATCAAATGGGACAAAATTAGAAAGGAGTCAGATGATACTAGAATAAAACGAGATGCCACACACAAATCCAGTCTGTCATTCTCTTCTGCAGGAAGAGCAAAAATCCAGCTATTGCCTTATAATGTATAGTAGGACATAAGCATGCTCAAGAAAATAAAATAGTAAAAGGGAAGTTAGCCATCTGCTTATTATTAAGCAGGAAAGAACTGGCTTTCAAACAGCATAGAATTATGGATCAGCCTCTCATTTCCTACTCCTCTCCCTCCTATAAAATTCTTTTATGTAAAAACATCACAAAGTGAGATACTTTCCTACACAAGCAACAAGCAAAAAGTGCACGTCACAATGGAAATTATGGGTAAAATAAAGAGGAGAAATTTAAATATAAAATAAAAAAAATCTTACTAAAATTCCTAGAGTGAGTTTTTGTCTCAGACTAGACACCATGTAAGAATAAGTCATGGCCTGGAAACATCCAGCCAGCACTAAGACAGTTTACACAATAGTCATAATTGGAATATAGGTATATAGAAAGATAGGAGAGAAATGTGAGGCTAATGTTTAATTTCAGAGACTTCAGAGCAAAATTTCCATCAGCATGTATGTCAAAATCTTCTCCTTCAATAAATAAAATCTCCAAATTAACAAAGTAGATAGTGATTCCTGCTCACACAATCAGTTTACTACAGACTGAGCTACAATCTGGATACTTCTGAAGTCTGGGAGTTCAAAAAATTTTGACTAGGAAAAAAAATCTTTCTTCTTCCTGGGAAGAGGAGAATAGCAGCTTGTATTTACACCATAAACATATTCTTTGGAATAGGAAGTGTAAACTTTTTTACATTTTCAAGTATAAAAGATTAAATACAGTCTCCTCTCCTGGTGAACGTGGTTCTTAGCTCTGAGCCTAGGAAGTTTTATTGTAAAACTGGAAATAAAATTGCAGGCCGGGAGAAGACAGGAACTACACCTGACAATTATACTGTTTCCACAGATGCTTTCTACTAATATCTGTAAATAAGACAGGAATCAATTATTCTGAACTTTTTATCATAGCACAAGCACGTACTGCTGGAGCATATTTACACAGTTTGGGCCTTACCAACCAGAAACATCAGGGAGGTCAGTGGAAGGACTCCAAAGCTACTTCCCTGAAAGATTTTCTAGTGCCATCTTAGCAAGTCTTGTTAATATGTACATAAAGCCACGAGCAAAATAAGTATTTTTTTTTAGAGCAACAAACAATCAGAACAAAGATGCAATAGTCCCACTTTTACAGTCAGGAAAAACCAGGCTTGTTTCTCTTTTGTTTCTCTTTCTCTTTTGGCTGCTTTTTTAATAGTCACTATCCTATAGGGTTGGGGAAGAGGAAAGAGCAAACACAGAGAGGAAGAGGATGGCAGATTCAGCTAAAGTGGTAGGGATGTCTGCAGAGGACTGTAATACACTGGCAGGATTCATCATCTTCGTAAGATAATGGGATGGGAGCTTGGGGACATTTTTCCATGTACCAGGGGAGGTTTATGTTGTACATTAGGAAGAAGTTCTTCACAGAAAGGGTGATTGGGCATCGGAATGGGCTGCCCAGGGAGGTGTTGAGTCACGGTCCCTGGAAGTGTTTAAGGAAAGGCTGGATATGGCACATAGAGCCATGGTCTAGTCAACATAGTGGTGTTAGGTCATATTTTGGACTCAATCATCTCAAAGGTCTTTTCCAGCCTAATTGATTCTGTGATTTTGTGATTCTGTGATTCTGTGCTTCACTGTGTACTTTAGATCTCTGTATTCAGATTCACCACTCAGGAGAAGTTCTGCTGTTCTTACTAAAAATACTTTGTAAGTAACACTAAATTAAAACCTGACTGCTCTATAACCTACACTGGAGATTCGGCTCTCTGTCTGTGATAATTTCACAATTGACAGAGTTTTAGCACAGACGATTTCGAAACATATTTAGAAATTAGGATATCCAGCACTGCATTTCTTTATTGCTAAATAAGTCTGTACAGCTACCATTTTTTGTTAGTGAGAACCCCCACTGGTAAAATATACAGGCTCCTCTCTCATGCATGCTAGTTTAAGTAGTTTCTGGGTGCACACGTTCTATATTTCTCATAATGACAGACAGAAACTTGAATTTCAGATCTCAATGGTATGTTCAGTAGAAGTAGCAATTAGGAAAAAGGGAACAGATCTCCTGTGAAATAACTGAGAGACTGTGAACACAGGATCCCTATGGTTTTCTTTTTGCTGTCACTTTTCCAATCTGAACTGCAGTTTAATGAGACCAGGTTTAATTTTCAGACATGAAATCTGAATCAGCTAACTGATAAAGGAGTCTATGTCATATATTTTCAGTGTCCCATTTGGGAAGCCAATCAATCAGCTGCCATTACATTACACACATTACAAAGATATTGAAATCGTTCTTTAGTCTTATAAACTTATTGCAGCAACATCTAGGGATGCCTCTTGTACTAAACAGAATTTTTTCTGATCTGGATCTTGATCACATGTTTGTCTCAGGCTTATTTGAGAACTCCACATTTTTCATAAGCCTTCAAAATGAAAATCAATTAACGTGAACAGAAAAGAGAGTTATATTCATATCTGTTATGTCATTTAAAACTTATGATGGTGAGCAAGACTTTCAAGCTAAACAGATGGGAAAATTATGATATTTTTCATGATACATCTCTTGCTAAAATTTTCAAATTTTTTAGGCTGCAGTCAAAGATCTTCTATTTAAGAAGTAAAGTACCCTTCTGAAGTCCTTCTTAATATTTTATATAGTAGCTGTTTTATGTGTAGCTAAATATGACACAAATATGATCCTCATGATCTACAAGAGAAAGAAGAGTTGAATGATTTTTTGCTACTCAAAAGATTTTTAGATTATGTGTCTTTCACGAAGTCCTGTAAAGAAAAGGGTTCTATTCAAAACAAAACAAAATGGGTTTTGTTTTTTTCAATATGGGACAGAATTGTCTTCTCTGGATTTCTCTTTCTGTGAAATTCTGTGCGCACATGAGCAGGAATGCCCTTAAGATGAACTGCAGGGTGTGTGAGGATAGCCTTGGTTATAAATTGGAACTGCTCCTCTCTCACAGTTGTGTGCTGTGATTGGTGTCTGCCAACAGTTCTCCACAAAGTCAATCTTGCAGCCTGTAACTGACAATTTGAGTTCTGCTTAGAAGATCATAGAATCTTCTGGGAGAAACCACAGTGGGATTATCTGGTCCAGCCTCCTTGGAGATGATGATACTGATATGCTGAAACCCTGATATGGAAACAGGTAAGGAGATGCATCTTCCAGATATTTTTTTTCCTTCCATTTAAATTCATAAATAAAATTTCAGAGAAAGTCAGGTTGCAAGATGAACAACAAAGGCAGCTTTTTGAACTTCCACAAAGTTTCAGAACACAAATCACCCTTCTCCTGAGCCTTTTGTCTCAATATCTCAACAACTTTCATTATTAATTCTAAGAAACTTGTCAGTATGCTTAAATTTACCCTCTAGCACCAAATGGTCTACATTTATAACATCAAGCTTTCTAACCCTGCAGCAGATGGTGGTCACACACAAACTGCTTATGGATAATGGTCTCTGGCTTGCACCCATTCCCTACTATCGTCCAGGAGAGGCTGGTGCAAGGGCTAGTAGACCACTGCAAAAATGTGCCATAGATCACCCCAACAATTTAACCATGTAGAAGATGATTCCCGGTGGCTAAAAGCATTCCCTGGCACTATTTCTTTTGCTATTACAGACACAGCCTATGTCAAATATCAAGTTTGCCTGCAGACCACGCTGTTAAATTGATGAGAGTAATATTAAAATTTTTCTGAATGAACACCATGTGCAACATATACGTAGACATTAAACACAGCTGGGAGGCATATGCATGCCAAAGGATTTGCTACTCTGTGACTCCTTGACCTGCTCTCTTTTTCTTACATTTGGGTCTTGGCAATTATAGATCTAGGGCCTCTTTGCAAAGTCAGGGTTTTGCTGTTTCAATTTTTCCTTCAAACTCAACAAATTGTATCTTACATGATTTCCTACATCACTCCTCACATTCTTCTAATGATAGCAAGGTTTTGTCCTCAATGCTAGCTCTGTTCCATGGTTTAAACTATCACAGGCCAAGCCTTTGCTTAGATGTACTTCCCTGCTAGGGAAGGAGCTGCTATGAATTTTAGGACAAACACACACAAACACACCCAAGGACTTATCGGGAGTTCAATAGTCACATAGTGACTGTGCATGTTTCTATCACACTGTAAATTATTCAGGGATGCACAGAAACAAGATTACCCTAAGGATTATTAAAAATAATTTATTTCATTCATTCATTCGTTCATTCATTCATTCATTCATTCACTCTTCATTTAAATTAAGGAACAAATGAAGACATTTGTTTCTGGGTAAGACACAAATACCCTAAGATACTTTAAATAAAGTCAGCAAGGTAAGGAACCAGATGTGACAGGGAAATTGCCATTAATAGTAATGTGTTTGTATTTCACACTTCAAGAGTATGCCAGAATACTTTTACTTCCATACCAATACTTTTATCACTCTCCACAGAACAGGCATGCACAGGTAAAAAGGCAACACATTCAGAGTGAGCCTGAGCTCAAGCACTGAAATACAATGCAAGAATTGAAGAAATTACTTATGTGGTTCTCCATCCCATTACACTGCAGAGGTTTTCACATGACTTTGTAATAGCCTCAATTCACTAACACTGTTTTTTACTCTGAAGGAGAATGCCCACAGTTTTACAAACCTCTTCTGTTTGAAAGAAAGGGAGTGAAAGATAGCTAACATACAGTAGCTACAGTGTCTGTACTAAGCCTTGGCATTTTCATTGCTGCTACCATTAAATCTAAGTCATTGACACTGAATGTAAAAACAATCTTTCCTGAAGAAGTAAGCCTGTAGAAAGCCTTTTGCAAAATTGTTCTGTTGTAGGGAAAATAAAAGAATGAGAAGATGGAGGAATTACAAGATGTTTGTGCAATATCCAAACTGATGGGCAAATCTCTAAGAAGCTTTGTAGTTTCTAACTATTTACATGTCAATAAAGAATGAATCTAAAAATCATTGTTGACCCATTGTGCAGCAGCAAGTCAGCTGGAATGTAACAGAAAACAAATAGAATTGGAATCAGTTAGAAATTAGAAATATATTTAATTTTTGCTGTATTTGCCCTCCCCCTGCCAAGAGAAAGCAATGAATTCACCCAATGCAAAGCATAGTTACCAGAAGTGTAAAAAGGAAACTTTTACAGACTTTAGGTCTTTAGGACTTTAGGTACACAGTGGAATTTAAATTGGAAAGACAATACTTTATGTACTATCTGTGACGCACCAAGAATGAATGCCACACAAGAGTGATTTTTCAGGCTGGGAGTTGTAATTAATCCTTAGAAGAAATTAAAAGTTCATTATCCCTTCCTCAAACAGCACATAATACAGAGGCATCAGCATTTCATTGTAGCTGGATCAGTTGATTTGGAAACTATAAAATTCTTTTGTATGGAACCACAAAGCAAAATGTTCTATTTCAATGATTATTTTATAGCAGGCAATAAGAAAGATAAACTAGTGCTCCCCCTTACAACACCCTGATTTTAGTCATTCATTACTTTGCCAAACTTCAATTGATTAGGTGTAATTTTCTAAGCCATATATTTTCCAATGTTCTTTTCGTGCTGTTTTTGTTTTTAGTTCCCTTTCTGGATGATCTAATGTTGTGCATTTTTTACTGAAAACAAAGAGCTCATTTGGTTTAAATTTATAATTTAAATGGGTTTACCATTAAAAAATATTAAAGAAAGATAACCTTATTTTACTTGTATAATGTAAGGATTTTTTTTCTTTGTATAATCCATCATGATTGTACATTTGTGCACTGTCTTGTATTCACCCAGAACATTGAGCCACTCCTATGCAACAACTCCCCCAAAGTCTGACATTTTAAGCTAGCTTATGTTTTCTAAAATATTTCACATTGCAATTTCTGAGTAGAATTTCTATCCTTCCCATTTTCTGATGGCAGGAGATAATAGTCACAAAATTTGCTCAGCCTGATGTAATTCCTAAATGTTCTGGAGAGTCATGACTCAGATGTTTCCAAAAGAGCATACCAAATAAGTGGGTACATTGTCCTGTGCCACTTCTGCTTAGGCATCTGCATAGAATCAATACTGATTGATCTTATTGTACTGTCATGAAAACACATTCTTTAATGTCTAAGAAAGATCAAGATATTTTATATTCTGATGAAACCACAATTAGTCCATTCGGGGATAAATTAATAACTCTATATTGGATGCATTTGAATCATGAATAACTTCATGCTACATAAATAAAAGAGTATTGATTTCACTCAATTGATTCAGGTTCTTATTAAAGAAGCAGCATCAGTGTAAAGCTCTTTTGTAGCATATGTGCACAAGAAAATGTATTAATATTTTGAAAGACAAGTGTAAGTTTACCATATTCTAACTTTTGAGTGGTTAACTTTGCAGACTTAACAAACATCATGCTTATTTATATCTAGACAGCGATACACAAGAGTGATTCTCCAGATGTCAAACAGAACAGCCTGAGTAAAGACAAATGGAGCTATTAGTATTGAATTCAGTTGACTGAGTGTAAAAAAAGAACAAATTTATTTTACTCTTCTGCAAGAACAAACAAAAAGGGTCAGTGAGGCTTGGAAAGAAGACACCACGCAAAGTAAGTGGAAATATCTATTGTATTAGAGACAGATGAGAAAAAAACCCAAACAAATAAGCAACCAAGCTATATACTACCTCTATATGCTGCAAATAAACTTATACCAAAGGTTTTTTCAGACTATACAGCAAGCCATCATCTCCACTTCTTTTATGGATCATCAAGAATTCATTCCTAGCTTTAGAGATAAGGAAGAAAGAAATTTTTCAGAAACAACCCTCAAAAGAGAAGTAGCAGATCCATGACACCTTTGCAGTCCAGCTCTGTATTTTGGGCTCTCTCAAATCTTTTCAGTGCAATGGCCAATCCTTTTTGTTGCAGTCTAATGGGTTTTGACAGCTTTGTGTATGGAAACCAGGAAAACTATATTGGCATATCTAAGCACTAGGCCTGCATTCTTAAATTTTCAATAGACTTTTTAAGCTTTAAGCTCTGATTGATTAATATTATTGCCTTTTGACACTCAGAGTTAGTTTATCACTTAAAGAAGAAAGAAAAAAACCCACCAAAAGGACACACACACAAAGAAAACCATACAAGCAAACAAAGAAATCCCCTATTCCTTTCTTTTAACCCTCCCTTTTTCTTTCTACTTTTCCTGCAGGTGCCATAGTCAACCTGAAATTTGTCAGCCTAAGTCAGTCCTGCAGAGTTGGCACAACCCCACCAGTACTCAGGAGGCTGCCAGATGCAGATTCCATGGGCAATTGCACCTGTAGTTCTTAATTGTCCTTAGAGTTGGTTACACATCTATAATGTCTTTAAAGAGTTTGCAAGGTGAATTTAACAACTTTAGGTAAGCATCACAGCCCTTGCAATACAAAATTAGTGAAGATGATGAAGCACATCGCTTTTCTCAGTCATGAGCTGTGACCTACAGACCTGTGGGATCTCAACTTCCAAAATTTTTTCAATTCACAAGAAAGTGAAAGTCAAAGTTCAGTTGCTGGTTGCTGACAGACTCACGCAAAGAGTAATAGACAGAGTACCTGGAAATCACAGCTTCTGCTCTGCCTGAGTTCCCAGCACATGATTTCACTAAACTGCAGTTATTCTTTTTCCTTACATGTAACTGAGTGATCTTTTGTTCTGACGTCGCAGATAACTCCTGGAGAAGTTCCTTATTTACAGTTCTACCAGCTTGCTCCATAGTGGATGAATCCCATATATCAGAAGAAATAAAGTGCAAACAATAAGTA
The DNA here is from genome assembly GCA_013399945.1 of Ploceus nigricollis. Lineage (NCBI taxonomy): Eukaryota > Metazoa > Chordata > Aves > Passeriformes > Ploceidae > Ploceus > Ploceus nigricollis. The sequence goes on along the minus strand of VXBC01002446.1, from coordinate 537,877 downwards.
AGAGCTTTTCTAGAAACAGTTTATGAAAGGGAAAAGAAATGCTATGAAATGCTTAAAGCTTTCTCTTTTTCCAATGTTTATTTGGTATTCTCAAGCAAGGGGTGAATATTTCCTTGGTCATTTATGTGACCCAAATTTACAACCATGTAGAAACAGTCATAATTGACAAGTTTTCTAGTGGCAGAGGTGTGGATATAGTATGTGTTCTTGACAGCTGAGTGTCAGGTCAATTGAAGATGAGAAATCACAACAGCAGAGTAAGAACTTTTTTTTTTTGCATGTATGCACTGACATATGAATCTTACTTAAAATCTATATTTGGAGACATCTGATAAAAGAGAATTATTGGAGAGGAGAGGAGAGGAGAGGAAAAGGAAACTCTTCCAAGACCAGTTTAACCACTCAGGAAGATGATCTAAGTGCACACAGCTCATGCCTGCTTCTATGCATGTTCTTAAGTTTGCAATAGAAATGCCTGAGTATATTTGCAGTGTGTTTATACTCTTATATTTGCACTTACACATGACAGACAATCAATGGATCCTGTGTGACCATGTAACTGAATATTTCTTCTTCTGTTATCTCACTGCAGCACATTTTGAAGGAAGAGACTTAGCTATTAATTTCCCAAACCATAAATGGACTACCAAATAGCTGAAAAATGTAATGAGTTTAGATATAGAACAACAACAATCCATTAGGAATTTATAGCAAAAGGCTACCAATAATCTGACAGTATTTCCTACACCCTTCAATGGTCCTAACAGAACTTATCTATGACTCTCATGTTTGTATTGTGGGAGAAAAGGTTCCTTGATGGCCATGGTGTACACTTAACACGTAGCTCTTTAAAAACTTTTAAAAGGGGCCATGAAGTGAGTGGGAAACTCCTGATCTGGGCTTTTAGTTTTTTAGTACAAATAGTATCACTTGAAATATGTAACAGACATTCTTTTAAAGAGCACCAGAAGAGCAAACCTAAATTAAAATATTGTTTACATAGTTAAGCATTGGTAAACAAGTAAGAAAAATTATTATTCTACTAACAAAATAAGCTTTTAAACATCTAATGACCACATTAACCAGCTATAGATAAATTTTCATTCTGAAATACACTGGAATCACTCTTTCCTCTGGACTGGTATCAAGATAATTTTAACTACATTGATTTTTAATTGGTTTGCTTTTCTTTATTTTTCTTGAAATCATCATGGACTTATAATCTCTGTAGAATTAAACTACTCTTATGATAGAAAACTTTAAAAATTTGTTTCTAGCATTTATGGAGATTTTCTACTTAAAGGAAGCTTACTAAACAAGCAAGATTCCTCAGCTTATCAGATTTACACCTAATGAAAATCTTGCAGAAGAAACATCATATCACCATGTAATTAAAGACAGGTATGATAATGCATTTGCACAAAGAAGAGTTTGGATGCAAATTGGGTTCAAACATTTTTAATCTTGGTGTTATTTAATTATTGAGTGCTTATCATTATAAGCTCAAAATGAGCTTTTATGTTTATATTTTTACTGTTGTGTACAACATTTATATGCGTGATTAGCACAGTACTGATTCGTAGATCACAGCCCTTGAATGTGAAGTCCACTGAGGACTAACGGCACAGAAGGTGGCAACTGACTTTATCCGTCCTCCGTATTTCCACTAGGACTTAAGATGTAATCACTTCGGAAGTGACAAGTGTTACTGAAGCATTCTTTGCTATTATTATCAAGGTTGGGTGCTTGGCATTTTATTTTGTAAGGAAGACATCTCTGACTCTCTGGGAATTACCTTAAAGCCAACCAGGCACATTATAGGAAATTAGGCGGTGATGTTATGCATTACCTAGGGATACAAATGTGTAATACTGTGTTGAACACTATGAGAGAGATGGTCAATATGACAGTAATTCTTTCCTGTCTTGGGTTGGTGGATGTTTTTCTATATCACTGCATTGATTTGGGCTAATAGGGTGATGCTGGAGGCAGCAAGCAGTGGAGTAACACAATGGCCACAATTGCCTCCAAACAAACACTCATAGGTAATTACAGGGCAACTGAAGAAACCAGCAATCAAAAAACATGTTAAGAGTGAGATGAACCTGGGAAAGATTATAATCGAGAGTGAGGAGATTTTAAATTAGATATTTCCCAAGAATGTAGAGAAAAGGGGGTTGCAAATTAAGTGATAGTGAAGACTGAACAAACATTAGCCTTTGTAGAAAAATTAATAGATATTTGCTAAATAATTGAGTGGGAGTGGGGATGCGTTTGTTTTTTAGCAAAATGTTTTACTTCTAAAAACAGTAAGATTCTGGTTTGGAAGTATCAGGCTGAATGGTAATAGCCATCTCTCTGGAGAAGTACAATGCCAAGTGGTAAATGCACAGACTCTCATGACCTACTTCAAGAGAATCACTTCATTCTGTGTAGATCCTGCTCATGGCATGAAGCTTAGGTAACAATAACCGAAGTTATTAGAAAAGAACTGTAGCTGACCCACCAGCTTTGACACCAGCATCAGAAAGACCTCTTTTAGCATGGGCTGGATTTGACCTAGCAAGCTAGAGGTGAATGCTATACATCCCATTACCAATCTCCAGAGATCCAGTACATCTTTTATATCTTTTATTGGAAGTTAATGGCCCTGTAGGACACCGCTAACAGATTTATAAAACCACCAGGAATTCTTTATTCAGGCTTCTAAAGTACTCTAGCTTGAACTTCTGGCCTCCTAATTTTGGTTTTCTCACTTTGTGTGACTTTCAAAGGTGTGTCTTAATATGAAAAGATTCGAGAACATTTCTAGATGAAGTTTTGACCCATTCTGTAGTTTCTGTAACAGTGAATTAAACCCCTCTTTGAAATACCTTTTAGCAGTGGAAAATTTCAAGAAACTTCACTGCCACTCCATTTCAACTCCCGATTTGTAATTTTTTCTCCACTGCGATAAGTTTAGTAATGAGCATCAAATTTCATTTCAGATCACAGACTTTATATAAGCCTATGGTAAATAAATCTTTCTCTTTTTGCCTCCTTATTGTAACACCATAAGCTTCTGGAAAACCATCTGTGTTGTTGTGAAATACTACTGTTTACTGAAGCTGTAAGGATACCTGATTCTTTTAGGTGAATGCTTCTGAATATCTCTTCACTGGTTTGACTTTGACTCTAGTATCTTTGGTCAATGCAGTCATCTATTGTCCCAGGAGGCCCTTGCAATCTATTGATACTCACTACAAAGTAGCAAACTTGCCTTTCGTTTTATTATAAAGTGTGTTGGGTTTTATGATGGTTTTCAAAATGCTTCTGGCTCCACTTGTAAAGATTCTTTACTGTAAGAATGGGTGAAAAGGGAGAAAGTCACTCCATACTAGAGATGCAAGAGAGAAAAGATAGGGGAGTATGGAATCAGTGTTTCTCCTTACCTGCCAACAGCTAATTTAGATCCATTTCTTCTACCCTTTTTGCACTGGCAAAATCCTTGAGCAAGATTATCTGCCCTGGATAAAGACTGAAAACAAAACTAGAATAGTTGAACAGTAAAAAGTGAAATGGAAAAACCATCCTGTTGCAAGCATCCCACTAAACTCCTTTGCCAGTGCCTTCACCTTCCTCTTTGGGAAAAGAGTCCTCCTCTATCATGGCATTATCATTGCAGGAATTAGAAAAGGAAGATGACCTTTCTTTTCACTTCATAGCTTTCTTCGTGCCTATTTTACAGAGAGGATAAAAGTCAGTGTAATGAAAATTCATTCTTCAATGTAGGTGATCACGCTATGATTTGTTTGTTCAGTCCCTGCTGTTAATCTACGATAAAGATGCTCATACAGCCCTCATTGCTCCCTTCTCTGATCTGAGAAAGGTACATCTGCTCTTGCCAGGCAGAGAGCTCCTGTTCCCTGAATGTGTCTGGCTTACCCTATATTTCTAAGGGGTTTATTTTTCCATGGTCCTACACCCTTACAGCAAGGGAAAGTACTCTGGCAAAAACCAAAATATAATGAGTAGGTTTAATATTTTTTAGGCTCTGACCCTTTCAAAAACTGCCTTTTAGGACTTTCTGGGAGATTTATCTACTTGTTTATTTTTTCACAGTGTTTGTAAGCTCTAATTTTGCAAAACGTTATTATACGATTTTTCTGAGTAAAAGCTGACAAGCTCCTGTGACCTCATTCATGAAAAGGATCTAAATAAAGAAAAATACACTATAAACAGGAACCCAGCATATATATAATAAAATGATAAGGTGCTGTTAAAATACCCTTGGAAATATTTCCTAGAATTATTTTGGTTTCTGGAATCTCCTAGGATATATCAGGAGCAGCAGCAGCAACAGTATCATTATCATCATTGCAAATCCTCTTATATTATACATTAACTTCATTGTAATATTATCAGTATTAATTCACAGTAATAGCCCAGAGTACAGTTCCAGACCTTCAAATTAAGTAATATCCTAGTTTACACACGAAAGCATATTTCTTAAGATTAAAGTTTGGATAACAGTTTATATTGCTAAATTTTCACTAAAAATCTACCTTATTATTCAAATCAATTCCAGATGCTCTTTCCAACACTGTTGCTACAATTGTGATACCAATGTACCAAATTTTCCCAGTAACAGCTCTGCATGCCAGGATGCTGCATTCATTTCTAGGCAAGTAAAATGTTATGGGTGCATATTTACAAATTCCAGAATTAAAAGTGTAATGGAGGAGATAACATTTAGGACTGCGTTTTCAAATGAGATCTCATTAAAACCAGGATAAATGTCCCCCAATAAAACGTGAATGTGAAGTAGGGAGTATATTCCTAAAAGGTTATAGAAGTAAAGCTTTTAAGAAGGAGAAAAAATTATATATGTGTCCATATGTTCAGGACGTCACTTGGAATTTTTTTCCCAGTGTGCTTTATTTTTCCTTACTATTCTGTTTGTAGACAGTAAAAAGTGAACGTGTGATATTGACAAATTAGTGACAACTTTTAAAACCTCTTAGTCTGCTTTGGCTTACTCCTTTAAACTGGAGTAGGAAATAGAATGACACTGCCCATAATGACATTTAATGAAAGCAACATTTTTCTTCCTGATTGGTGCCTGAGAGATAATATATGGGTCAAATTGAACAGTAACAGGCACAAGTTAAATTATTCACAGTATTCACTGAGGAGTGACTAACCTACTATTTATATTCTTTCTGAATATATCATTATGTCTCAGGCTCAATTTGCAAGGTTCTATTTGAAGTCAATGGACTCCAGAGTATACATTTTGTTCATCTGAAAAGTCTGATAACTCAAATTATTGGGTTATTACGTAGATTGGGGAATAACCGAAGTAGATTTAACTACTATCAGAGTTACATTGCAAGAAAATGTGTTTATATGGCATGTTTGTATTCAACAGACACAAGCAAAACATTTAGACATATCTACATTCAACAAGTGGCAGAACACTTCTTGCACTGATGAATTCTCTCTAATGAACATCTAGAAAATGGGCAGTAAGGGACCAGATCTGAAAAATAAGATATGCTTTACCCATTTCATTATTTTAAATACAAGTCCTGAAGAGAAAACAAGCAAACAAAACATACATTTAATTGTTTCCATTTTTATGCCTTTGCAGCCATAGAAATAGGATTTGAAGACTGCTGGCATAAAAGATTTGGAAAGTTTTCTTCCTTGCAATTGAATGAAATTAAATATTTAGCCAATTCTGCAATTATTTTTATTCAATAGAGAGTGTTTCCTGAGATTAAAAAATGCCAATTTTACAATTTAAATATTTACTCTAAGTACTTTGATATTTGAAAATTATTTAGAAATAGAACATATTGCAATGATAGCTTTGACCTTGCTACCAATTACATTAATATTTAACTTGGATGCAACAGGAATGTTTTCATGTGTTGCTGAAGTACAATATGAAGTGTTTACCACTTCAAAAATCACTGTGAAAATTTGGTATTCAAGATGAAATATATTTCCTAAGGATTCTGCTCTTTGCTTCTTAATATCCCTCTTTCTGAATAATGTCTAGCTAAAAGGAGAACAATATTTTTAATTAAATATGCCAAAAGGGCTTAAACTAATTTTATGAGAAAATCTTAGAAGAGGGACATATAATACAGAGATTATTTAAAGATATTGGTTAACACCTGGTGTCTCTTTTACTTAATCTGGAGTAGGGATTAAAGGGATTTTATAAGGAAAATGCAGTATCACATCCTCTCCTTTAAAATGTGCCTTAAGCTGTGTTATTTGGAAATCTTCAAGCGCCCTAACCAGAGCTAAATCTGACACATAACGTGAGGGGCATCTTTCCCCACCTCCTGGATCAGTCATTCCCATTTCTGCATTGCTCACTGTAGAGGACCAGACCTAAGCATGCTTTGTCTCAAACATTCTGAATATTGCTACAGGAATAGAGATCACAGGGGAGTATCCCATGGATGTCGGGCAGCGCTGTCCTACCCAACTTCCTGCTCTGCTTTGAGACTTGTGCTCAAGTCCATCCTGCCTCTCTCAGCTCACTTCCTGGAGAAGAGTTGGATGTGCCTGCATGAAAAAACCAGCGTGAAAAATCTAGTATGCATAAGAGATGTGCACCAGGTTAATGATAAAAGGAGGCAGATTGGGCACCCTCTCTCTTTTCACTGGCTCTCTCTCTTCTCTCTTTCTTTGTCTTCCAACCTCATCTCCAGAGGGTCCATGCGGCTGGATACATGCAGGATCTAAGGACTGGTGGTATTTTTTTTTTTTTCCTTCCTTTACTTTGCCTTGGCAAAGCACAGCTATCATATTCTTCGCCACTATTTTATTGTGTAAGGGTGTGTTGAGGCTTGTGAGCACCTTTTGAGGAGTTTGTTGTGGGAGCTGAGAACTTAATGACGTGCCCTGTACTATATTAAGGGCTTGGTAGTCAACACCTTTTCAGTCTAAATAGTGGGCTGGTTGCTAGAATTATGTTGACTGTATAATAAAAAACAGGTGTTCTGACACGTGGTCCAGTGTCTTTGCTCAGCCTGATTAGAATTACAATGAACATCACAACCTTACTGACTGGTGGTGACACTCATTCCAGAGCAGTCCATGAGCTCTGGACACCGAGGGTGAGGCCAAGAAGTGAGTCAAACTTCCAGAGGCACAGGCTAGGATCCAGTAGTTCATCTTGTCTTTTGATCTTGTCTTTTGATCTTGTCTGATGTCTCCAAATCAGAGGGAAAAAAAGAATGTGTTGTTAAAACAAAAGCTCTTGGGCAGCATCAGACAGTGTGTATTTCTAATCACACAATCAGAGAAAAGGAGGGCTTCATTCAGTACCAATAATCTTTTAGGAAAGTATAACCACATAACATCAGCGTGGGCTGTGGCATTAGGTAAATACATTCAGGTGTCTTTTAGTAAAAAAGTCCCATAAAACACATGCTCTTTGGTACAGTCATTTTCACATTTGCTTCATTGTTATCTTAAAAACAAGTTATGCTGCATATGAAGGTATTGGGAAATATAATATTCTTTAAATAATGCAGCCAATGAACAAGTCCTTCTTTTAGCTGACTACATCTCTTCTAATCTCATTTAAATACATTAGCTGTTCAACTATGATGAACCAGAAATGTTTCACCCTCTGGTACTTTTTTCATCTAAATATTAAATTTCTGAATTGTCCCATTCAAGAGCCTAATGCATTTTGCATTAATTGTTCTTTAAATTACAATTGACTTCCTAAATAACAGTTGGTTCTAATCTTATTGTAAGTAAGAACTGGTTTGCAAGGGAGACTATATAGTCCTTAGTCCTTCATTAGCATTGGTGAGTGCTCTGCATGCCGCAGGACTACCAAATAGAGCTGAGGCTTCCCTGGGGGTTCTCTCCCGAATTCATGGCCAAACCTTGACTACCTGTCTATAGTTTCTGTATCTGACAACAGCCACCTCTTCCTTACAAATGTATGGATGATCCTATTTTTTAATTGATATTTAATTCCTGATTAAGTTTTCCTGTTATTCCATTTAAACTGGTCACAGATGATCTGTTCCTTACAGTGCAATTCTACAACCTGTACAATGGGAAATTTTGTCTGAAAACCTACCATGGATATAAACCTCAGCTGGAAGAGAATTATCCAAATTGTCTTGACACACTCAGCTGTTTTCAGCACAAAAATGGTATATATGAATTACAAGTTACTTACTTATATTTTAAGGTCATGGAGGTGCAAAAAGACCTTTTTTTCTGATTCTACAGCATATAGCACTATATGTTCAGGTGTTTGGATAGACCTGATTTATGTTATTATTGCTGAGTAATAAATATTAATAATATCTAGGCATTACTAGCATTCTTATAGAAGGTTTTAGAAGGCTCTGCATGTCGCTGTGTGTGCACACATACACACCAAGGGAGAAAGAAAGAGGAGGGGAGAGAAAAATAATGCAAGTCCTATTAGGAAAATAAAAATAATGATAATAAAAACATCTTGTCTGGTAAAATTAATAATAAGAAGCTAAAACATAGTAGGACCTAGTTTGAGTGTCTGGAAGCTAGTATTCAGCAGAGATGTTTCATTTCAGTTCCTATTTCAGCTATAGTATAGAGCTGTTTTCTTTAGCTCTGTTCTCCATTAAAGATTACAACTAAATTCCCATAAAGGAGGCAGCTCTTTAAAGGTGGACTATTCACTTATTTATACCAATTCTTTTTGTCATTTTTCCTTGTTTGTGCTTCATATTGAAAAAATAGACTCAGGCTAGAAAACACACAAACAGACCAAAAGAATTGGACAGAATGAAATAGTAGGCAGTTTTACTGTAAAACAGAGAGCAGAAAGATATCATTTTTTCTGCCTCCTCTGTTCCTTTGAAATGGTTCTCCAAAATGGCTTTCCTGAAGTCATTTTTTTCTTTAGAGCTATAACTGTGGGTATTCTGTCAGCTTCCCCTTTCTTTTGTACAGGTTTATAGTTCTCTATAAGCAGAATGCTAAAAGCAAGAACAGTAAAATGTCAGAGCTGCAGTCATTTCATAGCTACGGCAAGTTGCCAGGTTATTTACACATAACTCTGAGTATTTGCTAACATGGAAGAATTAGTCCCTCCATGCCTTTAAAAATGTGAGTAGTTGCAATATATAGATACAAATGGATAAAAATAATATCATTCAGTGATTATGCTTTATCTAAATTATATATGCTAATGATTTTTTCAGATTATATTTTTTGGAGGACTTTCTATATGCATTCATAATATAACATTAAAATTCCATAATTCAGTTGTGTTTTGTCTTTCAGATAACAGAGGAAAGATTATCCCTTCACATTAGAATACCCTAAAACAGGAAAACATTATCTTAATTGATGAAAAGGATGGTATGAACCTGAGCTTTACAGAGTATACCCTGTAAAAACATCACTTGTCTGAGACACCAGATAAATATTACATATCCTTCCCCAGCCAGTATGGGAGCACAGGTCTGTCTTGCTCAGAAATAGACACTTCTTAGCTCAGGTGGGTGGCAGCAGTCACACAGCTCTGAATTATTGTCATCTTTATATGATAGCTCAAAAATGCTTAAAAAATGGTGATTCATATCATGTGGACAATAATTACTTGTACAATATTCTGCTCAGGTCAAAATGACTGAAGTCATAAGTCGAGATATATTGAGATGTAGATCAGAAAAATTTATTAATGGGAAACTCCATTCAGCAGAAAAATAAAGTAGTTCTGTTTCAAGCAAATAACCAATATTCCAAGCTGATCTGATACCATCATAATAAATGGTTAAAAGCTCAAGTAGTTAACAATAGTAGTTAAATTTCTGTCCCTGTCTGAACAGGTAGAAAATTAATCCAAGAGACTCTCTCTGAAAATATCTTGTTCCCAGCACATAAAATTCAATGTGGAGATTGTAGGCACAAATATCTCATGAAGTAAAAGTAGAGAATAAATGTCTTGAAAATTCTAGAATGAAATCAGAGGTTAAAAGCCATTATAAAAATGATGCTATTATAGTAATGTAATTGTACTTTTCTAATGTCCTAGTCACATCATAAACTCCAAGATAAGCTGATGTTTCATTGAGCAAGCACTTCACAAAATACCATTGAGCCATGATTACCTCAGTTCTGCCACAGCACAGGCAGACCTGTGTTTAAGCAATCTTTTTCTCAACACATTTTCTCCTATTTATGCTCCCTAGCAATACCTACATGAGAATGCGGTAATTAGCTTAACATTTGAGGAATTTTTGAGGGAATATGGTGATACACCAGGGTATACCCGACAACAAGGCTGAAAATATATTCAAGCACTGGCCTGTGTAACTGGAAAGCAGAAGAAAGACAAATGGATAAAATGGATACCCAGTTTTTAGAAATTGCTCCATTGAAGCCAACTTGCACCGGAGCTTGCACGGCAGTGCTGCTGCTCTGGTGAGGAGAGGGTCACACAGACGGGCAGCTGGCAGGGGCTGTGGGTATCATAGCCCCAGCCAGAAGGCTTGGCTCTAACTGTTAGGTCTGGTGCTTGCCCCTCCTCAGCTCATATGTTCAGTCCTCCTCCTGCAGCTGAGACTCTCCAGTCAGAGCTTTCCAACCCTGAAGTTTAAATTTAGTTCCCAAGTCATCTTTAGGCTTCTATATGATTAACGAAAGTGCTGAAGCCTGAGAGTTGCTGCTATAATCAGTCAGTTCCTACTTCCTCATGCTGCTAAATCACAGTAAACATTCCTTTTGCCAAAACTTTTTTTGCTGACAGCAGGTGATGGGAAGAAGGAATATGCTTATTTATATTCCACCTTCTCCCCTTACATGTACATAATGCACTTACCCATAAGCAGCACTCCATTATTTCTCTGCTAATCCTTCACTGGGAGCTACACAGGGCAGGCCCACAGGCAGCTAGATGCCTCTGAGATGGACAATATTGCCTTGTGCTCGGATGGCAATTTTTTATTTCTCTTGTGTTACACCATCTTCCACGACTGCAGCTAATGCACGTTGACAAAGCGTAAGGTTCTGTGTTTATTGCTTGTCTTCATTATCCACTCATTGGCTCAAACTGTCCTCTCAGACAGGCATAGCTGCAGGAATACAGCTGCACTGTAACACTGTAATTCTTACTTGTAGAATCTGCTTCTTGATCAGTAACGTATATCATTAAATCCATGTACACATTTTCCAGAATAACTTTCACTTCATTTTTCTTCAAAATATTTTTCTTTTATTTTCTTGTGCAAAATGTACAATAAAAAATGCAATTATCATTAAACAAATAAAATCAGCAGCATATTACTTTAAGTAGATCAACTCTCTTTAGAAAAATAATCTTTAGAAAAGTTTGTCGTTAAGTTAAACAATTGTATGTGAGATACTGTAATGAAAATATGAAAGCTCATCCTTGTAAAAAATTCCTGCAATGTTTAGATTTTCTCAAAACCTGTTAGGCAGTTAAACAGTTCCCTCAGCACTTGTCAAGAAAACAAATATTATATTCTGCAATTGTAATTTCTATAATAAGCGTGAAAATAAAAATGAGAAAAGCATATTGACATCTTTGCAAAGAATGAGATCCTGCTCTCTCTCTTTTTCCTGGCAATTTGAGAAATTACAATATTTAACTTAGAGGCTTGGAAGAAAATTGCTTCTTGCAAGTTCAAAGAATTAACAAGATTCCAACTGTTGCAGTTTCAATGGTGTTTCTTTAATTCTACACATCTAAGAGAATAGAGCAAGGAAAATTCCCGTTTTTCCTTTTATATATTAAATTTTCAGAACAAAGTATGAGCTTAGATGTTTTCCAGTACAAGAAAAAAAAGAAAAAGAAAGAGGAGAAATAAATTTTTAAAACATCAATTCTTCACAAAAACAAATATTATTGGCAATACTATTAATCACACCTTATTTGATTCACTTATGTCTAATTCAAGCTGAGGGGAATGGGATACATCTCAACAGCCCCATTTGGGAACACTGATGCTGTCAAGGTTGACACCATCAGAATGTTTTCCTTACCTAATGGAAATCAACAGTTATTTTCTTTTTCAAATGGCATTTAGTGCTGACGAATGGAGCCTACATATCATTCTGGAGATGAAAGGTTTGATTTAAAGCCTGTGTGGGGCCTTTTTATCAGGCTTGGTGTGCTTTGCTTGGATCAGGCCCCAGGTCTTTTGGTTACCTCTGGTCAAACAGAATATGACAGGGGGTTTTCCCTACAGACACTCCCTCTAGGGAGGGGAAGCTGTGCTCTGCCTTTGGGCTGAGCTTGACAACTGATATGCTCTTTTCAGGGGCAAAGCACAAATGCACAGGACATTTAATACTCCTTGGAAGCCCTTAGTTCCAAGCTGAATAATACATCTCAGGTGTGTACATTCAAAAGAGTTGCCCACATCTCCCTTTCCCTTATTCTGCAAAGAGTTTTTTCAGAACAAGGCAAAATGTATTAGTTGGTTAGCTTGAGGTGGTCTTAAACAAGAACAGGAAAATTAAGTCTACCTTTATGTATATTTTTGACTCTTGTTGGTGCTTCTCTCACCTCCCGATGTATTCCACAACATTTCTCATTACCCACAACAAAAATGTTTAATGTCAGGTTTTGTTACATTTGTTCTCACTATTGTCCAGTAATACAAAAAAAAAAAAAACTGTACCAAACAAATCATATAAACTTCTTCTGTCCCAAAACATCATAAAAGCTTCGTAGCCACTGGATAAAAGCACAATTAAGGAAATTGAATATAATTTCAAGCAACCAACAGAGAAATTTTCAACCTGGTCTAAAGGGTCTGATAGTCTCTAAATTGAAGGTTTACACCTCAGTTTCTAAATGGGCAAGATGTGGGGCAGGAAGGCATCCAGGGTTAAGTTATCGACAAATCTGTTGCACTGTCCCAGAGACACTAACATCACAGAGTGGTTGATCCAGCGGGCACTTCATTGCTGGGAATTCAGTGCAGCACCATGGAGTCTTTTCCCACCACACCTATTTGATGCAACGCAAGAGGGAGAAAAAGTACCTTGTAGTGACAGCATTGGATGTTCTTTTAGCCTGAAATATCATGAAATACAGTGGCAGATGGATATGTCACAGAAAAAGCATCATCTGAGCCAGAGCAGGTACAGCTAGAGCTTTGTTAAACAATCTTGTTTCTTTTTTGGACTGATGAGCTTTCCGCTATATACCAGCCTCAAATGATAAAAAATTACTATTTAAAATAGAAGCCATAATAGCATATGCCATGTACAACAGAAATTTCAGGACTTGCACATTTATTACCATGAATAAGGAAAAAAGTATGTCACCTGGGATTTTCCATGATGGTATTTTACATCTAAAATAGCTCTGAAAATACCATCTGCACATAACAGCACATTAATAAAATAAAATTTAAGATGTTATCAGCTACATCCTCACCAAAAAAGTAATTCTAATTATTTTTACATTGTTTGAATAGGACTTTGATCAACCTGATCTGGTGGAAGGTGTCCCTGCATATGACAGTGGGACCAGAACTAAATGATCTTTATGGTCCCTTTCAACAAAAAACATTCTGTGATTCTATGATTCTATGATAATGTTACAGAGCACATTTGTTATGGCTCTCCTCCATTTACAAGAAAATACCTGTTTTATGATTTATTTCACTTTGCTTTTTCTTAAACTTTGGGCAACTTTTGACCAACACCATAATTACCAGTGATGTTTAACAAAACATTTTTCTAACAGTGTAGATCACTCTGAATATGTCATCTGTTTTTCTTCATGTAAAGCCAATGTAATCACCCCATGGAATATTTAGCTGCATGCCATGGCTCCTGTTTTTTGAATCTTCCCTGCTATCCATGACCACTACTGAGAAAAGAAATAAGAAGAGGATAGAAAAACATAGCAATGAATATATTAATACCTTCTTGTGGGAATGTCATGGTTTAGGAACGGTTTCCCCAGTATAACTCCCACCCCACTCTTCAGTGGGAGTTATACTGGGGAAACCGTTCCTAAACTACAAGCCATACCCCTGCCCTCTCTGATGAGAGACAAAAGGCAGAGGTCATGGGTTGAGATAAGAATAATTTACTGGAAACAGCAACAAGATAGGAAAATTAACAGTAACAGCAAAAAAGCCAATAGCAAAAACGTACAAAGATAGGATGATTTACATGGAAAATGCTCACCAAGCCCAGGACAATGAAAAAACAATGACGGACAGACTTTCAGTCCACTGCACTTTCCCACAACAGGAAAAGAATGTCTTTTCTTCCAGGAGGCGAGAGAGAGGGAGTCTCTTTCTCTCATCTCTGGCAATGAGGTAAGACTGGGGTCTTGGCCACATCAACACAGCTCCAGGCCCTGCCCCTGCATGGTTACTGCAAAAAATTTACCCGTTTCTTGACCAATATATTTCTATGGACATACCATACATATGGACAGCCAACAACAGCTTTAGAGGTTCAACTAATTTTTCAGCTGTGGAGGGAAATGAAGGCAATGAAAGAAGAGCTACATCAAACTGCTGGGGCATTCAGTGAAGTTTGACAAGCAGAGCCCACAAAAAATCCCCAGCCTTAGTTTGCGAGCTTATTGCTATTCACTCAACAGGGGCACTCACAGCAGTCACAGCCCTGTGAACAATGCGGTACGTTAGAGCTAAATTATGCACCAACACCCTGATTTATGGCTAAGAACTGTATTAAATTAAGTAGAAATTCTAAATTAAGGAGAAAATCGGAAATTAAAAGGCAAGGCTAATTTATTAGGAAATCATTTGCTAACCACCAGTATTATGGAAATAGATCTAAAAATAAAGCCCCAATGGAAAAATATATAACTAATGTGCAGGATTTTTGAAATGCAAGAACTCTTGGAAAGTTTAAGGACTCCCTAGGGCAGATGTGCTTCCGCACCCCCAAATACTGGATAATAACTTAAACTTTTACAACTAAGATTTTGACAGAGCTGAATGTTAAGATCTTTGGAAACTAATGCAAAATCCTAATAAATCTTGGAATACTGAGGAAATTCCAGAGTAGTTGAAGTAAGCTAATTTTCTTCCAGTATTTTAAAAGGCTACATAGTGACTCAAGTAATTATAATCCTGTCATCATAGCATCATTTATAGGCAGAAGGATGGAACAATTGGTATGAAGCTTAATTAATTTAAAACTAAAGTAGGATAATAATTTAATTTATATCAATCAGATCTTGTCAAAATAACATAATATAGGGGTTTTTTTTTAGATTTCTAAAGAGACTGATAAAAGCACTAGTTTTAATTTAATATGCTGCAGCAACTGTGTAATTTTACTTGGTACCCCAAATTAATATAATATAAAAGTAATGGAGCATAGATTAAATAATAAATTAAATAAAATCAGGCCAGCACATCTCTAAAAATAAATGTAAAGGATAGAAATTTTATAACTTTTATAGAAAGATTGCTTCTCAATTCTAATATTTTTTTTTCTTTTTTAACCATCTGACAGAAACTATAAAATTTTTTGTGGTCAAGATGGCAAACAATAATATTTATGATTGCAAATAATAAAGCCAGGCCACTGATATTGAACAACAGAGATTTTGTAATAAATTTCTTATTAAGCATATGTATCAATAAAAGAAATTCAGGGTCATATAATTAGGAATAAGATTTCTAGCTCTACTTAAAGGCTTCTGAGAAATTTCAGTTTCTCATCAATGGACAAAATTTAAAGAGTAAAATATAAATGACTAATTCAGCACCTGAACACATAATCAGAATCATAAACCAGAGAAATTAAGTTATATAATTTCCATTTCTGACATCATCTCTTGTCTTTTGGTCACCTTCAGATTTGATGTTAATAACTAAAGATGTGTGTTCATAAACTGGAGTTTTAGAGAAAAATCATAGAAAAACCAGAATACCTGGAAACGAGTAATGATTATTTCATTTTTCAAATACTAATTTAGCAACTGGTTTTATTATTGTCTATTTATCTATGCAAAGATGGAGGCCAGGAAATCACTGTCTACTTCTTTTCCTGCTTACCATACCTGCTATAAAAACACCTTATGTCCACAATTTGAAACAAGAGAAATTCATATTGGTTCCAAGAAACTTTTTTTCTAAAATAGTAAGAACTGTATGAGTGTTGGAAGCATGGCATTAAAAAGATGAATATATTCATGAATGATTTATTTTATATTCAGACTATTTTTTAATAAAATATATGAGGTATTTCAGAGATTAATTTAGGAAACTTCAGTGATTGAGTGATATTGATGAAATCATGTTCAAGGAGCTTAATGTTGCACTGTTAAAATCCATTAAATTGAATTAAATCTTACAAAATTGGAGCAAGATGGCTTCGTACTGATCTTTCATTGTCTTGCACTTTCCGTATGGCTTGTGTGATTTAGTAGGCTTCTTATGCATAAGAAGTTTTAGCATATGAAAAAAATTCACTAGACCTAAGATTCTTTCTTATAGTAAATAGCATTTTCTAAGAGCAAGTCCATTTTTCTACAGAGAAATGGGGATATGATTTAACCATCTGGAAAAAGTACATTGCACTCGTATGATCTACACAGCCTTTCTTCTGTTTTCTGTGGCCAATTCTAGGGTTATTTAGCTCTCATTTTTGTAATGGGCATTCTTAATAAACTTTCCATTTGCAAGGAGTAGTTATACTTTTCCAGTCCAGTTATTCTAATTTAGCTCTCTCTTTTTTTCTTTTTTTTTTCTGAGACTTTCTCTTGTATTTAGAATTGTTCAAAACATAGTGAAGACAACAAGCTGTCAGAAATGGAAAGCTGCAATACACAGAAAACAAGAACACAGCTATTAGATTGTGACATAAATCACGTTTGCTAGTCTAGATAAAGGTGGCCAATAACAAGCGAAATGCATGCTCCATAACACAATTCATTAAAATTACAGCAAATTACATGACATAATCATGCGTAACATAACCTATAAACAAAACCATGGTGCAGTTGTGTGCAACTCTGGAAATACCATCCAGCCAATCAACACATACAGGTGGCTGGATAGTCAGAGTAAAGGGAGTGTCACTGAATATGGTCACAGATTAGAGGATCTCTCACTTATTGCATGGCCTGATGTCTCCATGCTTGTTCACTTTCTTTAGAGGAAAACTCTGAGAGGATCTTTGGGACAGACATACAAGGCCAAAGACTCTTGCACTGAGCAGGTATTCTGTTACCTTCCAAAGGAAAGATGTGGTGAAGCAGCAGATTGCAGAACAGGACATTTTCAGAAAGGAGTTAACATATAAAGGACCTTCATACAAGTGGATAACAACATATTTCTTCTACAGGGGTATATCACTGAGGTAAAGATGGCTGTATTGACAGGCAGGCTGCATTTTAAAGAAAAGATAGTTTGGGTACTCTTCCAGGCCAAAAAAACTGTATATGGGGCAAAAGAAGGGTGCTCATGGGATTGAGGGAAAATGAAGTGCATGAAAAAGCATACTGAGGAAATGTGCTATACAGGTCACCTACAATAATCTGCAGAGAAGTTCTGAATAGTTTAAGGGTAGAGTTTCTAAACCAGAGGCATACATGAACATGTTTGTAGAGCTACTCACATTTTGTAGAGATAACAAGACCAGGTAGATCAAGGTGATGCGTAAACTGTGTGCGTTTTCTTTCACTTCCATTTTATCAGTACTTTCATTTGACTGGAGTCGCTCATTCCCCCACAGTGAAAAATTAACCATACTGTAGTGTTTATGGTACCCACAAAGTCAGGTTAGACAAAAACTGACCCCTTAGAAGATGATCTTTCTTGGGCTAATGCATCAAAAATAAAAATTGTATACACTAGAAATAGAATAACTAGAAACAGATTTGTCATTTTGATATATTTCTTAGAAATAAAAGTCATGAAGTTCAGTAGGAATTGATAAAAATTGCGAGCAGTCCAGCAAATTATTTATACATAAGTATTTGTGTTGGAAACAGGAAAGCTGTTTCTCAGCTTCCTAAATATGATCTTTGAAATCACAGAGGGAAATACAGCTTTAAGTTTTTGGGTCTGCAGTTTAACACGTTACAAGAGTGGAAATGAAGCTTAGGTTGGCAGCACTGCAAATCAGAGTGAAAGTGATATGCTGGATGAGTTTTTATTTTCTGGGGAATAAATCCATATTGGTTCATAGATCTGCAAATACAAATCTGTTCTTCAAGAACAGATCTCTTCCTTTTTAAAGAGCAGGTCTACAAAAATACCCTAAGCATTAGAAAAGCCCTTTAAACTCCAGTGTCTAAGTCATCTAAGAAGTTATCAAAGTGCCTTTAGTGTTTTCTAGTAGTGAATGGGAGAGCTCATTTGAGCAGTGATTCAGCTTTGAACAAGGGGTCAAGCTCAGCCACAAGATGTGAAATCAATTTGTAATAAATTTCCTAGAGAAATGGGCAATTTACTAAAGGGCACAAAACACCAACTTGTTAAGAAAAGCATTTTAAACATCCAGAGAAGGATCAATCCTGCCCATTCTGTGGGAGATGACATGTAGTACAAGGACGCTAGGAAAAAGAAGAAGAGCAGGTAGCCAATATTTTGAAGGAGTTTGGCTATTCTGAGTGTAAGGGATGAGGATGTAAAGCTGGAAAAAATGGACAAGATTATGCATTTTCCAAGGTGTCCTGCATGGTATGTCTTTTTCCTCTGTGAAGGCTGGCTGCCAGTCTGGTCTACAGGTGGTCAACTAAATTAGAAGACAGACTATTTAACAACACTGTTACTGCTTACATGCCCCTTCCCCACATTTCCTGATGTAGGGACCACATAATCCATGACTTAATTAAGTAATGAGGTAATTAATAGGAATTTTTACTGGTTTGATTGCATTTGATTCTCTTATCCTGTGTAGAGAAGATTTAACCAATTCCCTTCTACATACAGAGAATATAAATATTTTCATATTTCTTGTACTCATGTATTAAATTTATTATCACTGATCCCCTTACACTTTCTTGTAGAGGCATAGGGCAAGACCTAGCATAAATTCCAGTTATATTTTATTGATTCCTTTCCACACAACAGCTTTGCACAGAGAAATAGAATGAGTCCAGTCTAATGTAATGTAATAGAAAGTTTATTTCTAAAGTCAAATGGCTTCTTTTACCAGTTATGACAAAGAATCAGAAATAAAACCTCTAGCAGTTACTCATATACTGAGATTTTACTAACTGCCCTATTTTGTAAATCTTGGATCATTTACTTCTTATTTAACTTCATTAATTTTACAGTGTTGAGAAAAAAATTCAAAAGACATTTGTAGATATCTATAGCGAAGACTTTGCACTTGATTTTTTTAAGGTCTTTTTAAATCTGTTGGAAATTTTTTTAATTTTTCATTTCTTTTGTGGTATTTTTGGGGAATATGTAATTGCCGCTGTTCCTCTTTCAGCCCCCGGCTGAAGACCCGGCTTTACGGTCCAGCAGCAGAGTGCGTCACTCTCCCCTGCTTCTGCAGGCAAAGGCAGAGCGACCTCACAGGGTTCTTTTCCTGAGCAGCGCACAGGAACAAGGAAAGGCACACGGCGAATGTGGTGAAAGAAGGAGTTGACTCTCAGTTGGGATCTAAGTCCAGGTTTAATCCAGCTAGTATGAGATACAAATCCAGCGTCACCCAGGGGAGACAACCAACAAAGAGCACAGAATGGTTTCCGCAGCAACTTTTAAACGGGGGTGGTAACAGGGAAGGGAACATGGGAATAGCCAACGGCTAACGAGGGGAGTGACATGAGGGGGAAGAGGGATAAGGGTATGCACCAACGAGGGAAGGAAAGGGAGGGGAAAACATTCAACGGACAAATGGGACAGCCTTTCTCGGGGAACTTTCTGGATAACTGGGATGGGAGACTTGGTGACAGACAGCAATATAGGCGGGGTAAGCAGAATGACACAGCATATTTTGTTGTGAACAGGGAGGAGAAAAATGATTGACGCTTGCCAACAGAGGGAACTTATAACATATAAATGAACACACCCCAACATGTAATAGATGAGTAGACAGAAATTCAAAAAAATAGGGTCAAGAAGCAAGACTATAGTTTGAGCATATGTCTGAAGTTTGATCCAAGAGTACTTGACAAGATTTTGTCTCCTGAGAAATGTCCTTCTATGTATTTCAGCAGAGATATTATAAACAGAATACTGTGAGGAGCAGCAAAAGGTATGCCCTTGCTATAGCACTAGGACATACATAAAACTGATACAATCATCAATTTGCTGATAATCCCCTCTTTCTCATTTATTTAATTAATAAACTTCTCTACATCCATGCTCTGCTGGTGTATTGTTTAACAGCTAGCATGTATTGACCCTATGTTAATCTGTGTTTTGAAATATAGTGTGTGAAGAGCTTGCATAAATCACAGAGTTATTGAAGTTTGAGGTTTTCTGGTCCAAATCTCCCTGCACAGGGATGGTCAGCTTGGCAAGGTTTTACAGGAATGTGTTCTGTAATTTTAAACTTCAGTTTTGAGTATCAATATGATTGGTAACTCCATGAATGTCTCTGGAGAACCTGCTCCAGCACTTGATTACATTCACAGTAAAGTGAGTTTTTGTGTTCTGGTGTCATTTCCTGTTTGGTTTTTGTTGCTGTTGTTATTTGTACCCAATGCACGATCCTGTCAGTGGCAAGAAGCCACTGGCTTCTACCAAGAAGTGTCTGGCTCCCTCTTTATTCCCTTCCATCAGGGATTTATCTACTTTCCCCCAAGCCTTTTCTTCTCCAGACTGAACAGTCCCAGCTGTCTCAGCCTCTCTTCACATGAAAGATGTTCCAGTACTTTAAGAGGTGAGGGAGAAAGATGACATCTCAATATTAGCGGCGGAAGAGCTGGATGCTGTTTATTTGTTTTAAAATATTGATTGAAAAGTCTTTTTCTTTCCAGTACTATGGACTGGAGAAGCCAAATGAAGCTCAAATTTGCTGTTTGTGCCTGCTGCTTTACTTTCTGTATTCTAACCAACATTTTTCCACTGCCCATATTTATGTTCCTAGTAAGTGATTAAATGTTTTCAACAAAATATAAAGAGTGTATTTGTCTGTGCATTTTTTTTAGTAGATCTCAACCACTTTAGCTGCATTTTTGGCAAACTTCATTCACTTCATCTTCTTGGCATTTCATTATATTTTGTGTGATCACAAAATCAACTCTCCAGCAACAAAGCAAAACACAACTCTTTGAAATAAATGTTGTCATTAACAAGTCATGCCAGGCGCAGTGACAGATTTGCAGCTGTAATGAATAACGTTTCCCGCAAAGTTCTCCTGTCTGACAGAAAAGCTGTGACATTACTGCAGGCAACAGTGTTGGAAACTGAAAGATTGATTGATGCAAGTAGATAATTGAAACCTCAGCACTGTCACATGGATGCCAACCTAACAACCAAGTTACCACCCTACAATAACATTTATCATACAACAGTCTCTCCATGAGTAACACACACACAGAGAAAACATGGCATATTTCTTCATGACCATGACTTACTGCTAATTTATCCTAACTGATTAATTAAGTCTTGATCTCTAAAACAAAAATCAGTTCAGTTACTTCTGGTATCTCAAGTTCCCAAATTCAGTTCAGAGCTGTTGTCAAAAGCCAAGAATACTTGTAGGAATGAGGTGAGCAGCACTCCATCTTTGAGATGGTAAGCGATAACATCATTGTCACATCTGAGTTCCTGAAGTTAGATGCAGTAATCCATATTTACTCTTGCCTAGATAAGTCAGTGACTGTCAGAGGTTCTGGGATTCGGGAAGTTATGACTGATTAGTCCTTACCTAAAAATGTTTCATGCAAGGCATCTCAATGATTGGATGATGGTTTAATTATTTGTTTGAATGGATTTCAGAACACCCTCAAATTTTGTACCATAACCATAGTTAATTTAGATTCCAAAATCATATTTGAACATGTCTGTAAGGATACTTAGGATAGTTTGCATTTTTTTTTCATAATCTCATTGCAGCTCACAATAGACATTTGCTCATTTAAGATAATTTTTCCTTTTTCACAGCTACTGTTAAAAAATGTTTTTATTATATGGCTTTCTCTCAAGAAAACTTACAAACCAAGTAATATCTAACATATACTGTCCTTGGAATAACAGGTGTACAATGGATCTATGTGAAGCCATTGGATCTAGTAGAATCACACTGATTTGCAAAATTAAACAATAATTTACAAGTCCACCTACACTTAAAAAGTAACCCGTGAAAAATACAAGGGCGTTTAGAAAAAGACCACTGAGTATGTGGCATTAGCAAATTATCACATAGCAACAGATCTCATGTGGCAAATGTCACTGATAGAACTACCAGGTAAAGAGGATAGAAACTATACCTGTAAATCAGAAATAAATTAAAAAGAAACAGCGTTTCTTTTTTTTTCTTTTTTTTTTCTTTTTTTTTATATTTTCACAGCAAATATTTTAATTAATACTAAGGGAAAAAAAACTAAAAATGTCAACCTCTTATTGTTTTATATCAGAAAAGATATATAATTCCCCTAATAAAATGTGGCCTGACATAATACTCCAGATAAGTCACATAGGTTTTTATCCTCCGACTGATGTTAAATGTAAGATATTTTACCCTTTGCCATGATTCTATAACTTATTTATCACTATTCAACACACATGTCTGACAGGAACAGTCCATGAGATGGGTTAAATTGTCAGCCTCTGCTGAGAATCTGGCCTGTCTCTTTTTGTTCCTGTCTTTTACTGATTGTCTCTCCAGGCATATCTTTCCTCACGTTCCCCTCGGGCTTCTTTCAATCACCTTAAGATTTTTTTTCTTTCTCTTCCCTCCATGAGCTTTGTTTCAAGTGTTCCAACAATCTGTTGACTGATTCTTA
Organism: Ploceus nigricollis; assembly: GCA_013399945.1. Taxonomy (NCBI): domain Eukaryota; kingdom Metazoa; phylum Chordata; class Aves; order Passeriformes; family Ploceidae; genus Ploceus; species Ploceus nigricollis. The sequence continues at coordinate 514,980 of VXBC01002446.1, read as the reverse complement.
AACATTCATCATGTTCTAAGAAGGAGGTTTGGTTGACTTCACCAAGGGCAGCACAATTTTGCTTGTGGTTATTCACTTTTCCTTACATCTCATTTCCATTTCATTGCACTGACTGGAAATTTGATTCCATTTTTTTCCTGCTCTGTCCAGGCTTCCTTCATTCCTACAATACTTTGCTGTTCTCTTTGTCCTTTGTTGTTTTTCTGTCTCTCTTCTTTCCTACTGACAGAGTAACAGAAGAGTACTGAAATAGGAAGCAGTGTTTTGTTTGGGTAGAACCTCTAAAAGACTGAGACAAATACTGTCTGGTCTTAGGAAAGAATGAAGAGTCATAGAGAAATTTCTTTCAATGAAATTTCTTACTTCCTAACTTTAAAAGCAGTGAAGCCATTAAAATGCTCAATGAAATGTTCAGTGTCCTTGGTTTTTTTTAAGGACTTTTTAATTCTTATGCTTGTTTTGGCTCACTGTTTTTTATTACAAGCAGGGAGTTACATCACATTCTCTTTGACTGTTTAGATTTCATTTCATTCAGTATATTTTAGTTCATACTCAGCTAAAAATCTCTCTAAATTTAATACGGATTTTAATATTAGGAAACTAAATTTAAAGATGTTAAATGATTAAAAAAAACCTCACAAACAAACTTCCTTTTTGGATCAAATATTCATTTAGCTATTTTATAACCTGATCAATTTATCTGAAGTTCCTATATATCAGAAAACTGTCAGAAATTTGTTTTATGAGCAATATATGTGAATTAATTCAGATTAAACCTAATAAATGGATCAAGGTGCAGTTCCAGGGTACAGTCTCAGCTGGCTTTGATGCTTCCCTGGACACAGATCCAGACTCCCTGTCTGGCCCTATTCTGCAGCTGCAAATCTGCAGGTGGAGCAGGAGACATCTCCTGGGGCCACCAGCTCCCCGCCTTGACCATCGTGGGAGTGTCCATTTTCCAACCTGATAAACACAGACCTCCTTCACCGTGGTTAGGGGTTCAGACTCTTGATGCTAGAGGGTCTCAGAGGAGATCCATCTGCTCTTTCTCCTTATCTCTGATGTTGCACAGTGTGCTGACCTCCTCCCACAGTTTCTTTACCTGGTGGCAGAGATCCCTCACCAGCAGTACTCAGTCACACAAATCTACAGGGAAGGTAAATTAGATAGCAGCAGCTGGGGCAAACCAGGAAATGCTACATCTTTTTCTCAGGAGAGGTTAAAAAAACTTGCCTTGAACTCTCCTCTCCTCTATAAAGACTCATTAATTGAACTCACAGGATGTGCTATGGAATATCCTGTCTCTGAGTGTACTTTAATTTCTCCATTCCTATCCAAAAAAGTCTTCAAATGGCAACAATACGTGAAACTAAGAGCATGATTAGTAGTCTATGTTTTTAAATGGGAGACTGCAAGTGCAAGAATAGAATTCTACATTATTGCAGTGAGATATTATGCACACTGTATTTATAAATAACGAATTGAATACAGAGTGGAATAGTCATTAGAAAAGCCCAATTCATGATGTGTTCCTATAAAAGAGGTAAAGTATGAAAAGGTGAGAGTAGGAATCTCTTCTCTTTGCCTCCCTGTAAAGAGGCTGTCTTGACATCAGTCTTTGTATTTTCCTTTCACTTCAAGTGACTACCCAAATCTTCCACCATCTGCTCACGGCCAGCCCTCAAACTGGCAAAAAGCAGACAGCTTTCCTAGAACTAAACCATAAATTGCCAAATGTCATATGAGACATAAAGCTCCTTTTTAGACAAATGCAATGTTATATACCAAGCAAAGTAATACAATAAATAGATAGATAAATAAATAAATAAATAAACTATTCTGTGAGAAATTAACTCTTAATACCATTAAAGTAATGAGGCATAAGGTCAAAGGAAAGGAAACGAGATTTTAAATTAGTATTTTCACTGTGGTGATGGACCACTGCTGAGACCCCTAATCCATTCATGCTGACAGACCCATTATCTGCAATTATTCTTTATTCAAGTGTAAACCACCATTATGCATGGAGCTGTTGCTACTGCAATAAAAATTTTTAAAAGCCCTGTACTGTAAGTAGCAGCTGACTTCACCAAACTGCAGGGGCCTAATGTAAAAAAAAAATCCTTCCATTTTCAATCATAACTTGAGTCTTTTGAGTAAATGAAAATAAAATACTTAAAGTCTCTGCTTGAGTCTCAAACTTGTATCAGGGCTTAGGGTCAAAGTTTATTTACCTCTGTCATCTGTATCTCCATTCATGTATGCATTCATGTGTCTTCTGAAAAGTGTGGCCTCATGTGAAGCTCACTTTTGAAAAGCAGTAAACAAAGATGGGTGTTGTGTTCTGTAGCAGACACAATATTTTTGAGAGTTTTCTTTTGAGAAGAGTTGGTCCTGTCAGCTTCCATCTTCCTCAAACAATTGCAGGTTGTTCCACAGAATGAAAGTAGCGCTTCTTCAAATTTTCAGTAATCTTATTCCTTTCCAGTCTTGACCTTGAAAAGATTATCTAAAAATAGAGTGAAATCAAGAGGAATATTTTGCAAACCTAGGAAAGATTGAAGAAACTTGCTTTCAAAAAATCATAAGTTCAAGTATCTAGAGCTATTGCCAAGAACTAGAAAATATGTTAAATTAAAAATAAAAGGAAAAAAAAGAGACATTCTTGTCATTAAAAAAAAAAAAATCCTGTGCTATGCCATTTTTAACATCAAGATGTATTCCAACTTCAGGTCACACCATAAAAAATTATTTAGCTAGACTGGAAAAACTAATACGCTTATGTCAGCTTTCTCATTTCTGATTTCATTCCTGTGAAACAAATAAAAGTAAGAAAATTAAGTGCATAAAGAATATAGAAGTGCAGAATTGTTACTAGGGCTAAATAGATATAGACATAATTATTGAAAATTAATAGAAGACATATTTGCTTCAAGGTATAAAGTAGACATAGAGAGAGAAATGTAAACTATGTCAGAAAAAATTCTCATACATAGCTGATACAGTTTTTGATCTCATGATGAATATTCTGCCCTGTATTAAAATCTGTCACAGCATCATTATTGCATTTCTAAATCTGAGCCCAAATCCTCTAATAACCTATTAGATATAGACTTCCTTCCTGATACCAGAGAGGTCCTGTCTGAGCACAACTAATTCATATCATGGCCATTGTGCAAAGACATATTGCATCAAAACTAATATAGGGGGAAAAGGATTATAAGCAGCCCTGGAAAAGTAATAAACTGAAGAAATAGCACTCCCTTTTCAAAACTCCAGCTTTATGACACAAAGTTCCTAACTATACAATCTGAAGACATAGCCTTTGTCTGATTTTTATCTCATTGAGTCTGCTTGAACGCTAAGGATGCCAAGAGTGAGACTATCTCCAAATCTTTTGCCCAGTGGTAGCATCCACAGCAAAGACCCATTTCAGTCACAGAAAGGCACCAAGGTATCTCTGTAAGGACGACAGCAGTCACACATGTGCATACAGAGCTTATCCCTTGGGTAGATTTGGTGGAAAAATGATGTGGGCTTCATGTAAATGGTGTCTCTAAAGATCTTGACTTACACATGTTGAGCTTAGTCATATGCAGGCACATTTTCACCTACTCAGCAGAAACGCTATCCAAGTTGTGCAAGGCATTCAATTCCCTCAGTCACATCAAAATACATTGCAGTCACTAAGGATTTTCAATGAAATAAGTAATAATAATTTAACAAGCAAAGCAACACACTCTTTTCTAATTATATACTTTAAAATAAACTTGAGATTTTGTGGAACTGCTTCGAAAATGCTCTGTTATGAACTGAAGCTAATCATGGAAGATTTCAACTTTGATTTAAATCTAAGTTTAGCAGAGTTAAAGTAAAGTAAATATGCGAGTTTGTGCTGTAAAGCATCAGGTAGCCTGGACACACTGAATCTACATTTCCTCTGCCAAAAACATACTGTCAAACTAAAAGACCAGAAGGAAAACAGGAATTAGGTATCTTCCTATTTTTATACTTCTCAGATCTTCTTTTCTTGAATACATGGCCCTGAGCAAGACAGAGACATTTGGACTTTAATGTACATCCTAAAATTGTTAATGTCATCTAGTTAAACATCTTCATCACACAAGGGTAATGGACAGTGGAAATAGGCAGGCTATTCTTATGGCATTCAGTATGATGGCTTTAAAATAGCTACAAACACTATGTTAAGCATGATTTCTGTTTAATTTTTGTAGGTCTGAATCTATCACAGCCATCTCCCAAGCACCTTTGCTGCTAAGCAAATTGCTTGTAGTCTTCTCACTGAAAAAAAAAGCCATTGCTATAGTAGCCACACTAACATGAGATATAATTTTAAAGGGAAATAGCTTGTACAGGAGGTGCAGTTTGAATTCTTCAGTTTCATTTTTTTCTTACTTTTTCAGGTGATAAAAGCATTTCTGGGTGTGTTAAATGTAAACCATTCAATAAAGGAATATGATATTCAATTCCTTTTGGTATAATATGATTTCACAATTCTTTAAGCAATGTGTAAAAGGTCAAACAAGCATGAAAACTGTAAAGTAAAATATCAGAGATAGGAATAATGGCCAAATGTAAAAACAGTAAAAAAAGATAAAAGATGGGTAATTCATACAATCAGTGAGAAATCCCTTAGATGTACTGAGTAATTTATACATGCAGTTCTGTGAAAATCCAGAATAATCATTCTGTGAACTTAAAAAATTCTTAGGATATTTGCATTCTGTGCCTTGCATCTTTCCCTTACTATATGGAAATGGGCAATACAGAAATATACTTTTACACTGAGGAGTTATACTGTGGAAATACCATGTAACATTTCAGAATATTCATTTCTTACAGTATTGTTTCTGGTAAAAGTGCTGCACTCTGTCACTTGTGGGACCCATGGTCAAAGTTTGGACCCTACAAGGTGTGGCTTCACTCAAGAAGTGCTGGTGATGATGGCTGGGAGACATTCCAGTGAGAGCCTGACAAAGTCATCAAAGTAGTGTTTGTAACGCAGAGAATGTAGAATAAACAGAACAAAACTAAAGCAATGACAAGTTTGATGACAAATAATTATGTAGCTTTTATATTTATTTTTCTTAGAGTCTTTTCTCTCTCCCATCATTTCTTCCATTCACTGTCACCATTTGGCTATTTTCCTATCAATCAAAACCTCTGTATTGGCTTTGGTTTAGTGGTTTTCATTTTTTTTCTTGTAGTTTGGTTTGATCTTCCATCCCAAGAAATAGTCATGTTAACCCATGTCATCTGCTGTTAGATTTGTCTCAAATATATTATAGGAAAGAAGAAAACAGAAACTCATATTTCAAGGACTTAATATTTTAGAGATTTTGTTCTCACAGTGTAAACTGTGAATATCATGTTCTTAGGGAGCTGATTGCTCAGTATAGTAATTTATTACTTGCACACCTATGATTTATGGTGCTTTCTTATATCCACTGCACTTTTATTACCAGCCATTCTCAGACAACAGCTTTTTTCAAAGTGCTTTAAAGAAGCAGGTTGTTTTCTGAAACACAGTCAGCTGTAGAAGCTAGACAATCAAACCTGGCCAAGATATTTTCCAATATTACCAATGCTGAAGTATAGGCAATTCCAAACCAAGGTAGAGGTTACTGCAGATGATACTTGCATTAAAAAGGGTGTGATTAATCTGTGACAAGAGGTGAGTGAGCTGAGTGATGCCCTAGGTGATGTTTTGGTGCAGAGTTAAAAAAAAATTAGTATCTAGCCTTTCCTGTGCAAAGGTTTCATTGCCTTGAAGCACTTGGGCTCTGGATGCCTTCAGGAGCAGCTCTCCCAGCAGCAACTGATACACTCCCAGATTCTGCTGGGGCTGCCAAACTTCAGCTTTGCCTTCAGCTGTTTTTCACCTCATTCATGTGCCCTGCTGTAGCACAAAGCTCTGGAAGAGCACCAGCATGCTCTGAGCATCCTTCTAACTTCTTCTTGTTCAGCCCATCTACAAGGCTACTTGGTGTTTCCACAGCCTCTGCTGCTATATCAGGAGAGTGGGCCTAGGGTGAACAATTCTCCCTCTTTCTTGGCAAGAGGACAAAACTGCTGAAATTGAACTTTTTTCCACATCAATGGCCCAGACTGTCTGACAGCAAGAGAAAAGGGGAAGCAACTGTCTGCCAGTAACCTAAAAGAGCTGTCCCTAAATCGCTGAAAAAAGTTTATTTTCCAAACATGGAAAAGCAACATGAAAAATGTTTATTTTCCAAACATTGTAGACGGAAAGAGAAAATTATTTCACATCATTGTGATAACTCAGGGGATTCCTCTGATATTAATTATTCAGATAACCTTCATACATTGGTTGCTTATCCAGTTTACCATAAATACACATCTTTTCTAAGTAGCTTATAGAGGGGTGTCTAAAAGCTATAAACTTGTAGAGCAAAAAAAGAGTATATGATTAAGTGAGCTAAATACTGCTTGGCAAGTATTTGACTGACTCATCCTGTAGCTGGGATCTGATAGAGTCTTTGAAGGAAAACACAGTCAATCAATTTGCTTGGCACCCTGCTCCACTCCTTTTCTCAACTTTTGTCTCAGTTGTTTCCACTAGTTGAAGGAAGAGAAGTTGCAAGAGAGTTGCTTAACGCCCAGAACATAAAGGGCGGAAAAAATCTTTTTAATTTTTTTTCATTCCTTTTTCTCCCATAGGGAACAAGGAAGTCCTACAGGTAACTTTTTGAACCAATAGAAGCAGATACATAAAATCAACTCACAGAGAGAAAATTACTCTCTCCTCTTAAAAAGTATGGAAATCCTACTACATCTTCTTCAACAGCACACCCCAGAACATCCTGTCTTTTATGAGAGTAGTATCTCACAAGCATTTACTTTCTGAAATTCTCCATTAACCTGGCTCTCTCTCCCTTGCTGCAGCTCATGCAGCAATTGCTATCTAATACTGAATAATTTTTCCAGTTACACATTTTCTCATTTGGAGTTATGTTCTGCTTTAATCTGTGTTAGTTTCTGCAAGACACTGCTGTACTAAATTGCAGCTGTGACACAGTCTCTTTCTTGCTACATGAAGGTCAAGAACAGACTCATTTGTTTTTTTCTAAATGACTCTACTTAATTGCTCTTCCTTTCCTCATTGATTTTGTGAGGGGTTTCCAATTACATCCTCTTATTATGGGTAAATGCAGTGGGTGACAGAGCCCAGCTTCGCAGGTATCGTCTGGATTAGTAGGTCCTCACCAGTCTACCTGGGACATAGTTTTCTGTGGTATAGTTCAGATTCATTAGTCCATCTTAATATAAAGAGAAGTCATCCTTACAATTCAGTTTCTTATGTTCTCTAATTCCTTTTCACCTTTTATTAAGCTGTCCTTGGAACAGGAAGAATGGATGGCAGAGAGGCAAACATGCTATTCCTTAGATGATCATTGAAAATCTAGTAAAACAATGAGAGCAAAAACATGGATCAAGGCTCTGATCTCATAAATTTTAGGTTATTTTAAACAAAACATATTTCAGACTTCATAATAGAATAGGTTTTTCTAATAAATAGAAACAAATTTAATTTACAGCAAGATCAGGGCTTTTGAGGCATTTTGAGCTTTTGAGGCAATTTTTTCAAACATTTCCTTGCAAATTCATTTACTTTTCCGATGAAACAAAGCAGGAAGTTGACACTCAGGATTGCAATTAATAATGGATACTCACTGCAGAGTCTTGGATTAGGGAAAAATCTGCAGTAAAGCTCCCAAGTAATGTGGATGTCAGATTCTCAACAGCAATGGTTTTGCCTTCAGATCCTTTTGTATTGCACCACCCAGATTACTAATTTAGTCACAGATTTTCTGTGTTGCAGTCTAATAACACAGTTAACCTTAACTGTTAAAAACAGAAGAACTACCTGAACAAAGCTCACTGTATTGTTTCTACCATGCTTTAAAATGTACATATCAGCATCTGATTTGAAAACAAGAAGAACTAAAATGGTGGAGCTAGAAAGTAAGGAATTGCAGTGTAGTTCCACCTTTATGGTCCAGGCAGTTGTTTCTCCTTGTGCAGAGGTCTGTAAGAGTTTTATTTGTGAAATAAAATTAGATCTAAAATGTCTAATAGTCTGTGTGAATGGGAAAATAACCTTATCTCAAGCTTTACAAGTAAAGGAGACCAGAGGACAAAATGGAGCATTTGAACACAGAACTGTGTTGTAAGGAAAGAGCAAACGCTAAAAAGCACTTTATATCTTTCATGAACTATCCAGTCCAAAATCAAAACCTTTGCAGTGCTTTAATTTTAAAATGCCATATTATTTTCTAGATCAGTACTGCTCATTTACATTTGGCAGAAACACAGGAAGGAAAAATTGAAAACACAAATGTACAAGAAGGTGGTTGGTGGTCCTTTTTCAGCTGAAAAGTGAGTTTAAGTTCCTACAACAATCAACTGTTCAATCATGTGAAACCTCTTTCTTGTGGTAAAATCCTTATAAATGCAAATCCTAATCATAAAATCAGACAGTAGGAGTGACTGTCCCGCAGGGAACTTTAAATACAGCTTTTAATAAATGCTATATCCAAATTGCTAAAGCCGTAAGTCATTGTAGTGTCCTCACTGGTCTGACTTAAATAAATGGTCAACATCATGAATATTTCAACAGAGATTTATTTCTAAATCTTGTTCACTTTCTCTCTCCAGAGACTGACAAACAAAACAACAAACCATTTTACTGCAGAAATATTTTTGTGAGTAAATAAGGGAGTAAAGACTAAGGATTTGTAGCTGCTCTGAAGTAAAGGTGGAATTTCTTAAGGCTAAAGGATTAATACAAAAGCCCCAAAGATGAAGTCATACAAGGATTTGAAAAGGAGAGGACTGCCATTTTCACTGCCTGCTACTGAGACCGACTCTTTGCATGCCTGATCCAATCTCTAGGTATTCTCTTTTGGTTATTCTGACAACTAACCTATAGACATGTTTTAAAGGCTGTGAAAACTATTTGAAAACTTTCTTACAGGTGAAGTCCCAAAGAGTGTTTACATCTTGAAGGAATTCCCTTCAAGCTATAAAGGAAATTTCTGTGATAGATTGGCTCAAATGCCTTGAAACTAGAAACTGTCACAAGGTAAACAGTGAAATTACATAATTGTTATAATATAGAACTAGTATGTATCTTTTAAAAATTTGTTGCACTCATTCTAAAATAAATCCATTTAGAGCTATTTCTTTTTTGTATGAAATCTTGTTTATTTGTCTTTAAACAGCAGTTAAGAGATGCACCTAGAACTTAATGTGCAAACCTATGAAGTAGATAGACTTTACGGCCTTAAGATCGATTGCCCTGATGCCAGCTCCTCTTCTCAGCCTATCAGGTCCCTGCCATTGCCTCTGTCAACCCTTGCCTACCAGGTTTGTATCACTGTACATTTTTTGTTAATTATTTGCCTCCTTACTTATTATTCCTTTTACAATTAATTGGTTTTCCTTGACTAGATAACCATAAGGAATCAGATGAATACACCTTCCACATACCCTTACAGGAACATCAGTAACTCATGTCCAGGGTAACTTGTGAGTTCTCAGGTGGAGAACAGCCCAACAGCAGAACCTCCTCCCCTAGATCTCCTCTTTTTCTTTGGTTAGGCAGAGCTCTGATCATGATAAAACCTCCTTAGATAGTTTCGATATTTGACCCTTGAGACCAGTAATGACACAGGGCATGATCCCTTACCAATTTTCCTATCTCCTCTTCCTGCTTCCTGCCACTCTCTGATTGCTCTGCCTGCAATTAGAAACCTGGATGTTTGAAGCCACATAAAAAGGCTTAAGCATACACCACTGAAACCTGGCAAGAAGCTCTCACAGTGGGGTCTGGACCCGGAAAGAATTTTCAGTTCATCAGGAAAGAAGACAATAGGATCACTAGTTAAGAACATAATTATTGTTATAATTAAAATATAATTATCACAGATTTTTACTTTTCATTTACATTTTTTAATAATTATACTAGATTTTAAAATTGGCCGTTATACAACAGAACCTAAGAAGATTAGTGTAGTTATCTAAAGAATCTTGCAGATCCTGTTTTGTTTCAGCTTTTCAACAAGGATAAATTTCAACTGTTAATAAGTGGTGGCACTCGCTCTTCTTGTGAAAAAAGAATTATTATTTCATTAATAAAGGCTAGTATTTCAGGTTCAGACTTGTCAGAAATTCTGAATACAAAGCTCAGCTCTATTACAGCCATTACTGTTGCATTGGGCAACCCTCTGAGATGGCTTTTAATGAAATCTGTAGATGACACTACAGACTTTTAGGATTCCTCATAGCTGCCAATTTTCAAGGTTAAAGGAATTTCATTTTAGTGTTAAGGGGGTTTTACAAAGGCTTAGTTTTTACTCAGTGCTTCAATTTAAAACAGCAGTCCTCATTTATCACTAATTACAGATGATTCTGTTAATATTTTATGGCACTTAACAGAAGAATGATGCTGATTTTTTTTTTTTTAAGTCTAGTTATATTCATCTGTCACATTGTACTTCGATCCTGATTTTGTGAGCACTTTAAAAAATCCATCTTGGCCATCATCTTTCTTTTCTGTCTTTTTTTGCGCAACTGTTTTTGCTATGTTTGTTTGCTTTTTCTGAAACTGAGCACATGCTTCAAGCTGTTGCCACAAAAGACAATTGCAAACCATAATATACTTTATTAACACTGTATGTCAAAACCATTTTAACTGCTGTTGAGATTCTAAGTCATGCTATTAAATCTTAAAGTTTTTTCATACATTTGATTTTATCTTGTCCTGTTTTGCTCTGTTTTATAGGGTTTTTTCTGTTTGGTGTGGGTTTTTGTATAATTTCTTGCTTCCCAAATTAAAAAATATTTGAGAGAGATCAGGAGTATTGCAGATTGCCTTTAGTTCTCGGGTCATTGTCACAAAGGCTTCAAAGTTACTGTGGATACCTGGAACTGTAAATCTTGGCTGTTCTTGCAGAGCGTTTGTTATCTTTCAAAGTAACCTTTCAAAGTCATGCTAGGATTATGTTTTAAGCATCCTTCTAAATTCTCATCAAGGTGTTTTATAGTTTTATTAGGGAACCCAATAATCTGTCAATAAGCAGCACATATATGTTATTAGGGTGTTAGAATTGCTAAGTCTAAAAATCACAAAACCTTTAAAAAGTTCAGCATTCTCCAAATTTTTTCAGTTAAGTTAGAATAGAGAGAACAACTATTCTCTTCCTTTCTGTTAAGGATTGTCAGACCCAGTAGCTTGATAGAGGTGAGGTTGCTACAGCTCCATATCCCCAGGCCAAGACAGTATTGAGGCTGAGCATGTATTCCCAAGAGGCACTGACACACACATACAGGAGCAGCCAGCCTCACACAAAATGAAATATTCAGTGCTACCACAAACACAGACATCACCAATGGCTTCACCCCGTTCCCCTCTCTGGTCAAAACCAGTGCAAAGCAAGTAGTGGGAAGGATCTACATTGTCTTATCCACTGACACACACATGCAAAAAGGTTTCTCCAGCTGCTAGCCCAGACTCATAACCTTAACAGTAGCTGACCACCAGATCCCGTGGTATCTCCAGTATCCAGCATGGGCCTTCTGGACACTCCAGTAGCTGTCACACAGGCACTCTGCTTTCTACAGTGTCTGGGCCAGATATAGAGCTGTTCCAATATATGGCTCCCAAACCTTTTACCTAACTCACAGACTGCCTGTCAGCAGTCACACACTCTGTCTGGCATCCCAAGGTTCCCTGAACCTGAATCCACAGCATTCACAGTTCCTTATGACCTGAAACCTCTCCAGTGGCTGCACTCAGACCCCCTTACACAGACACAAACACACATGCATGAAGAGTCCCTCATCCAGGCAAGCTGGTAGAAATGGTGTTCAATGAGAAGCCAGGACCAACTGCAGGCACCGGGCACAGGGCACAGCTGTGTACACAGAGAAGTATATAACTTTATTGGCTGTTTACACCAAACAACCCCTGTTACACCCTGTTCTCTCTATTTTCCCTCATTTTTTCCTTCTCAGTCAGCTCTGATCCCTCCCTTCCTCAGCCTTTGTAATCTGCCTAAAAATGACATAATTATTGTACAATCCCCAATGCTTTCCCCCCAGATGAGCCTGTATGACCAGCAGTGACACACCCACACACACCCCTTGCCCCACTCTGTTGGTAATCTCAGGACAGCCTCTCCTAGTGGCTCACAATGATGTGTGCCATTCCAGATTCGTGGGGTTAATGTCCTCCTGGGATGCCCTGGAGGGCCAAGGCATGGGCTTGTGTCTCTAACTGGCTTATTTCCCTGCTTGGCACTGTGCTGCTCCTTCCTATCTGGAGAGACTAGATCAACTGTCACTCATAGCTTCCAGAAAAGCAAGAAAAAAATATGGGAAACTGTAGGGAAACAGCTTCATTTCACGCCCTGGGAACATGATGGTGCAAATAACTCTAGAAACTACAATGTATGAAGAATATGGAAGTGATCAGCTGTACTTGACATGGACATATAAATGGGAAAATTTGCTTAGCCTACTTGACGACCTTCTACAATGATGGGAAGAGCTTGGTGGATTAGGAGAGAGCAGTGGTGCTTGCATCTGTTTTAGTAAGGCTTCCAACACTATTTCCCACAGACAAACTTCCTCACAGACAAACTAATTAACCTAATGAAATCTAGATGTTAAAGTAGGTTAGATTAGACTGACGTCTCACCAGTGGACAGTGGGCCCAGAAGGTGGTGATCAGAGGCAAAAGTGGTGTACACAGGTCTGTGTCTAATCCTATTTAAACACTTCATTAATGATTTGGATTAGACTCAATGACCTTGGAGGTCTTTTCCAGCCTTTATGATTCTATGATTTGGATTAAGGGGCATTTCATAATGACAGCAAGTTTTTCTGTTACAATACTGGGAGATGCGACTGATATGCCACAGGCTGCAAAATTGGGCAGACAGGAACCTTATGAAGTTCATCAAAGGAAAATACAAACTGCTCACCTGAGAAGCAACAATCCCATGCTCCAGTACATATTTAGAGCTGTCCAGATGGAAAGCAACTCCACAGAAAAGCACCTTAGCATCCTGGAGGACACCAAGTCAAACATGTACCAGCAATAAAGCCCCATGTCAAAGAAGGCCCAAATCATCTTGGGCTGCATTGGGAAAAATGTTACCAGCAGGTCAAGGGAAGGTGTTCCTTCATTTCTACTGAGCACTGGTGGGACCACACCTGAAGTGCTGAGTCCAGTTCTGGACTTCCCTGTACAAGAAAGACATGGACATACTAAAGTGAGTCTAGCAAAGAGCCACAAAGATGATTAAGGGGCTGGAATGTCTCGTATAGGCTGAGAGAGCTGGGACTCATCAACACAGAGATGTGGAGATTCAGAACCGATTTATCAATCTGTTGCTGGGAGGGAAGGAAGAAGAGTAGCCAGACTATTCTCTGTAGGGTCTGTTGGCAGTGAAAAAAGAAATGGGCACAGACTCCATCTGCACACAAGAGAATACTTTTTTACTGTGAGGGTGGTCAAACACTGGAACTCGTTTCTCAGAGAGATTATGGATTCTGTCTCCATCGAGACATTCAAAACCCAACTGGAAACGGTCATAGACAATCTTGTCTAGTTAGTCCAAGCTGAGCAGGGATTGAACTAGGTCTCAAGTCCCTTTCAACCTGAATGATTCTGTGATTCTGTGGGATGAGTCTTTATTCATAAAATCTAACACTTTTAAATTAAAATGTCCAAGTTGCTAATGGAGAAAAGTGCTACACTTCTCAAAATTCTATTTTCATTATCCAGGGAACACACCAGTAATTTTAAATATCATTATACATTCACAATGCAGGCACATTTACAGTACTACTAAGATGTACCAAATTGGTGTATTTTTGACTTTCAGTCACTACAGATTTTTCTTGGAATCTGCTTTATCTGTGTGGATTTGGAGTTGTATAGTTGTACAACTTTTAGGAAAAGAATATATGGTTGAATTGAAGTGAAAAATAAGAAAAGGTGACAGAATACTTTGGAGAATTGTAAATTTACCTGACATCTGTCCGGAATCACCAAAGCAGGAAAGAAAAGAAAGCAGGCACACAAAGGATTGAAGAAGGGAAATTCTTACTTAGCTGCCTCATGCTAGAAACATCCAAAAAATACTCCAAGTTGCTACTCTTGATTTAAAAAAAATCTGAAAGTATTACAGCTTTCATTATATTATTAGCTAATTTCAACTGATTTATAAGGCAACTTTTTTCTTTTGTAATCAGTCTGATTCAGTGTGAACTCTGTGCCATATTCTGCTTGGTGAAGTCAAGATGAATGCATGACCACAATATATTAGTCGAAATGTTTCAGCCTAATGGATGTATAATCCATGAACCAAATATCTTTGAGATATCATGATCTTAGAAGAGTTAGATATTAATGGCACCAAGGGAGCTATTATGATCTAGTTTGCTAAAAAGAGCATTCAGATTAATCAGATTCAGGGCCATTGTACTGTAGAGAGTGACTTATACTTGTGCTAATATGACAGTTGAACTCCCTTCACATAAAGTTGACTTGAAATGCTGTGGAGGTGTATTAAAGGAGACTTCAGATATATAAGCACAGTGAGGATGGTTGCATACTTTGTATTTTTTAGTTAAAATCACATTTGACTGGAGGATAAAATCTGAGTATGAGACATTATAATTCAATTACTGTTTTGACTTATTTTATTCCTTTACTTACTGCTTTAAGCCATGGTTTGGGAAGTACTTAATTTTTTTTCAGTGAGGTTACATTTTATAGAAAACACTATAGATTAAAAAACCATAAAATGCATTTAATAACTGATTTGCAAACAAAGACATGCTTTTTATAAAACTCCTTGCATTGCATCAACAAGAGACTGATTTCTGCAAAAGGGCTATAAAACCCTGCAATTATAATCAGGTTAAGAATGATGTTCCCATTTAATTACAAATCTTCATTAGAGTCTTCTATGCTAAGTTCTCTTTAATATTAAGATTAAATAATGAGCTCCATAAAAGCTATCCAGTTTGCCTGACCTTTATATAACACTGGGTTAGATATCAGCATACTGTGAAAGTGCCTTTTATGAGTCTGTTAGTTCAATCTATGTATCAACTGTATTTGAATTCCATTAATGCATCTGCTGCCAGAATGCAATCTAATAAAATAAAAGATGGGCAGAGAATGGTAAGAACTCGATTTTCTCAGTCTTTTGACCTAGAAAAGTATCCTAGGGGAAGGCCACTAAGTAAATTAGGGAATTTTCAGTCATATGCCTGTGTCTAGTCAGAGATGCTTGAATTTTACACAAAGTATGGAGGTAATGCAGCAAAGTATAATTAATCTATAACAATCCTCTTTATAATTAAATACTATTTTTAATCATCTTAAACTCATTGGTTTAATTTTAAGATTCATAAATTTATACATTTTATGAAACCAAAAAAGTTAATACAGCAATTTATTTACTGGAAAAAAAAAGGTAACTGATTGTTTTATGAGCATTCATAAAATAAGGGGTAAAAAAAAACATTGGGAAAAGTCATGCTCAAGTTGTGATGATTTTCACAACCATTTCAATGACAAAGTTTAGCTTGCAAAAATTAATTTCAAGGTCATAGATAGGTAAATTCTGGCAAAAAAGTTTAAAACAAGTTCACACGAGATCTGCCTGAAAATTGGCAATGTTTCATAACATAGAAATATAATTAGCACTGAATACCAAATGCAATTACAATGTTTTTAAGTTCAAAATATAGTGCAATAACTTAACCTAATCTCAAATTGCTCTTTTCAAATGCAACTACCAGATACTCTGGGGATTAAGATTGTTCCTGCTCATTTTCTCATGATTCTCTGGTCTTGGCTACTTTCTTCATCAAAAAGAAGCAGTGACTAAGAAGTATACTCAGTAATTCTGGCCAGCAAATAGGAAGGGCAACACAAGTCACTGAGCTGCATTTCCCATTAAGTATCATTCAAGTATGCTCAAAACTGCAATGGTTCTGTTTTCCCTGTTCATTTTCAGCAGAATTTAAAATATTTAGTTTAAATGTGTTCAGTGTTTTCAAAAACAACAACAACAAAGTATGCTTTTTCCCTGACAACTGTAATTGTAAAAAAAAAAAAAAAAAAAAAAAGCAAATAAGCTCATTTGGTTAACACAGATACTTTAGTTTTAGCCACAGCAGTATAAACTTGACATTAAAAGACTGGGATTCATGAAGCCCTACTGTAGAAAATTCTTTTCTTGCAATTCTTTTATTACAGAAGACTGAAAATGGCCCAAAACACAAACTGCCAAATGAGGACTTGTAAAAAAGCAGATCTTGCATTAGAAAACATAAAAATGTTTTCCCCATCCATTTAATACTGGTTCAAAACCACCAAAATATAAAAAATTAAAGTATTTTCATGATGACAACCTGTGCCAGATCCTTACCGAGGCATAGAATATTCACTATAACTAAACCTTTTATTTCAAAGCATATTTGTGGTTGTAAAAGTTTGCAGCGCCAATTGCAATTTTAGCCTGTAGGTCTCAAGTTTATGGTTAGATTTTATGTCTTAGTGGAAGAGTGATCTGGAAATCTGATCCTGCTATAAAATTCAGGGAAAAAAAAAAGATTGTGTAAATAGATCTCTTACTTGTCTGAATAGTAATGCTGCTAATGAGTTAACTTCTGACATATTTACTTACCTTTGAGTCAGTCTTATTACAAACGATTCTCTCTTATATTCCCTCGGTAGCAATTTTTCTTCATTAAAAAATTTCAAATTTCTCTTGTATAACATTATATCTGGGCATGTATAATTTGACCTCTTCTGTTGACAGTTGTGAGATTCCTTTCAGGTCTTTTAATATGTTTATATCACTGAAACCTCTGGGACTGAACAAACCAATAAAATAGCTCACTGTGGAACGTATGTCAAGCTGAAGATTCTGATGGAATTCTGGGACTGGGTGCCATTTTAAAGAATCACCTGTTCTGAACATTATATTCAACTTGAGACAAACCTGCCTCTGGAACTTGTTTTCATCTCCATAGACTGAAAAACCAGAGTAGGAGCCCATCTTCTAAACATCTCTCATTAGCTGACATGACTACTTGTTCTAAATGATTAAGTGATTCTCTCCAACCCCTCTTCTCTTAAGCCAAGTGACATCTTCTCCACTGAAGGTGCTGACTCCAGTGACTTTCATTTAGCTCTCCCTGAATCCTTCACACCTGTCTGGGTTCTGGCCAGGACAGGGTTAATTTTTGCAGCAGCCAGGGAGGAGCATGGCCAGAACCTGGGGGTTATTGTGTACCACCTGAGGTCATGTATGAACCTCTTCTAAAAAGGACGGGGAAGCAGGGAGAGACACCCTCCAGGTGACAGTCTTCAAGGCATCTCTCTCCTTATGACAAGTGAAGATGACAATGAATAAGACCTCCTGTGAATCACAATATTAGCATAACATCTTACTAGATGACTGAAAGTACAAAGAGATCCTTGAAACTCCAAAGGGGACAGTATTCTCTGTGTTCGAATTGATGAAGTAGGTACCTTACTGTGACAAAAACATGGGGTGAGCTTTGAGCACAAGCTGAAGTAGATATCTAGATAGTCTGGGAAAAGCTAAATGCTATGATGTTGAAACTATTATATGTTTTCAAGATTGCAAATAAGATGCAACAGAGTCTTTATAATTAGTAATCACAGTGGCACCAGAATCAAGTACAAAATCTGAAGAATGACTATTTGTTTTAAAACAACCTTGCTTAATCATCCTGTGATCGCTCAAAGAATGATGAGACCTTTTAGAAAATCATTAGCAGTGCTGTCTTGGCCGGCACCTTAATTAGACTTTCTATGAACTTGGGAATTTCAGTAAAGGTGACATTTGCATCAGAGAATTTTCCTTTTTGTTTTTCAATGTATGATCATTTAAGAGAATACAGATCATTTATGCTGGCATTAAGAGCTTTTCATTCTTCTCCAGGTTCCAGGTATCATTCATGCAAATTAATTCATACAGCCATTAAAAAGCCTATTAATCTCTTTAATATCCAAGAGCCTACTGACTTAATCATTTTTACCTTTTGTTATGTTAGAAGAACTTGCCAGTTTTCTTGCTATTAACCTACAAAATTCATTATTTCATCAAGTTAAAGCCGGTCCTTCCAGTGAGAAAGGCAAGGGTGACACAGGTAAGTTAAATCATTTCCTTCTTAAGCATTGATCTTTACTTTGAGGTATACTTAAGTTATGACATTCTTTTTTCCTTCTTGCTGTAAATGACATTTCCGTCACTGCAATTCTAATGTAGAATCTTCATATAAAATAAAAGTCTTATATAAAAGGAGTTTATTTTTAAAAAACAATATCAGATAATAGCATAGAATTGAAATAGATTTCCTTCTTCATATGTTTTGATGAAAATAAATTATTTTGATGAAAATGATCAGGATGAAAAGATTAAAAAAATATCTATTATGCATAGAAAACATCCAGAAAAAAAAAAAACAGACACAGAAAGCATCAAAAAGCAAAATTTCAAAGATCTTTGTAATAATAGATTTCTTCTCTGCCTTGGCTTTGTCTATTGCCATTAACACGTATGTGAACAGCACAGCTCCAATGAACAGGTTATCAGTGTCTCTGTAAACAAGATCTTATTTATTTAATGCTTAAATACAGATTCAGGGATGTTTCTTTAGGTATGGTGTTTTAAAAATATTGGTTCAAGTAAAACATTGCTCTGTCATGGTAGGTGACTGGTTACATCTCCTGAGATATTTTGGAGACATTCTGATCATGAGTTCCTAATACTGATAAAGTTTTGTTTGGCACAGAGGAAAGCACTACCTGAAATACATGAATAAAGGTATAATGGGTCATACCTATATTAACAAGTGACATACTGCTTCAATATAATATAATATGAGCTTGAAGTAACTACTTTTATTGTCACAGGAAGACTCATTTAAAACACCATCCCCTGCCTTTTTGTAGGTTTTGACAAATGAAGATTGCTTCTCAAAAGTGTCTACATAAAAATTATACAAAATAAATCTAATATGATGATAAACCTCCTGCCAGTGGCCTATAATGCAGAATGCCTTTTTAGTCTTTAGGGCTGCTTAACAAGGCTATTGAAACCCTGTGGTTTCCAGGAAGAGGTTTGTTCAATATATCCAGACATACCAGTTTAACACAGAAATTATGAGTGATTCATATAAGTACAGGACATCCCACTCAATTCAAATTTCAGGGAAGCATGGGGAGGATAATGCCTAAGTTTTTAATGAGGTTCACCCTAAAGTCATGAAGTTATGGTATTTAAAACAGACCAAGAATTAATATTTGGGTTTTTATATTCCTTTCATGGGTATGATATTCCCATATGAATGGAGTGGTGGCACGTTTTTTTTAGTTGCATTAGCACCACTAATGGTACAAGGCAGACAGCAGTGGAGCATCAGCCTGCAAAAATAGCACCCCAGGTAATTTTGCATAGATTATCTTCTTCTTTTCTTTTTTTATGCCTTTGTTTTGTTTGGGGTTTTGGGGGGCCTTTTTGGAGGACAGGGGCATAAGAGTCTTTCATTATTCCATTATTGCTGCGCTGGAAGGTTTATCCTTAAAATCTTCCTCCTTGCTTGTATTCTTTACCTATCCTGTCCCCTCCCAAGAGATTTAAACACACACCCTCAAACATTTGGCAGCCTGAAGAATGGAAATACAGAGGCATAGCAATTTGCCAAGGGTCAAATAAAATACCTGTGGTGGAGCAAAGAATCATATCCAGCTCTCCTTGGAGCCAGATTAATGAGATAAACATTGAACTAGACACATTCTCTACACATTATCCATTTTCCATAGAGAAGTCTCAAGCAACTTATTTTCAGTGCCAGAACAGTTCTAAAATAAAAATACAAAATCATTCAGCACCAGCAGTCTCATTAGGATGCCTAATAATAATTTAAATAAGACAAAATGGATATATGCACATATTGATATGCCTATACATATATACACACACATATGTATATACACAGAAGAAGAAAAAGGAGATATGTTTATTCAAAGTAAAAAAGTGTTAAATAAAGAGGTAACTACTGCTTTAGAGACATTAATGCAAATAAAAGTACACATAAAATAAGATTTAGCTCCACAACACGAGGCCAAGAAATAGTAAGAAATAACATGTATGTTGATTTAAATCTGTATGTAACTTGAAAAAGAATGCTTGGGTATTGTTTTGTTTTGTGTTTTTATTGACTAATGAATTTACTTATTCATGTGAGCGAAATCCAATAGCATAAAAAAATGAATTTGAATTCTGAAATCAATAGTATATCATGCTTTCAACAGGCAATTTTTTTCTCACTGTCCAGCTACTATCAAAAGTTTTATGACATATATGATGTAAGTGAATATGGCAAAGACAAACATTTTGATTTACAGCATTTCCAGTGCTGTTACCCTGCTCAGAATAACAAAAAGGATTGCTCAAAGACCAAAAAAAAAAAAAAGACAATAAGTCAGAAAAGACAATAAAGAAATAGAAGTAAAATGGTGAAATTCTATATGTTGTAAAAGTCTTTCATGAAATGCTGCCTAAGCCAGTGTTATGTCTGATTAAATAAATGGGTAATATTTTTTAAACTTCCTTTTTCCAAATGACCCTAACATTGCAGTTAGATCATGATGCAACTGAATCCTCTATGTTTCTTTAATCAAAGCCTAAAAAACTGATTCTGAGTCCCTTGAAACCAATAAAAGGAGATAGATTATTTCTTTGAGCTATAGATCTAGACCATGATCTTAATAATAACAGTGACTCCAGCTCACTGTTTTTGATTGTTTACTGTTGGTTATTTCTGCATATGTTGACACACACACTCTCATGTTTCATAACCCATTGAAATAGCTGTGCCAAGATACATATCCCTTTGAAAAACTGAGGGGTGAACGCGAACTTTTTGGTTGTCACCATGGCACTAACATTAAGCCCTTAAGACACACAGTGAAACAAAAGGAAAGTCGAACTTTCTCATCAGCTTTTTTTCCTGGAACAATTCAAGAGAGAAAAATGTCACCACAGTTAATAGTGTAAAGCCTCTGAGTGGCCTGAAGCAAAAGCACCTGTCAAAACCACAGTCACAAAAACAAAGGGTCACCAGAAGGACAAATGCTGTATGTGTAGAGTTGTACAGCATTTCTCTGATAATCAAGTATGAATATGCTTTATTTCTACTATTATACAAACAAATACAAGTTTGTTTGTTTGTTTTTAAATAGGGAACCAAAGAATATCACAAAGGATATGAAGTCAGTGGGACTTGAAGTAAAAATCACTACATAGTAGGCAAGCTATATTGCTGAATGCCCAGTTGCAGTATTGAATTTGTGACTAAACTTGAGTTAAACCAGAGAAAATATGCTTGTGGAATTTTAAACTCTCATGGCAAGGAATTAGATTGTTTTCCTACATTTAAATGCCATGCTAGCTAATGGATTTACTGTCTTCTATTGTGAAATTAGAAAAACCAAGGAGGCAGAGTGCTTTCAGCAATAAGAAAAAATATAGAACAAAAAAGCATCCTCTTTACAAAAATTACAAATTCCACTTTGACTGGTTGTGAATAAAGCAATTTACTAAATGGAAAATGTTGGTTTATCATAGCACTGGAAAGAAATGACACAATTTTTGCTTCCTTCCCTCAGCCAGGACCCAGCACTCACTTGAACTGCATGAACAGCCTCATCCTATCCCCTTCTCTTATTGATCAGGATTAGTATGATATATACATCTATAACTAGAGAGAGATGAAGAACTGAAAAAGGAAGCAATTGTATCAACTAAGTACTTTTGTTGCTTTGTGTAGTGCCCACATCTCTGCTCCCTGAATAAAGTTTCATAGAAGAGCAGAAAGAGGACGGAAAAGAAAACAATTTCTATTCCTGTCCCTTGTTTTTCCATGTGGAATGCATTGGAGAACTGTTTACCTGAGGTGATTGGTTGATTGGACACTGGTGAGGATTGTTTGGCCCTGATGGCCAATGGTATGCACCTGGGTCTGGATTCCCTGCAGAGAGGGAGTCACGAGTTAGTTACAGTGAGAGTAGTTAGATATGATAGCTAGAAGTTACGATGTAGTTTTAGGAGCTCCTCTTTAAATATATATTAATGTATTGAAATATAGTTATAATAATAATAAAATATTCAGCCTTCTGAATTGGACTCAGCATCATCTCTTCCCCACACGGGCCAACCGCAACAGCTTTGTTTTTCTCTTCCAGGAGAATTTTTAAGATCAATTTGGTTGAAGTGGTGGGTCAGTCAGAAGCCAACTGCTGTGAAATATCTTTGAAAGACTCACAGGACTGGGTAAGGACTGGTGTGAAGTTTCTTTGCCTCTGGGTTCCATAGATGTAAATTGGGAAAGTTTTCACAAGCGCTTAGTCCAAACATTCATCTAGCTTTGAGGTATTGAAATGTCACCTTCAGTTATTGTTTTTAAATAAATTTTATTTATGGTAAATACTATTTCATGTAAAAGAAATCAATAACTGGACTAGTTCAATACAAGAGAAACAGAAGAAAAAATAAAATAAAATATAAGAAAGTTGCGTGACATCAAGGGTTTACACATAAAACAAACTCCATAGAGAATGTTTTTAGTAAATACTAAATCTGCTTTGCTGTGTGAGGCCATTTAATCCAGGGCCCCAAATCACTCAAGAGCAGCTGCTCCACCTCCCTAGGGGTCTGGCTACCACACCCACAGCCAGCTCTGCTGCTGTGTCAATGTGAGGTCCAGCCACTGGAACAGAGCTGGGCTGGGAGAATTCTACCATCCGGGTTGCTGGGTCTTCCCATCACTCAGGAGCTGGGATTCAGCCCCAGCCCTGCTCCTGCTCCTTGCCTGAGCTGCGCCACAAGCACCCTGGCACTTGGCCCTCAGATGATTGTTCAGGACCCTGAGCCACTGATGCCACTTCCCAAGCCTGACCTCAGAGCACCTTGAACTTGGCACCATGGACTTGTTTCATGATCCAGGCTCCTGGGTGGCACCGGCCAGCGTCTGCCAACCTGCCCTGCTCTCCCATCCTGGTCCCCAGGCTCAGGCCACCCTAGACCTGCTGACCTTGTAAGCCAAACCTTTCCGTGGCACTGAGCCTTGTGCCCATGATACAAAACCGAACTAGGTTGTCTCAGAATTTTTTTTTCTTAGAGTTTTTGTGCAACCTTAATGATAACAGTCTTTTTAATGTAATAATGTCTGATTACATTATATTCACAACCTGCAATTTCACCCTTTCATTAATTTTTTTACCTACCCACTGTACTAAATCATTATTCTTCCCTACAATATGAGATAAAATAATTTCATTCTTGCATCATGCAAACTCTGCTTACTTTTTTTGAGATAGTCTTGCTACTAGAAAGTCTTAAAAGCTTTCTTTTCATAATTAATCTTTTTCTTTCTTGTCAAACTTCCTTCTCGCACAGATGATTCATAGAATAAATTTCTATGCCCAAATGTTGCCAAGCTGAAATAGCTGACTGTTCTCACAGTCCAGTGCTTTAATCTGAAATTCCATCTGAGAATCTATTACTAGGTTATTCAGTAGAAGGTATAATAAAGTACAAGGATTGATGCATAAACTCAGTTTTGGTCTCTGGAAGTCAACAGAACTGTTCTCAGTCTCCAAATTTAAAAATACATTGAAATTTTGTGTCAGAATCTAATTCATATATATGTATATTTAAATTTAAGCACACAGATGTGTCTTTTCATGATGATTTGGTTGATGGCTAATACATAGCTGGCCATCAAAATGGAAGGGGAAGAGCAAGCTGTAAGAAATAAAAAAATACTTCCGCCAAAACTTTTTCATCTATATATTTCAATCATAATGTGGCAGGTTATTTGTATTACAAGCACTTTATGATATTAAAATTAATATATTTAGTTTCACAATTCATTTACCCTCAGTCATACCATGATAAACTTCACCACTACCCAGATTAACAAATCAGTGCTAATAAGAACAGAGATCTTAATCCAGCTCATTGGTCTCAAACTCAACATCTGCAGAAAGCTACCACATCTGATTTAAGAGGAAAGTACTTCCCAAAAGGGTGACAGACATAGGTTACATGACACCATGTAGTGGTTTAATGCATACTGGATGACAGGCACCCACCAAAGCCTTTTTATCACTCCACTCCACAGCTGGACAGGAAAGAATAAATGTAACAACGTGTTCATGAGTTGAGATTAGGGAGAGATCACTCATGGGATACTTTCACACACAAAACAGGCTAGCGTTAGTGATATTGATTGAATTTATTTCTAACAAAATCAGAGCAGGATAATGAGAAGTAAAATAAGACCTTAAAAATACCTTCCCCTACCCCTCACTCTTTCCCAGCTCTACTTCCTACCCCAGCAGTGCAGGGAGATAGGGAATGGGTGTTCTAGTCAGTTCATCACTCATGGTTTCTTCCGCTGCTCAGGGAGAGGAGTCCTTCCCCTGCTCCAGCATGGGTCTCCTCCATGGGCTGCAGGTGGATCCCTGCATCCCTGTGGTCCTCCATGGGCTGCAGGGTAACATCTTTCTTCACTATGGTCTGCACCACAGGCTGTAGGGAAATCTCAGATCTGGTGCCTGGAGCTCCTCCTCCTCCACTGACCTTGGTGTCTGCAGGGCTGTTCCTCTCACATATTCTCACCTTGCTCTTCTGTGGCCACAATGACAACTGCACAGTAGCTTTTTTTCCTCCTGTTAAATCTGTTATCCCAGAGGTGTTACCACCATTTCTGATGGGCCCAGCCCTGGCCAGTGGGACATCCATCCTGGAGACAGCTGGCATTGGCTCTGCTGGACATGGAGAAAGCTTCTGGCAGCTTCCCACAGAAGCCACTCCTGTAGCCCTTCTGCTACCAAAGCTTGGCCACGCAAAATCAATATGCATGACTCCTAAATACTCTGTAAATTATAGATGTGCTAATACTGTAGAAAAGCAGTTGTGAAGATTTAGTTTCTTTAGAAACAATCTGACTAGGCAGCCCCTAGAGAAGAAATGTGAATAACCTAACAATAAAATTTACTGATCACAGTGAATGTAAGAGGGATCCCAAATAAAAGAGGGATCATCAACCTCTTCTGACTAAATGTACCAGCCACATTTGGCCATAGTTGTTACCTCCAGCACCAGGAAGCCTGTGATCTAAAAATGTCCAATTATTGCATTTTGTCACATTTGACAATCACATTGTTCAGTTACAGTTCTGATTGTTTTGTCCAGTCTCTGGCTTCAAAACAAAATTAACTCTATTTTCTCTTTATTGCAGAGAAATTAAATACTTCAATGTGAAGAAGACAAGAAGAAAGGAACACTCTATAGCAATCAGAAATCTCGTTGTTAAAGAAATATTTATACATTTTAAACTCTATATGCATCTGGAAGGATCCATAAATAACAGCAGATTCAAAAAAATAAATGAATGCAGTTTATCAACACCCCAAATAGAAGGCCGATAGAATCAATGAGTTTTCTCTTCCATGTATAGATATAAAATCTGAAAGGACAGGGTCCAAAAATTAAAGATATTGCATAAACCATCACAGTCTAATAGTCCTCTGCTGATATTTGAGATCATAGTACATGTCATATTTGCATCTGATACTGGGGGAAGTTCAGAAGGAAGACTCCTACCTCTGCATAATGAGGCAATGATAAGTGCATCCAGTGCTATTTCCAGTCTATTCCCACTTCTCTCATGCCAGTAGGGGTAGAGAAAATATATTTCTAATTACAGCATATAGACTGTTCCCATGCTTAGTGTGCCAGACATGTTCTCTCAGAGTTATGGGTGAAAAAGGCAGTTCAGCTCCTTTCAGTCCAGAGGAGTGAGAGCCCTGACCTTTAGCACTTCTTTTAAAGTTGATCACAGATGGATGCATAAGGACTACATCCTTAGGTGGCAGCTCCCTGGTGTCTGTAAATCCTACTGCAATTCTTAATCTAACTGACCCCTTTCCTTTCTTGCCACTGTGATCACTGGTTGATTGAAAGTGACCAAAAGCGACTACCTCAGAGCAAAGTGCTTTGTAGCAATTTACCTAAGAGTGTGTAGAATCCACAGAAAACCAAGAACAACATAGGCTATTTTTATATTTTCCTCCTCCTAAAGCCCACTCTTGCCTTGCATGTTCAGTAATTTCCATTCAGCCCACTTACTACCAACTTTTGGCTGAGACTGCTTTGCTACCTCTTCCAAACACTCCCTTTCAGAAGCTCCTATTATTCACTTCATTGTGCCTTCCCATCCACTGGGAACTTTCTGAAGCAAATGTTGGTTTTCTCTGTATATCCAGCCTTGGCTAAGTAAATGTGTAACTCTTCTCTGCACCTGGAAAATTGTATTTTCCAAGTTAACTGTCTAGCTGCTATAGTCTGCCTCCAAATTTTGCACCTTGCTTTCTCATCTCATTATAATTTCATTTTCTATTTAACAATTCCCTTCTGAATCCAATGCCAGTAGGAAGGATAGTATTAAACATGCAAACTATTTTGCCATTAACAATCATTTAAAAGAAAATATCCTGATTTTAAAATCATTGTCCACACATTTGTATCTAGATTTTTTCCCTTTTTGTGTAAGGCTGTTTTTCAATTATGGAAGTCTTCTTTAATGAGATCATTTATTACGGAATGATGTTATGGAATACAACAGTAAGCTAAAGCTAAAATATATGATTGCCCCTTTTCAGTTGTCAAGGACTGTTTCTGTCCAGCAGGTCATACTGTCAACGAGCCTGATTCCAATTAGGAACAAGATGTTCTTCAGAGGTTGAATCAGTCTTATCTTATAGATTTTTCTTGGATTAATCTTTGTGTTATGGTTTCTAGTTTCTGTTTCAGAGCTCAAGGGAACATTTTTTCTTGTTAGGTATATTTTTTTTCCTGCGACAGCCCGCTGGGTTATCAGCAAGGCACTCTTCTATCGATTCTGACTCCTCTATTCGACTGTTTTCATAACTGAATTTCATCTAGTCTGTAATCTTCGGTCCATGTTGAGCTACTGCATTTCTAACAGGAAAGAGGGCACATACAGGGACCAGGCAGTTCTTGACATGCTTAATCTGAAATGAAATACTCCACATTCCCACTTCTCCTGCCTCAGATCTGCCATTTTTCCCAGTCAGAGCAGGCACCCCTGGCCATAAAACTCCCACTCATTTCACCCAGTGAACTGTATCTCTCTTTTCGCATCATGTCCCTAGATTCATTACATCTCCAGTGTATTATTAAGCCCCTTACCTTTCCATTAAAAGTACCCTATTATGACTCACAATATTAAAATATGGGAGGAGAATTATATATTTTATTTTAAAATTATATTAAAAATATATATGTATGTTCCTACTGTTACTTTGTTCAGGTTCAGCTCCCCAGTAACTCCCTCCTAACCTCCTGCTTACCAGGATCCTGGTGCTTGGTGCCAAGGATTGGCAACAGCTGAAGCCAAGCCAAAAGTGTTCCATGGCCTTTCCTGCAGAAAACAAATGTTTCTGACAGGAATATCAAGTAGACACTTCCTACATGGAATGCAAACAGCGAGCACTTCAGGAGCTGCTTAATATAATGTGTTCAAAAACCTCACAAACTGATCTATAATAATTTTAAACTCATAAAAAAACTGAAATAGCCTAAAGGCCTCCAGATGCAATTGTACTTCATCTTGCATTAAAAACTCATATAATCATGTACTTTAAAACATACTTCTTTGCAAATGATCTGTATTTTTTAGCAAAACCTTAGGTTTAGTTGCTGTTTCTTTGAGGTATTTTGTGTCAGCACTAGAAGATATGTATGAGCAATATTACTGGCTACATCTATGTGGCTATACATTCCTCAGGGATCTTTGTCAATAGCAGCTAACCCAGTTAGCCCAGTAAATTTTTTCCACACCATAAAATAAACCTATTCTTTTCCTCCTCTGGTATTTTTGATTAGAAAACTCCATTTCTGTTTAACAGACACTATTAAGTCAGGAAGATTAATCCCAAAAAAAAAAAAAAAAAAGCCAACAAATATTTTGTTCAAATCCATAGGCTTTATAAGTAATTATACCCAGAGTGGATTAGTGACTTGTAAATATAGTGACTCAGCTACCTTTCCTATTGCTTCACCACTCTACATTGCTGTCTCGCTCCACTGTGACTGAGTCTCATCAGGCACATTGGGCTTAGCAAGTGATCTTGTCAAGTAAGCTTCAGTCACGCCTAAGGCTCAGAAGCCTGTTGCAGTCAGGCTGGGCTGCTTTGTCAGCAGAAAATGGAAGTAAAGCTCTCACTTATGTTTTGAATCTGGGGACCTGACTACCTCGAAATACCCACTTGTTATTCAAATGCTGTGCATTCAGAAAGTATTAGTTTAGCTTTTACCTTACACATATTGCTTTTCCTGTAACACCTCTCCTCAGAGGCACTTGAAAGGGAGAGAACTATCACCAGTATATAGCTGAATTGTTGAAGTAAGAAAACAAAAGGAATAGTACCTCTTTCATTGTGCTAAATTAGTCACAGATCGACTTGAAAACAGAACTGTTTTCTGCAGCATTGACTAGGTATTCCAGTAGAGGAATGCATTTCCTTTGAAGTGACTGTATAGCTAGAAGAGATTTTGGCAGTAAAATAAATGCAAGAGATGCTTGAAGAGTTTGAAAAATATTTTTAAATAGTTAAACATACAGGATATTCATGAACCATATTCTCTAGTTGTAGTTGTATCCTTTATATCACTCAGTAGTCAGGAGTACCTTCTGGACCACATCCTTCATTTCTGAAATGACAGAAGTTTCATTGCACATGTTGAGGTAAGGGAGGAGTACCAGAACAGAGAGGATTTATTTCTTTCATTTCTGCCTGTTCTTCAGTGGTTTATGTGCCTCAAAGCGAGTAGCAAAGGAACCTGATCCTAAATAAAAATAGTAACCTGAAAATTTCAATTGCATTGCTCTGTGTGGAGCTATGACACTGAACAGAGCATATCTCTTGATATTTAGGCTTTTGTTTCTTGTGCTTTTATGTAAACAAATTAATTTGCATAAAAATTGGAACTTGCTTTATAATTTAATACCGTCCTACTGCATGTTCCTTGTTGAAATGTTCTTCTTCAAATGGGACAAGTGTATGACAATATAAACATCTTTTTGACAGATAAGCAAAGATCATTGATAGGAAAAAAATAGTTGACAATAAGATTCTGTCGCAATTCTACTGCTCTAATCCATGTCTCCACTCCTGTTGACTGAATTAGCATCAAACTTCAAGAGGTAGCACTAACACAAGAAGAAATATAGGAGGCAGTTAAACTCTGAAATTCTTTTTAAAGCTTCCAAATAAAATCTTTGTAAGACAACCTTATTTCTGAATAACACAGAGTAGTTACATAAAGTAAATTATAAATTAATAATCACAAGTCTTCTCAGCAAAAACTCAATTCCTTCTGAGTTTCATGTGAACAGAAAGAGCAACATGACCTACTCTGCTAGTCAAAACAGTTTTTAATAGCAAATACTCCTATGGAACTCGTATGGATGCCATACAGTCTAAATTTATTGCTAGTTAGAATTCGAAAAATTAATAATTTTTTGCCTTTCTTGAGAGTAAAAGTACAATACATACATGCTCACATACACATACATATGTACTTGAATATGTGTGCATTTAAATATATATTATTATCTTACTGAATTTAGTAATGGGAAAACCTAGACTTCTTCACTGTCTGCTTCTTTGTTTTATGAAAGCTGATGTGAAATGGACTGGCAGAGTGTGGGTGAAGATATTCAAGTACAAGATCATTTAATTCACTCCTTACAGACAATCCTACTGCACTTGGAGACTTTGGGCTGATTCAGCTGAAACCACGGCAAACGTCCAAATGATCTGGCATAAATTTTAGTCAAGCCTCTCATACACCCACCCATGCTGTCCCTTCTCCTTGGAAGCCAAAGTAATCATGGGTGCCTTTTCCCTTCACTGTCTTCTCTGTTGACCTCAGAGTCATGTAGCCCTTGAAGAACTTAGCAGGCAACTTTCTCCCATTCATTCTTTTCTTCATTGTTTAGGTTTGTATGAAGAATGCCCTGCCCTCTTCCTTTCAGTGACCCCGATGTGTTTTCATGGGCCTGGGTTGTGCCCGCAGACTGGGGGCTGTAAAGACATAGAAATTCTCTGAGGCACCAGAAATTAATTCAGGATTTCTGAAAAAGCAACCCCAAAAGGCTGGCAAATATTTTCATGAAGAACTGTCTTAGCCACATAGGAAAACAAGCTTCTGGCAAACAGTTAAAATTATTTCACTAACATATACGATTATATTAAGCTCTGGTAGTTACACTTCTGATTGTGTAAGGAAATATTTATGTTTTTTTAAAATAAGCATTCAAGGTTTGTGCTTTTCCAGGAGGTGCGAGGACTTGAATTTGAACACACTGAAAAATCAATTAGTGATTACAAGGGTTTTTTAGTCTAGGAAATGTATATCATTATATTAATGGCATTAATTTAATATTTAGATATTTAGGATTGCTTCCTCATGTTTTTTTCAGTATTTG
The DNA here is from genome assembly GCA_013399945.1 of Ploceus nigricollis. NCBI lineage: Eukaryota > Metazoa > Chordata > Aves > Passeriformes > Ploceidae > Ploceus > Ploceus nigricollis. Next base: position 484,290 of record VXBC01002446.1, on the reverse strand, counting down.
GAATGATTAATATGTGGGAAAACAAGCATACAGGTGCTAACATATTTGCCTGTTACAGTGACTGTCCTATCTATGCTATGTGCCAGTCTTTTCAACGTGATCCCAAGCTCAACTCCAGACAAGCTTATTTATAGCTGTAGCAAAAAGGTAACTGGTCTTTCATAACACTGTGCACAGAATCCCTTTTAGATGTTGCAATATAGCTCAAATGAGAAAAAATACAATATTTCATGTGTTTTTGAAATAACACAAACATATGAGTATAATGTCATTCACTGGTGTTTAAGCCTCATGCCTTACAGATGACCAAGATAAATAGCCAGAACCATGTTAATCTTCAAAAATAACTTGTTCTTCATGTCATGAAAAATCCTTTCATTCAAGTGATAGAGTTTACCCTGTAAATTAAATCTCTAAAGTAATGGAAGAAATAACCCATGACACTGGTGGGGGAAATTAAATTAGAGTCACTAATAGCAGGTCAGCACAGTACGACCAGAGGTAATAGAAGTGACCACATGAATGATAAGCAGGCCTTCCCTAGGCTGTGACATCTGTGTCCCAGTGACTGTGACAAACATTCATCCATGTGGCAAGAAATTCACAAGTCAGGTACTAGCATGTTTATTGTGCAGTCTGACACTGGTGGAGCCAAAGCATGCCAGTCTTTCTCAACAGGATGCTCTGATTCCCTAATGAAGACCATTAAGACAAGTGAAAATCTTTGACCCCAGTCTCGCTGCTAAATCAATCTGCCAGCGCTCCAGAAAATCTTTTTGCTTTATTTATTTATTTATTCATAAGCACGGAAGATATTTTCTGAACTAATACAATTCCCATTCCTCCCAACATTGTTAAGTTAATATAATTCTACCCTGGAGCAGTAAAATAGAAGAAAAAAAGGTGGGAAAATATAAGGAACAGATTCTGGTTTGAATTGTAAAAATCCAGTGCATGCTTTCTCTAAAGATTTTAACATCACTGCAATAGCCATTGGCAAAATAGCAGGGTGAGATTTTAAGGTAAAATGAAGTCTTGAATGTCATGCAAAGCACCTTTGAAGTTCACAGCCTTATTTATTTACTAATACCTGGGCATGATCACTGATCTTCTGATGTAAACCTCACGATGTAGTAAATAACATATGTCCAGAGAAAATGCAGTTTTCTATAAAATACAGAGGTAAAAGATAAAATCATATTCTGCCACTTCTTTTCTCTTCAATGAAACAACTAATTAATACAAAACACCATTATTAGCAAATATTTTCATCAGGAATTAAGAATATAGACAGTTGAATGAGGGACAAATATCAAAGTACTTGGCAAAGGAAGCATGTAAGTAAGTAAACTAGCCTTACAGCCTACGAGCCTCTATTCAGAAAATAAAAGAGGTTGAAATAAAGGCTTATTTACATTATCTATGGGATATACGTGATCTTAACTTCTTAGTCATTGTGTTGAAACAAACAACATATTAAAATGGATTCCCCAGAGTTAGTAATTTGCCAAGTGAAATAATGAACTTCATATCTCTCGTTTACTCATACTACTTGTTTCCATTTAAGTGGTGATTATGCTCAGATCAGGCTAATGATCATTTGGCAGTATTATTACTTGGCTTAAAAATCCAGAGGTACAACAAGGAAAAAGTGCTAAAAATGCCAGTCAGTGTTTTCTGGTGCTGCTGTAGAGTTTGAGATTTCCAAACAACATCCTAATACAAAAGTTCCCCTTGTTCCAAGGCTCAGGCAGTCTTCAGAGGCAGAGTATCAGTCTCTCCAGCTCTGAAACACCCTTCCTTCCCGCTGAGAACTTCCTTCTGTGGACACACTGCACTGTCCTGTGTGCACTGACATCTGTCCATTATAAACTGGTGTAAAGTCAGACCTCACTGATGATAGGAGGAGTCCTGAAGAAATGACCAGCTGAAGATTCATGAACAAAATTAAAATAAGGTATAGTGTGGAGGTCAGGCAATACCCACAATAAATTTCACTAATTAGTTAATTAATTAAAGCCCAACTTTTATATATACCATAGACTATATTTCAGAGCTTGGTAACACACAGATTCTCTTACTTGAATTTTTTTAGTGTTTTAACAACCATTTCTAGAATCCATAAACTTCACATGTAGTAGTATTCTTTTTCTCAAATAAATATTCTGACAAAAGTACTGGACTTGTCTTCCAAGAAGGCTAAAGGAAAGGTGTACCATAGATCTCCTTAGAACTAGCTCTTCAGAAGTACAGAACTAATTAAAATAAAGACCTGTTGTGCTTCCAGAGTAAAAAAAAAAAAACAGCTGTACATTTTTTTAAAAAAGAAATTTAGTAAGGCAACTTTTCAAACTTTTACTGACCTACTATTACAGCTAAGGAAAATTTCAGGGATGACCAGCTGCAGAGTAAGGAGACAGTTTCTTCTGGAAGGTTCTGAACATCAGAAGAGAAACAGGATCAGTATAAGAGGAAAAGCTGAGGACCCCATGTCTTCTCAATTATTTTAGGACTGAATTTTCTAAAAGCAATATTAACCCTTTCTAGGTTTTAACCATAAGAATTGTCCTTGTCAGACAGCCCTTTCCTAGGTCTAAGAAGCACTGCTCTACTGCTTCCCAGCATTTCCAAATTTACTTCACACTTCATCTCCTTCTTCAGAGACACTAAGACTGACTCTTTTGTGAGTTAAAAAGAGGAAAATGGCAACATCAGTCCTTCATCCCTTCCCCTGGGAAGCCTGTACTAGAAAGCAGAAAGAACTTTGAATACAGAGAGATATTTTTACAAAAAATGACACCAGAATTAATTTTTTTTATTTTTTTTTTTACTGGATGCAACATTTAACACTTGAAATTGTCCTGAAGCTGACTCATATCAGAAGGCTTTGGGACTGTGGAAGCCCATCAAAAACAGGTATGGTGGCAGCCATGAGTCAGAAAACAAGGACGAGTACCAGCTTGTTTACACCTTTTACCTGCCTCAACATGAATTATAGTTATCTAGGAGGACAGACTATGTACCCAGACTCCCACACACGTAGCTGGACAGAAATAATCAAAGGAGACAAATATTTAATCTAATTCATATTTACTTTGTAATGTTAGTTTGATAACAAGTACAGGCAAGAAGATAAACAAAAGCTCTTCTGAGCTCCTGGTTCACTTGGGGTATGGAGTCGAAGCAGACGTGGTTCTAGTCCATAGTTAAGTGGAGATTTGCATGGAAGTCCTGTGGCTGAGCAGAGAAAAGTATTCTGTAAGGAGAGTATCCCTTTTTGCCTTCGGTGAGAGGTGCTTGGCATACAGATGTCAAATTACCCCAAAATACCAAGTCCTGTTCATTTTTGGAAAATAAAAGCTTTGATCACAAATTGATCTTCTGGGAGTTGGTAAAGAAAAAAATACATTATAAAAATTAATACTTGTTGAAAATATCTTTCTCATGTCTCCTTTTTCCCCTATGTCCAAATTTAAACCTAAAAATTGAGTAATAATGGAAAAGATTCTGACATCATGTCTAGTTACTTGAGTGTACTTACACTGGCTTGAGATCATAATAATTTTTAGTGAAACTTAGCTAATGATGTAATTTAAAAGCCAACCTAATTCAGTTCTCTATTCTTACAATTGTGAGCAAGCAACATGTAAAAGGTGAGTTTTGAGGAAAGAAAATGTGTTTTAGTTCATTAAGGTTTAAATGATACACAGGGGAAAAGGAAGAAGAGAGTGGGCACTGGAATAACAAAGCCTTCAAAGAGAACTCCCACACTTAAGTGATGTGGTATATGCAAAGATGATACCCATGGTTTGAACTTTAAGATTTTACAGACAGTTTTAGCTGATCTGTGAGTTGGAGAGCAAAGAAATTATCTGGTTTATTTGCCCATCCTCAGGCATAGCCTCCTTTTGAGCTGCCTCTGGACAGTGTACCTTTGGGATGCTTCCAGGGAATTTAGTCTAATTTTAAAGGATTTTTTGGTGGTTGTTTGCAGACCAGTGATGAATCACACAATGACAAGCACTATGAAGAGAAGACCTGGGAGTGGAAGCACGTGAGACAGGATTCCCTTTTCCATACGGAAATAGCCTCAGTTCAGTGTGTGTCAGAACTTGAGAGTACACCCTGTGTGGTGTGCTCTTTGCACCAGCCTGATGGATTTCTGGAATTTCCTCATAGATCCTTATCCCAGAGCAGAAGGTAATAGTGTTGGGGGCCTACACTAGCCTAGAACCAGGCCCATGGCCTTGTTGAGGTATGTGTGTATATATTTCTGTAGATCTTCACAGTGCGACACACAAGTTTGTCTGTGTATGTTTATAAATATGTGCCTATTCAAATACATACAGATCACATACAAGATATACACAGATATTAAACATTCTTAAAAGCCTTTTCTCCTGAGCTAACAGCTGACTATTTCCAATATTACTTCAATTTGCAACACTTCCCTCACCTTCTAAAGACCATTAAGGAGGAAAAAGTTGCACATTAAGTAGCACCATTATGAATTCATGTCCTACGTTTTTTTCATATTAGCATAGAGAATGATGAATTAATTTCATATTCAAGTAATGCTCATTTCAGCCTCCAGTAAGAGTTCCCTCATAACACACCATTAGTTAAATGCACCATCACAATAAAAAACTAACAAAAGAGGCATTTATTTATGTTGTTTTAAATAATGACCTAAAAAAAAAATTCCAAACTTTATGTTACTTTAAATAATGAGCCCTCAGAGAAGCTGAATTAGCACTATAAATTAAGAAACGTTGCATTATGGTAAGAATATATTCTTTAGGTAATGTCAGTTTACAACAGCAACAGCCAAGGTCAGTAGTTCTGTCTCCCAGTTTAATTGCACAAAAAGTGAGAGGAAAAAAAAAAAGAAAATCCTGCTCTAGGGCCCACATATACTCCCCCATGTGCCCAGAGGGATAAAATGAAAATCATATATTCTAGCTTCAGTATTAAAAGAATAAATGCCAGCCACCTACCATGTGTCATTATCAAATTTCATTAGTATACACCTACTTGTGTGCCAAAGCCTTTAATAGAAATATTACATAAGATAACATTGAAAAACACATGCAGTCTATCCAGGCATGAGCTTCCTTTTCAGTACAACCAACTGGACAACTGTCCTTCAGCTTGTTTCCTAATTATCTGTGTGCAAATTCACCGAAATTAATTTTACAACATAAACCTCCTCTAGTATATCAGAAATGTCATCTACAGTTCTTATTGTTTGTGCCAATGGCATATACAAAATGCTGTAGAAATCCAGATACGCTTATCCTATGTATTAGTCAGACTTTAAAATATCATTAAGGATATTTTTACTATTCTTCTTGTTACATCACTGTTTTACCTAAATTTTTTGTCATCAACATTCAAAGTTTTGCTCAAATTTCTGACTGCACCATTCTACAGTTTGCATCAATAGGAACAGTGAACACTTGCCCTGATTTACAGAGATTTTTATGGATTTTTTTCAACAAAAATATAATCCAGTTTAGCTAAGAGATTCAATGAGCCTATGAATATTTAATTTGATGCACACCTGCTCACCCACGCACTGATGTAGACGTGCAGCCCAATAACTAACACTGGCAGCACTAAGCACAGAACAGGACCCAGGCTGGAAACACAGGCTACATCTATGCTAGTGAATTAAAAACACAAGTGATTTCCATGCTGTAGTTTTCCATACTGTTAAATGAATAGTCCAGTTTTAGCCTGAGCCAACCACTAATATCCTTGGAATGCCCAGGGTATTTCTAGAGTTGATCAGGCTGGAAACTATCAGGCTAACAAATCTGTTCACCGCAGAAAGGGACAGGAGAGCTCAGCCATGTGAATTCAAACTCTGCCATGGCAGGCAGCCTCAGAGCAGAGAACAATCTCTGGTTTATTTGCTGTGCAAAAGTAACTACAGATTTGCACCAGTAGAATGAATACACCTCCTAATAAATATAGTTGTTCAGGAATTTCCAGTGAAATTATTATGATTTTTTTTCTTTAGAAGCTTCTGGTTCATTAAAACTCAGACCTTTTGCAGGAATGATCATATCAGTTTCAGCAAAGATAGAATAGCTGATCAAAATTAGAGACAAATATGGCATTAGCAAACAGAAAGGTCAACGCTGATAGGATATTTACTTGGCATGTGAGGTAATGGAGTTCAAGTCCCTGTTTTGAATCAGCTAGAACAAAGGCTTGTGCTTCATACTCAACCTACACAAATATTTTGAACTAACAACTAGTTTGAAATGAAATACAGATATTTTTTCATTCCCTACTTTTTAACCTGATAAAGTTTAGGTTTCAGTCCACGGGGAAGGGATTTTTAAACCATTTTCCACAAAGTTCTAACCATAAATTATATCTCCATCTTTATCCATTCTCTTCGTTGACATCCACCAAACACCAACACAAAAATCTGTAAGTTTTTCTATATATAGCAGGGGCTAAGCACATAATTTTGATCTTTGATTTGAAACCACTACAGTCCTGCAATAGGATTTAAGTATAGGTCATAATCAGAAGTGATTGACAAGAATGGCAGAATGACATACCAAAAACATTCCCCTAAAAGAAATATAAGCTGTGCCTAAGTTTCTTGGGGAGATCAGTCAATACTTAATAACCTAGATAAGATGCACAACAAAGGATAAGGTTCTGATCACAAGCGTTACTCAATAGGAGATCACTGGAAAAATTTATGAGGCATGGATATGGATACTTTCCTCCAAAAAGACACCATTTCTCTTGTCTTGGGTTTCTCTCAGGAAACAGGATGACTTCAGCAGTTTAGGCATAGCCAATGATATAACACTGAGCAGAAACAAAAATAGACAGAAGAATTTAAATGATGCACATGATTCAGTGAGGTTGTACAATGATTTGTATTACAATGTAATTAAGTTTCCTAAGGTTTATGGTATAGCAAACTGTGCTGAAAATGTGAAACACACAAGACAGATTCTTTTGCAAAGTGTTATTATTAAAGTAATAGCTTGCTTATTCTGTTCTGTTAGGCTCTGTTTACTACCAGAATTTATAGCCACCTAATTTTTTCTTTATTAGATATAGGCATTTATATTTATGTTGGCTAAATTGAATTGCTCTGTCAGCAGAGTTCATGCTGTACCCTTGTCCCAAAAAAGCTAACATCTTCAAACTCATTCTGAACTGATGACATCTGTTGATAATCACAACATCTCTTAGTCACACATGTAAAATTGCCTCATGCTGGTGAACAGGGGATTTAGGCAGTTTCTTCAAAATAGGTCATAAATTTACAATATCTCAACCACCTCCAGTTTTCCATCACGAAGTGTCAGAAGGTTCCTGTTCCACTTGCCTGTATATGAGGCCACAAGATGTGAATAAAAGTAGTCCTCTTTACTCCTTTGCATGTGCATATGTCTTTATTCTATGTGCAGGTTTTTTCTTTCTTATGTTTTTTTCTACTTTTTCCTTTTTTCTTTTTTTGGCACAAAAGAAGAAGCAGCTTATATCTGTTCCTTTTGTTCTCACAGTTTCATGCTCTCAAAAAAAAAAAAAAAAAAGAGGACTGAGATTAATGCTTCTGTATTAGATTTAGCGTGCTTTTCAGCCTGTCACTAAACTGATGAAAGGCAGCACAACTACACACTTTTCCCCACTGAGCTCAGATCGGTTTGTTCACTAGAGTTCAAGTCTCCTGCCAACAACTCACTGCAGTTCCAAAGTATTCTCCTTACATATTCAATCTGTATGTGTGGATCAGCCCATGCCCCTTCTTCCAGGCCATAAATTTGGCAGCTTTAAAGATTTAATAGCAAGGTTGCTGCAATGACAGCTCTGTTTGTGGCACACCTCACTTCCCATAGTTGATAGAGGTCTGCTGATCAGCCATAAAGTTCAATTCTCCAACTCCTTATCAATCAGCTTCACTGTGTGACCCACTTCAGGAAAGATTTAAATGAGGTAGTGCAGATTCTTCACAGTGAGTATAATAATTGGAAGGAAGAATAAATCTTACGTTCTTCTTCTAATGCACCAATTCTTTCCAATGGATTGTTTGGCTTTGATATTAATTCAAAGATGGTACAGAATTTAGGATATGTGGAAAGATGCAATAAAATTTTTCAATAAATTTAAAGAAGTTCTTTTTTGAGAATTCTAATGGCCGTCATGGTCAAGGAATGGTACTCCCCAACTCAATGCCCCTACTGAGACTTCACATGCTGTTCACTCATTCCCCTGCTTTCCCCTCCTCCTTCCTCTGTGGCAGGATGGAGAGGAAAATTGAAGGCACAAAAGGTAAACATCATGGGTTGGGATCAGAACAATTTGCTGGAAACAGCAATGAGATAAAAAAATGAACAGTAACAGCAACAATACTAATGACAGAGGGTACTAGAGAGGAACAGTTCACAGAGAACCCCCCTAGCTCCTTCTGCCACCCTCACTCTGGAAGGAACCTCTTCTCCCCCAAAGAATTCCTTTTCCCCACCTTCATGAATGATGTGATGTGGTATAGAATAACCTCCTTGTCCTGGCCTTGCCTTGTCATGGCTTCTGCAAAAGTGACCCTTGTCTCAGACAAAACCAGGACATCTACCAGCCTTAAATATCCTGTTCATGCCATGAAGCAAACAGCATTCTCTGTCCCCTTCATTTCCAATCAGCCAATCATGGTTCCCATTTTGAAACTGAAAAATATTGAGTTTCTCTCCCAGTCTCGGTTTGTGTCTGCTGTTCCAGAAAACATGAGTGGGAACAGATAGGGAGGTACTTCAGCCTTGTTGAGAAGTGGATTTCTTTCTCAAGAACAAAAGAAGTTATCTGGCTTAACCAATATAGATTTCTTTTCTCCCTTTATTTAGTACAGGCAGGGCATGTTTAATTTAACTTGCTAGGTGGGGCTGCCTGGGATCTATTCTGAAATATCTTCCTGAATAAATTAATTTCCACAGTCAGAGACTGGTAAAAAAAGAGAATACTCAGTCTCCTAAAAAGGAGGCAAGGGGCAGTGCAAGCACAAGCTGCAAAACTCTCATCTCCTTCATCATAAAGATTGTACTAAACTGTTTGGAAAAGGAAGAAAAGTTGCCTTCCATAGTTTCTACTTTTAGACCTGCCAACCACTGAGCAGTTACAACTGCTAAGGAATACATGGCCATCTATCATAACAAAGGATATGACAGAACTGTCAGTGTTAGGAAAACAACACTCACAAACCAAGCTGTAGACAGAAGAAACACACAGAATTTCAATCAAAACCTACTGCTTTGCAGTTCTACCTTTATTTGCATCTTTCAAAATCCTTATTGTCAAAATCCTTTTAATCAAGAGTATGTCACACCAGTTTTAAGGGTAGTAAAATTATGTATTTTGCAGTTAAAATTACTGAGAAGAAGAAGAAAATCAAAGAAAACTAGACTATTAAGCAAACCAGAGAATAAACCAAAATATTCTTGCATGATGCACAAAATTCAGCTAATTAACCTCTGCATCTTGTCCATTTCACATTCTCACTTAGCCTACTCTGTAACATTTGCAACCTTTGATCAAGTTCCTGTACACTGTCATGCACTCTTCTTCAAACCAGTCAAAAGGTTAAAACTTTTTTACAGGTTCTTTAATACCATTAATCAAACAACATCTTTTTAGAAAACTCTAGATTCCTGATTTTTTTAATAAATGTCCCTTTTGGAAACACAAAGGGGCAGAAATTCAGATCCAGACTGCTTTCAAAGTGTGAAACATAAGATAACAAAAAAGTGGCAAAATTTAAAGCCAGTCCAGATACATGAGAAAGGGTGTAATTTCAAAAGAAGAGTCTAGAGAAAAATTCAATATCACATTTGAGGACAGTTATGTTATACACTGACAATTTGCTGAACAGCCACAATAATTTGAGTCCTCACAGATTCAGGCCCTGCCTCAAAACAAGTCACTCATTTCTCAAGTATTTGAACCAACCATTGTATTCCAGCAGTAGGGTTTCTCCAGTGTCCAAGGAGAAATAGAGAACTGACCTTGAACAATGAAGTTTAGAACATGAAAGACTAAAGATCCCAGATACAGTGAGACACCAAGGAGAAATTCTTGGCATATCTTGTTCAGTAAGTTGGGCATGTTGATGAATCCATCTTTCTGGGAATATCAGCCCAACAAATCTCATAAATTTGGACTCACCAGTGGTTATTTTATGTGTATATTTTCAACTTTTCTTATGCAATAAAAGACAGGTGACTTGTGTCTCTTGTACACATCAGTGTAAACATTCCCTGCACTGTGGGACTGTGGTGCAGAAAGATATATGACCCATTATTAATGTTAGCTGCATCTTCCTTGCTGACCTGTTCCTCAAAGAGAGTTAACACTTCTCCATTCCACTCTTGTTATCTCAAGTCCAAGCCATGTATCAGAAACTTCACATCTAGTTTGCTTTTTAACATATGTGAGAGAAAAATAAGTAATATAATGTGAGAATGATGGAACAACAATTTTTTTTATAGGAAGAAACATTTTGTGAAGTTTTACCTAATAGTTAGTGTCAATTCATTAATCACAGAATCACAGAATTGATTAGGTTGGACAAACCTCTGAGGCCATGGAGTCCAATCTGTGATTGAACACCACCATGTCAACAAGACCATGGCACTCAGTGCCATGTCCAGCCTTTCCTTAAGGATCTCCAGGGAAGGTGACTCCACCATCACCATGGGCAGCCCATTCCAATATCTAATTATCCTTTCTGTGAAGAAATTCTTCCTAATGTTCAGCCTAAGTATCCCCTCTTGTCCTACTGTTAATTGCCTGGGAGAAGAGGTCTTTTTGAATAGCAGGTCATTAGGAATGACCCATTAACCAGTGTTCTCCTCATTGTCATGCATTTTGGTTAATGAACTGTTAAGTCCTACATCAGTTTAGAGGTACTGATTGTATTAATAATCAGGGGCTGAAAGTCCATCACCTGTGTAGCTCTCCTTGGATACATCCTGACACCAATCTTATTTCCCTACCTCCATGAATTATTTCTGGTAGCAGTCCTCAGATCTCAATCAAGTGATATGGTTGTTTGAGATGATGCACAAAATGGAAAATAAATGCTTAGAAGAAATTGAGATAAATTGAGAATGACCACACTGAAAGGTCTGGGGTTTATGAAAAGGGATGAAATAAAGCAGTTGTTCTAGCTACTTTCAAAACAGAATAATTCTGCACAGGAGACTCAGTTCTTTCTGGTAAGACCACAGAAGAGAAACAAATTTCTGGAAGAAAAAATACATTCCACAAAGCTCAAAGCATCTTTTCATGAACCCAGGAGCAATAGCTTTATCTAACTACTTATTTATGTTTCTTTCACACAGTGATCGTAATTTCTTTTATTTTCATACTTCACTCTATTTTGAATCAATCATGTTGTATTTGTCAATGTTGTAAAACCCATTTTCATGTATTTCACCTTCCTTCATTTTCACTGTCTTTGGTATAGAATAGAAACACACAAAACAAATCTCCCTTGAGCAGGAGTCTTTGACTCGGTTTTCAGAGATGCTAAATACTCAGAGTTCACATCTCTGAATATCATGTCATTTATTACATTTCATGTCCTCACACAGTTCAGCAAGGTACTAATTTTCCCTATTTCTCTCCATCATATCTATTCCTCTGGGTTTGGTTTATTTTCAATATTTTTACACTCTTTCAAAGAGCTTTGTATCTTCTTGTAGTATTCTCTTACTTTTTCCAGAAATCTTCTGTAACTTTCTTATTGCATGTTCCATTTTGAACCTGGGAAACTTTTCCAGGAGAATGTCTACAAATGGATAAAATTGACACAAAAATATATGTCACTACAATTGGCATATTCTTTGAGCACTGGTCAAATTCCCTGCTGTCAAACAAGAAGACAATTATTACATATACACCTTCACAAGGGCTATAAACTGTAGCAGGCAAAACAGCCTCAACTGAGAGAATTTTTATTTAGTTTAATTTATTCCCAATAAACACAAACAATGTATTCACTGATTCCAGTATCAATAAAAAAAAAATCATTGTTTTGGCCGCCCTTTACAGACTGTTCCTCCAAATTGCATCACAGGCAGCACAGAAGGCTGGAGTGGAGTGTATTGGTTTCTATCTGCTGCTTTTAATGTCCCAATGGCTTTTCCCTGCCCCTTTGTGCTCCTTATGGGATTTTCTCCACTCCTCTGTGCATTTTAGTATCAGTCCATAGGCAACAGTCTTTTGGGGGTGTACTTGCCCCAGTTTGGGGCTATGTGAAGGCCAAAGCCTCCTGCCAAGTGTGCACTCTGGGCTGCGTTTTTCCATAGCAGTGCCCCATCTCTCTGTGTGCCTCTTTGCATTTCTCCCACTGTAACTCACCACATATCTCCTCATATGCTTCTCCCCTCGTGGCTGCTGCCCCTTCTTAAGCAGGTTTGAACAGATGCCCCATGTGCTTTCCTGGTTTACTGATTTTTTGGCTCCTGATGGGTTTGGGCATATGGTTGATTTATTTTAAAATAGATAATATCATTGCTACACTTTGCATTCCCTTTCTAAAATTTGCTGAGATTAAGAAATGCAGAAAGTCTCCAAAAATGTTAAAGTAATTCTATGGGTTAACCACCAGAGTTTGCTGAAAGAATTATGCTGACCATGTTCTTTTGTTTCCAAACTTTATATCATAACATTAATTTCAGGGATGTCTTTTCTCTCTTCCTGCCTATGAAGTCTAGACTTGGTCATTCCCATGTATCAAGTTTTTCTGTGATGAAAATACAGAATGTCTTGGTGTAAATGTTTCCTTAGCTCCATGCGTGTTGAAGTTTTCCCATTTTAAACTTATCGCATGCAAAAAAAATTATAGGACCTGCCCCCACCCCAAGCCCCCTCAAATAAAAGTCCTAATTAAAATCAAATAAAATATGCATGGAAAAAAAATCAGGCACAGTTGAAATTCCTGTTCCAAACTCTGTCTCTAATACTCACTGTCAGCTGTTTTCATAAAGACTTCTCAGATTTAAGCCCAAATCACATCCCATGGCACTGACTCTTAGAACAGCAGGTCACCTATCCATCACTACAGCACCCAGAATTGTAAACCCAGGAATGGGCATCAGCTTGTCAAATTCTCACAAAATATGTCCAGCATGTCTCATCAGTCACAAATAGTGAAGGACAAATGCAACAACAACCACCTGGTCAAAGTGGTTGAGAAGAGGGAGCAGTAAAATTAGTTCAGTTTCTTACTTTTCACTTTCCCAGCAAGAAGAGATTTTCATGTCTGCAAGATAAGCGCTCTGTATGTTGCACTGACTTTCAGAATTAATGATCAAAGGCATCTTCATCTTCAAATACCCTTTAGTCTTTTGCTTATAATGTCTTGAAAGGAAAGGAGGGAGGAGGCAAATCAGTGCTTTCTCCTAACCTCTCTAACTGGGTGGAAATCCATACTGACAAAATCTGTGGACAAATGCTATTTTACATGAGTAAAAATATTATTAATCTGTCATCCTTTATCATACTTGGATGATCATTAAGCCAAGCAAGCGATCTGTTAATGTTTACAATATCTGATATTTCCAAAAAAAATACACACAAACTAATAGGAGGAAAATAACTCTAATCCTGCCCCACTGTCAATGGGGATTAATTTCACTCAAATAAATATATTTATGAAAATAAAGAAAAATTCTTTCTGCAAACAGTTGGTTAAGTTTAACTGGTTTCTTTAATTCATCCAAATACAACATTTAGGCTGGGTGCAATAATTGTTCTTCTCCCTCTGCTGTTGCTTTGCTAAGTGCTAATGTTGGTGTGTGTAAATACCAATTAAATCTGTTCTGATTTACTCTTTTTAACTGGTGCTTAGATTTTAAGGGGAAAAATGGCTTTTTAAATTTATATAGACAGTGTGTGTCCTTTGTGATTTTCACAGCCTGTTCCAGTTAACAACAAATGAAGATAAATACAAAGCAAAATCTGTTTGGTTCTTCTATAGAACAAATAGCCCCATTTACAAGGTGTTACCAAATACCTGGCATTTTCTTATCCTTTACTTATTTATATTTTGACCATTAAATTCTAACCTTTTAGCCCATTTGGTCACTTGCTTGTGATTTCCTATGTATCAACCACAGAATAATGACAACGCCAAGGTAAATGTTATCTCACCAATTTACCTCAGTGTTAATTACCAGTGCTTTGTTGGTGAAGGGTGACAGTAATGACAAAGGAGGTGACAAAGAGAAATGAAATTCAAGTGGAGCTAAAGAAAGTATGAAAATGCCTCCTTGGGTTTTATGTGTTTTACTTGACCCAAGTAAGCATCATTCCTTTAAATCATCATTTCAGGCTGCTTTCTTCTGACATTCGGAGGATAATTTAGCAAGCTGGTCTGGTAAGGATGATTGACTACAGATGTAATACTGGGTCGACGAAACCAGAGGTGAAATGAAAGAAATAAGAAGGAGGGGGGGAAAAAACCCACAAAACCCAAACATTATTTCAATAAATTCACATAGATTCAAGAACATATTACAAATAAAAACTATATGACACATTTTTACTTAGCTATGATTAAATGGTGAAAACAGAAAGGAAGCTGAAAATTAAGTTTGCTCTGCAGCAAATGTTTTATTAGGTTTAGAGTGGTGAAGATCCATCACAGAGTTTTTGTGTTCAACAGTCCCATCAGTGCACCTTATTCCTGATCTATAGGGTTCAGCCTACAGCAGAGAGTGCCAGGAGCCACACAGAGATTGCAGATTCAGCCAGCTCCAAGATAACCTGCTGCTGAGGGCAACACTGGGAATTGATGGGCAGCAACAGAGTGGAGTAGTGAAATCAAAGGAACTTGTTTCACACTGGATTCCTCACAGCCATCTGACCTTTTTTTTTTTTTTTGCTTCTTGGGTCAGGGTCTGTTTTCAACCTCCAGTCATTCACTGGGGTTGTAACTCTGCAAACTGGGTCTGTGCATTAGAGCTGTGCTCACTGCACTTGCTTAAACCAGAAGAAAAGGTGGAGACAGCAAAAAGATACATTGACAACTTCTCCTCACAGAAAGAGGAGCAGAACTCTGGTTTCCATGAGGGATTAAGTAGAAAAAATCACAAACATTCAACAGCTCTACAGCTGGTTATATAGTTGTGATTAGTTTCTGATAAGCAGAGCCTTTACTCTAACATTTACTAGCATTTACTCTATCATTTACTAGCATTTATTCTAGTTTCAGTGCACTTCAAATGCAACCCTCTTGGTTCACTTCTTTCTAACATTATAAATCAAGATTTACACCACTAAAGTGTTCATTTTCAGATTGACTACCCCTGCTAAATATTTCTAGTGGAAGTGGAGGTATTTGATAGAGTTTTTGCACATACAGATAATAGGATTGTTTTTTCTTTTGTTATGTTCGATGAACAATTTCAAAGGATTTAGAGGATACATTTTAAAGCAGAATCTGAGATCTATTCTTCATCGTTTGGGTAAAATTTTAAAAAGTTGATACTATCCAAACAAGGATATAATATCCAAACAAGGATATAATATCCAAAAAAGGATATAATAAAATCTCTACAATATCACAAATTATGCAGTAATTTACAACCAAAATAGATGCTGATTTCTCTGGTGGGAATTTCCAAGGCTTTTCCTCATGGGCTGGGCTATATTATGCTGCAGCTTTTCCAGGTATTTGGTCAACTCCTACACAGGACAGCACATAAGGTCACAGAATGGCCAGCTTAATCACTCTCTACAACTGCCTAAACAGAGGTTGGAGTGAGGGGCTGCTCAGTCTTTTCTCCAATTTGACAAGTGATTAGACAAGAGGAAACAGCCTCAAGATGCACCAGGAGAGGCTTAAACTGATATTAGGAAAAATTGCTTCACCGAAACTATAGTGAGGCACTGAGCCCAGGGAAGTGGTTGTCCCTGGAGAAATTTAAAAATGTGTGGATGTGGCATTTGGGGACATGGTATAGTGGTAGACTTGGTAGATTAATGGTTGGACTCAATGATCTTAAAGGGCTTTTCTAACCAGAAGTATTCTGTGATTCTGCGATTTACTAACCAAACAATTTTCTTATGAAATTTAATCCCAGTTGGTAGAAAAGGTTCTATTTATTTCTCACTCATCCCTTTAAGCAAACATTTTCTACTTTTTAATAACTTGTAGAAACTATATGAAATAACGTTTTAAATAAGGGAAATCAACTTTACATCATATATCCCTGTTTTCCTCTTTCCATTTTCAGCATCTTCTCTCACTGATGAGGAAGGTTAGTACTAAAAATTCTGTTAATAGTTGTCAAATCAATCATGGTTTTCACTGCTAGAGTTATTCTAGAAAGAAGCAACACACTTTAGAAGAAATCAGAGAAGGGCTGAATGAGATAATGTAAAATCACTTATACAGACACTCTGGAGATGGAACCCCGTTTAATATTTAATATAGTCATTAACCTGAGAGTGGAAGGAAGAGGGTAATGGATGGCCTATTGCTTTTACCTACAGGACAATTTTCTGAAGCAAACTGTCTCTCCTGGGGCGAGGATCACACATGCTGAAAATCTATAAAGAGGGTCACAGATGAAAGGAGACTGAGCAGATTCAAAATTCCCATGTGAGCACAGTGGAAACTGCAGACAGACCAGGTGGTGAAACTTGTCACACTACACACAGCCATGGGCCGTTGCCATCCAAATGCCCAATTAGTTTATTATGGCAACAGACACACCATGCTGGTCAAATAACCAGCACATCTGCAGAAACTACAGAAAATAATCAATTATTGAAGAAAGCTATCCACAAGTAACATTACTCTTACCCTATCTTGTTCTTCTCTTTCTTTCTTTTTTTTTTCTTCTGTCTAGATGTCCAGCTGTTAGAGATTACCCTAGAGAGCCAGAAATCCATGAACTATATTTAGATATGAGAAACATGGAGGGAAGGGGAGGAGAGGAGGAGCATTGATGAGGGAGAAGGCATTAAGTTTGGTTGATTGGCTGATCTGGTATGCATTTTTGGGGTTTTTTTTTAAGAAAAAGACTAAAAGCACATTAAACATTTCCCGATGACCTTCAAAATACTGTAGATATTTCCTATGTGGAAACAGCACAGCATACAGTATGTTTTTATGCAGTGTAGCATAATATAGGTCTATATATATATGTAGGTCATAATAGACGATTTCTGACCTGGAGGAGAATGAAATTTTTCAGCAACAGGAGTGTCACATCTTTAAAAAAAAATGCAGAAATGGAGGTTTGGGGTGCTAATATTTTATTGACTTTTACCACAATATTTTATATTGTACTAACTCTATGAAATAGAGCTGGTTTCTTCCTTTAGGGACTTCCTGCTATAGGGAACAAATGCACAAAAGTCAAGGTCATTCTTGGTCTTGAATTCTTATTCATTATTTTTCAATGAATGGATTAGTTTGCTAAGCATTAAAAAAACCATAATTTTTTCTCTACAAGAGAAAGTCTAGTTTTCTAAGAATTATCTCTTCCTGAAGAAGTTTATCTTCCACAGAATCAAAGACCAAGGTCCTACATTTTAAAATCTCATTACTTAAGAAGCCTAATTTTAAAAAAATTATTTCCAGAAATGAGAAGAATGTTAATGTAAGCTTTCAAGAGAAGCAGCAAAACAATTTCTGATATGCCTGAGAATCCAACAAAGGAAAATGCTAAGATGGATCTGATCTACCTGTTCCTTCACATCCGAAATCTAGCCTGTAGGCAACTCTGAGATGTTCCTATGACTTTGTTCTCAAAGATTCTGGTACAGCCATGCCTCTACAATTCACTGTTCTTTCAGCTTTTGTGGTTTCCAGATTACACTGTTTACTGTTTTAGGTAATAAGAACAGCATGTTGAGCCACAGCAATAGAAAAACTATAAATCATTAAATAACCTTAAGAAATTATGGATGAACTCAGACATTTTTTTCTAATGGTTTAGTGAATCTAAAGTGGAAAATAGCTATATTTCTGTACCTGTAATTTCTGTCCACATATGAAAAATGCTAAAAGAGGCATAGGTCAGACCCAGAGGGAAAGTGGTCTTTACCATGAAAGAATTTCGTATAGTAATAATTAAAGCTGAATTTTATCACTAAAACATGCTTTAAGGTCAACTGTGTTATCCATAATTATGGTAAGCAATGGGGATGTTAAGAGGAAATACTGAACTCTTAGTACGTGGGGGAGGGGTAGGGAGGCTATTTTAAAGCATGAAAACCAAAACAATACTGTTTACGTGTCCTTTTCTTGAAGTTCCACTTGAACATGATAATTGCTCTTAATCCTGATAAAGCAGCAGAACTTTATAGCTCACACAGCTCTCCTCATCACGTTTCTCAGTTCATGGTCAGCTTTGGGATGTGTGAGCATACGGTATAGTGCCAGGAAGCTTTTGTGGGTTTGGGATAGAGACAAGAACATAGATGTTTCAAATTAAAAGGTAAAACAGCGTGGTTAATATTATATTTCATTTTAAAACTAAAAGGAGATTATATACAGACAGGTAGAAAATATTTGTAGGATTTTTAAGAATCGTGGATGCCACGGACCCTGATAGGATGTACCCATGAGTGCTGAGGCTGTCTTATGTCACAGTGACACCACTTTTGAAGTGTCACTGATTGGGACAAATATCCATACACCCCAGGTCTCAGTACTGGGTTTGGTACCATTCAGCATCTTTATCCATGATCTGGACAACAGGTCAGTTTGATGATGATACAAAGATGGGAGGAGCAGTGATGTGCAGAGGGTCATGCTGCCATCCAGAAGGACCTCAACAGTCTGAAGAAATGGGTTGATAGAAACCTCAGGCAGTTTAACAAGAAGAAGTACAAAGTCTTGTACCTGGGGACAAACAGCCCCAGACATCAATTTATGCTGGGGATAACCCTGGGAAGTAATTTGTGGGAAAAGGACCTGGGGATCCTGGCTGATACCAAGCTGGCTATGAGCAGGCAAAGTATCCTTGCTGCAAAAAGACGTAGTGGTATCCTGGTTTGCATTAGACAAAGTATTGCCAACAGGTCAAGGGAGGTGATCCTTCCCCTCTGTTCTGT
Organism: Ploceus nigricollis; assembly: GCA_013399945.1. Lineage (NCBI taxonomy): Eukaryota > Metazoa > Chordata > Aves > Passeriformes > Ploceidae > Ploceus > Ploceus nigricollis. The sequence goes on along the minus strand of VXBC01002446.1, from coordinate 465,186 downwards.
GCTGGTGAGTGCACACCTGGAGTGCTGTGGCCAGTTCTGAGGTCCTTAGCCCAGGAGAGATACAGAGCTACTGGAGAGAGTCCAGAGAAGGGCCATTAAGATGATGAAAGACCTTCACATAGGAGGAAAGGCTGAAAGAACTGGGACTGTTCAGCCTGGAGAAGAGGAGGCTCAGAGAGGACCTTATCAATGGCTGTAAATACCTGCAGAGAGGGACGAAAGAGGGTGGAGCCAGGGCCATTTCAGTGGTGCCCAGGGACAGAACCAGAGCCAATGGGCACACACTGCAACAAAGGAGGTTCCATCTGAACATCAGGATACACTTTATTATTATGAGGGTGGCTGAGGATTGGCCCAGTTTTCCTATAGGTGTTGCAGCCCTGCTTGGATATATTTAAAATCCATCTGGACACAGTCCTGGGCAACCAGCAATAAGTGGCAGTACTTGAGCTGGGGGGTTGGACGAGACAGCCTCCTGAGGTCTCTCCCCACCTCAACCATTCTGCAATTCTGAGAATAACCACTTTTGTTCAGAAAGGGATGCAGGACTTCTGCTTTGATTTCTCTAAAATCACACTTATGTCCTTCAATGGTTATCATATTACCCAGTTAGGTAAAATATATGCTGGATTTGATTCTTGATCAGGAATGCAAATTAAAAAAGAAAAACGTAGGAAGTGAATATTCTTAATTACCCCTGATATTATCAGCATGGAATGACACACAGGCTGGCATTGCTCATATGTCAACAAAGGAGCCCAGTCACTTCAGGGAGGAGGACTAGATGCACAATTAATAAAAATCATGTGTGCAGTGAATCACCTATGTCAGTGGACAGGACAGCAGTCGTTGTTTCAGTGTTCAGTCACCAGTGGCTAGGCTAAGAATGTGTTCTGTGAAATAGCCTTTATAATTTTTCCAGTCCAAGGACAGTTCAGTAGAGGTGTCTTTAAAAAGCTTAAGTATAATCAGTAGTTCATTTTCCAAGAAACCTATCTGGTTTTCTTACCATATTTTTCAAGGCTAGTAGTCCTCATGGTTAAAATCCAACATCACAAATATATTTCCTTTTCTCTTACAACAGAGTTCATAACACAATATCCATGAAGTTTTCAATATTGGCATTTATTTACAACATTTCCAGAGATGTTGGAATGTCTTGATATCATGAATTGCAGCTCATATTGCATAACCCAAAGATAAAAAAGCAGAAGTAATTAAAAATATAAAGTTAAAGTAAGGATTATGCTACTAGTAATTCTTTTCTTTTATTTATAATTAGGACAATATAATCCAATCAATATTTTCCCAAGCAGAAAAATCAAATCACTTAATTAAAATCAACCCTTATTTTATCACAAAAAAATTAATAACAATTGACCATTTTTAATAACAGCACAAGTTTCCCTTGTATTATTTTTATCAACAGCAACATCTGTCATTTTCACTCGTACATGCTAGCAAAGAATTAATCTGGTGATCTTATGTTCTTATATGAATATTAACAATTTAAATTGCTTGCGTTGCTACAACAATAGGTTTTCCATGGATAATTCAAGTCAGTAACTATGCACTTTTCTTCCCAAATAAAACTTGACATTTAGATAAAAAGTATTGCATCCTTCTTTTGGCCAGTGGCGCTATTAATCTAAGATGTGATGCATTGAATATAGAAAATGAAAGTATTGGTAGAGAGGATGTTAAATTACCTGTAGGTGCAAAAATAACAATTATGAAAAAAAGCATATAAGTTTTCCACTATTACTTGATAATTGTTTTTCCAAGAGACATTTTTATCTCTATACTGTAAATAAGTATGACATATATAAAAGCATGTCTAAACTAGAGTAAATACTTATTTTTTTGTTTTTCAATAAAGCACCTCTAAACAGGTGGTGTAAATAAATTTTGAATAAGCACAAGAAAACCATAATTAAAGTATCCTCACTGGCGCTCTAAAAATAATCCTATGGTGCAATGAAATGACACAAGGAAAAAGGATACTAAACATTGAGCTAAGGGTAATCTTAGTAAATTCACTTTTGAACTCACATTTCCTATGTGGTAGGAAAGAGCTCAAGGTTCTGATTATAAGTGTTTAAGCACCTGTCTAATTCCTTTGAAGCCAAAGGGAGTTGAACACGTGTTCCTGAAGGCAAAACAGGCACACACATGCACTCAGACAGCTCAGAGCCTGTATGGACACATTCCTGTTCATCTTCTAGAGCACTGCTGAGACAACAGTGTGATGGACACTCAGCCTGAAGAAGCTGTCTGCATTCACAAAGTAGCACTAGGGTATTTCATGCATGCTCCCTCTATGGGATTTGCATACACACGTCGAGGGATTTTAGGGATAATACTAGATCCCCAAGCCCAAGTATAGGCCAGACATGTAATATTTAAGCCCTTATAGTAATCACATACATCTGGGTTCCTCTATGTCATGCTGTACTTTGCAACTCCCTTCATTGTAATAACAAGCCCAGTGTACCCCCTTGTCCATCCCTGACACTGATGCACCAGCAGGCTCATCCTAGCAATATTAGCAACACAGGGGAAATATACAAGATAGAGTAGGAAAAAACAGCAAGAAGCTAGTTCCCACACAACTACATCCTCTTGTGCAGATAACCTTGTAATTATCTGATTACTTCATCTCTTAAGTTTGAGCACCAGCCTTGCACCTCATCCCAGGCACACTAAACAGTATTCCTGCACAATGGCACCCTTGTGGGAAATCACATCTCGACCTTTTGTATCTCCACAGCTCCAGACTCATAGCTGCACGAAGCTACAAATGTCCAAGAACAAAAAGCCAATTTGTCTGTGTTCTGAAACAAAGGGAGACTGATTGCATCAGTCCTATTTCTACATCTAAACTCAATCCTGAATTGATCAGGTATTAGCCTTTGGAAAACATCTATACCAGACATGAACAGAACCTGCAGAGCAACAATCGTATGAGGAAGCCCATTGTTGTGGAGTGTAAAAAACCCTCTGCTGCGTGGTCTACTTCTCTTGCTCATCTGTGACATCCTAAACATCAGCACATCCCTAAAGCAGGGAAGTCAATTGCACCAGAAGGCTGATAAGAGACTCTGATCCAGTATTTGCCAGGGAGGTTTGAAAGCATTCTTTGATTCTACTCTGATTCAAAAAAAAAAATCAAATTACAAGTATTTATGCACAGTTAGACCAGTTTTAGAGGGCAAGGACAAAGGCAAAACATCTGCATATTTCAGAGTTCAGATATATCTTTCCTTGTGCTACTCTTGCAATATACTGCATGGATACTGATAAGGTGAGGAAGACTACTTGTTTTGTTTTGTTGTCTAGAGGGAAAGCTTGCTTCACCTGGGAAGATAATTGTTTTCTCCTGGTACCCACACAGTAAACACTTGTAACCAAAACACACAGAGCACTCTAATGCATGCAAAGGAGTTGAGAATCCAAAAGCTGTACCAAACAAAAGGCATTTTTTCTTTGCATTCCACCTTCATCTTTCTGCCTCACCCTGAGGGAAGCTGATTCTGTTCATAACAGGAAGGAGGAAAGACATTTCCAAGGTCTCTGCCATCTGTTTGCCATTCTTCTATTACATCATAGCATACAAAATTGTTCGACCATGACCAATGCCTAGAGATTTTTCAGATACCACTTCCCTTCTTACTCCCCTGATGAGTCAAGTGTAGCTGCCCTATCTAACATCCTTCTTCCATTCTTACATCTTTTGTCCATTCTCTTCCAGCATGTGAACCTTACCACCTACTCCCATAAAAAGCTGCTGCTAGGTCCACCTAGGTGCTGTAGGGGGAATTTCATTTCTGCAGGTTTTCACAGGTATCGATTTATGCTAACAGATACATATTATCCGCTGTAAAAGAAAATTACTGTTTTCATTACTAAGAAAACACTTTCCTGTTGTCAAAAGAAAGCAGAAATGATGTCCTTGCATTAAAAGGCTTTTAGGAAGAAAATAGGCATTGAAATAGGCATTGAACTCCTGCTTGCAGTCTACTTCTTATGAGACTTTTTGTTCTTTCAAGTATGAAAAGGCCATACTTCCTTCATGCCTACTGAGATTAAATGAAGCCTGTATCTAGAGAATATATTCACATTGTACACCTTATTTCAACAGGGCAAACTCAATTTAGCCACAATGCTTTTAAAGGCATGGGATGGGCCTCCATTCCTGGAACCATCTAAAATCATACACATTCAGGCTTTCTTGTGGCCTCTCCAGAAAAGGAAGACAAGTATGAAAACACAGATTACTCTCAGCCCTTAAAATAGAAAAAAGTTGTGATTATACCAACATAGTAAAGAAGAATCTGCCATTTTATTGCATGGTTTCTTTCATGTTGGAGGTGCTGGCAAACCAATTCTACCATCTTCATGTTCAAGGTAAGTAATAATATCTATGACTTGTCCCTCAAATATGTACTTACATTCAAGTCCAAGGGAAGATAGAGAGGATATTAAGATGGCATTAGGGATGAGACTTGGCCCTAAGAATGTATCATATTTCTCCTGCTTCTTCTGTTTCCCCTCATCTAGGCAATGCTTAAGAGCTTCAATGCATTGTGAGCCCTTCCAAGCTTTCCTTCCACCATCTGCAGAATGGGACAACCATGCTTCTTGGGAGCAGATGAACAGGCTCCAACAAGGATACATGGTGTTTTCTTACAGGTTGAGAGGTGGCAAACATTCCTTGGGTTCCCCACTTTTAGGAGACCTGCCTGTAAGTCAACACAGTCTGCTTCAGAAAGTGTCTCAGTGGAAGCCTGCTGGCTCCTGAGAGGGACTGGCAGCCTCCCTGGGGGGCCATCCTGAGGAAAGGAAGCCTGGCTGCTCTATGACATAGATGGGGATAGAGGCTTAACTGTAGGTGCACTTAGTGGCTGGTGGTCTGTGGTCTCTTTTCTGACCACCCTGTCTGGACTAGCAAACTGATTTTTAACTGATAGAGTCTAGTGAATGAAAAGCCTACTGATACCTTGAGGTTTCACTTTGCAGTTCACACACTTCCCAATTGGAAGTGTCTGCCACTGAGTAGCTGACAGTGTTCTTCAGTGTTTTTTCATCTTCTTTCAGTCTTCCTCCCAGATCCAAAGATGATTCTGCTGACCTTACTGTGGAGTCCTAGATATGTAAGTTGTGCCTATGATAAGAAAACAGACAAAAAAAAAAAAAAAAAAAAAAAAAAAAACCAAGCAAAGCACATGAACAACACCACCACCACAAACCTGTGTCCCCCAACTCTATCCATAGCAATAATTATGTGGAAAAAAAGCTCTGTGTTCTCCAGTACCAGATAATTTTGCACAGCTGAAGCACAGCTTCAAGTTTGCTCTTAATCATTATGCTATGAAGAGTGGAAAGAGTGACAGCAGGTTAAGGTTGGCTATTAGTATCATGACCCTCACATTTATCTCATTCAACTTAGGTGACAAGCCAAACCTAAGTTAGTTGTCCAGGCTACCTCAAAAATCAGCACTCAGAGAATAACTCCTTTCTCTGGATTATTCACCTCTGGCACCAAACTTGGTATAGACTCTAACTTGTGGGTACTTGAAGTTAAAGATGAAGAAAGCCCTCAATGTTCTATTCAAAATTTTCTGACAAAATTCTTATTAGCTGAAATAGAGTTCTGGAGAATTGTACTACTTTAATACGATACAGAATACTCTGGATCATTGGATTGGTGTACCAAAACTGGAGTAAAACCCACAGTCAAATAAAAAGACAAGGGATTCTTTAAACCCATCTCAATTTGAATTGAACTATCAACTTTCATTCCTAATGGGGCCCTATCTGAATTGTCCCAGTTCTGCCATTTACACCAACCTCTCCTGGGATTTTATTACTCATTGACAGCGCCATATCTGCTGAGACATGGTTTAAGGATACCAAGAAGTATGTAGTAATATTCCTTACACCCTTGCATAACAGTGATGTGGTAGCAGCCTCCAAGAACCAATTCTAATGTAAATCTCCAGACAAATGCTCCTCAACAGTGTAAAATACAGAGCACAAAATGCATTCAGATGCATTGCAGAAACCAAGTGATAGAGTATATTAATAAAAACACTCTGGACAACAAATATTCTGCCATTTCAATAATGTTTTGTCATTACACCAAAAGGGTTCAATCTGGATATTAAGAGCTTGAAAAAAATACATCCTGTTTAATATAATCTTTTGTTAGACAAGTTAATTAAGGTAAAGAAATGCAGTCTAGCAATTGTATTCTTTATAAACAGTATAATAGAATAACTGCTGAACTTCTGTAAATCATATTCTTTTCAGCAAACACACACACAAAGACTAAAGCTAAGCCTATTCTGACAAATTCCTCATCATGTTGAAGTTCAACAAAAATAAGTAGGAAGAAGATGGCAAGCACTCCACTAATGCTATCCAGAATGGATATGAAGACCATGCTATATAGCCAATCAATCTAACATGTAAGAACAGAAAGATAATTAACTTCAAATTAATGGCTGGTAAAGAATTAGGTACACAATAAGCCAACTTCTCAGCTATGCAAATTGGCACAAATGTAGGACCTGGTCTGCTCTACGCCTCATAAATCATTGCAATTACAGACAGTAAGACTAGAAAACAACATCCAAAGGTTGGTTCATTTACCCCCTGTCCAAAGGTGGGATCATTTGTACTGACATCATTCCTCACAAAAGCTTGTCCTGTCTATTTAAGAAACACCCAGGAATGTGAAGTTTATAACTCGTCAGCAGTCTGCTCCTATTCTTAACTGTGAGAATATTTTTTTCTCAATATCTGATCTAAGTCTTACCTGCTGCAATGAAACCCTCCTTGTCCTACAAACATCAAGAGAGAGATTATTGACTTCTGTATCACAGCCATATTTTACATATCTTTCTGTCTTTTTCTTTCTTTTTCTCTAAACCATCTGAGATATTCTTTCTGAATCAGACATGGTTTATATATTCTTTTTTCTCTACCCCCCGATCTCTCTCACTAAATTCTTAACCACAGAGAAGTATTACTACAATTACAGAATACATTGTAACCACTGCATAGCTAAGTCTGTACTCTATAAAGGTACAAGCCCTTGAATTGCCAGAAGGTTCTCACACATTTTGAACAGAAATACATGGATAAATAAATCTGAGAATCTGGACCTCAGCATCTCCTGATAGCAAGTATCCATGAATCTCATTCTTCTGTTTCTCAAGATTGAAATTCACCCAATAATGCCAACTCTCTCTATGAGAGTGAGTTTATACATAGGAATGTGCACAAAAAGATATAACTATTTTTTTCCCCAAATAGGATAGAAATGGGTTTGTGCTCATATATTCTGATCTGCTTTGATACTCTTTTTTTCATGAAGGGGTTCGTTTCCTTACTAGAGACCTTAAAATTCTTTCAAGTAACACATCATTGCCTGCTGATTCTGATGATGAATTTTAACAGGGTGAATTTAATCCTGGAAAAACAGACATTTGAATTCTGATACTTGCTATGTGATAGGAATATATAATCCCTCATAATCTCAGTCTGTCATAGTGTAGTAGCAAGGAAATTAAAAGAACCTGCTAATTATACTTATTCAATAGTGCAGTGTTAAACCATTGCCTTTGCAGAATCATCTCAGCCACTACTTTCCCTCAAAAATGGAATTTATTAATTGATCATCTGAATTCTCTTATTGCTAGACATTACCAACTTTTCTTTGTGAATTTGTTTTTTATTTTGCATTAGATTTTGCTGCAGCTCTAGCAATGACATATATCCTTCCTGCTTTAAACAAGTGATCAAGATAACTACTTTGTTGACATCACTGTTCTCAGAAATACACATTGATAGTAAAGTCCTGCTTTGATTACCAGGCCACTCTGGATTTTGTTGGGGGTGCGGCGAAGGAATGCTGCAAGCCTCCCCTGAAACCGTTTTTTTCACAAACACCATTTCTTGGCAAAGTTTGCCAGGCCTACTCCTTTTGTTTTACCTACTAGCTATTGTTCATTGTAGTGCTAACTTTTCACCTCAGTTACCACATCATCGTACACATTTTAGGATGCCTTTAATAATTCCCATCAATCTCCTTTTATTGACTAAAGTAACCTCATGTATCATCCTAACCTTCAGCAATTAAAGTCAGGGTGAATGCTTCAAATGCAGCATATTTCTCCTGGTCTGGCTATGTTGATCTTTTAACAGAGCACAGCAACATTAGCTCAGACCCTGAAAACAGTGAACATTTACTCAGATGTAGTGTTGTGCTTATTCAATTCACACTTCAGGGTGGGCCTGTGCAATACCAGCTCTGTGTGGAGCTGCATTCAGAGATGTAGATATTCTCTGGTATATTTCACTTTAGCCAGAGGAGTATCCTCCATTCAGCTCCAGATTCTGTTAATGCATCACTATGCATCTAAACTGTCTTTTGGCAGTTCTGAGGGAACAAGATACCATCACAATCCTTCCTATATTCATGTCCTGATTCCCTTGGGAAACTGGAAGGGTTCCAACAGGGAAAGAAAGTGCAAAGGTTAGAAGTTATGCATTGCATGCTTCTAGGTTTCCCAGACTTTAACAATGAAGTACTGGGACTGCAGGAGAAATTCTCTCATAAGCATAATTTATTCCTGTGTTCTTTTGAGTAGTTGTCTTTTCCATATGAATCTTCATTAAGAATGTTTCTCACTGAAAACACCTCAGCAGTATTTTTATATGCCAGTGCATTTCATTGCTATCTTTGCTTGAAATATTCTTTTTATATTCATCTTACCAAGAATAGCCATTGCAAGCACACACACCCCCCACAAAAAATAGAAAAACTCATTTTTCCTAAGACTCTGGGCTTCTGCATTTGCACCTTTTTTTCTGAGTTTTTTTTTCTTTTCATTTCCTTACTTTTGAGGCAGAAGGAACCATAGCAAAAGGCTTGTCTCAGCCCCCATATGAGGTTCCACTGGTTGGATATCCTTGGTATCTCACCCACAGCTTTACTTAAACTTCAATGTTTAGTTCCAAATGTATGTTCTTAACTTGAAGATTAAAAATAAGAGAGAGCCATTGTCTTCCTAAATCATTCAAAATTGTTTTGAACCTTACAATTCTGAATTTCAGATAAACCACTGGAAATGAAGGCTGCAGGACTGAAATTAATTTACTTTACTCTTAGAGTAGAATATGCTCCTGTGATAAAATTGGGTAACACAAATAAAAGAAACTAGTTCACTTTCTCTGAAGGATCTTGCATTCTGGGAGGAAAAAAAAGAGGGTTTTTTTACTGTGGAAATTCAGAATTTCCTCTGAATATACCCAGAGAGACTTTGAACACAAACAGATATTTCAGCGGACACTTTAAAGAGGCACCGATATTTAACTTGTCCAATTAAGATTCAAGTTAAAAACTGAAACCTCCTCGAAGGGATGATGCAATTCGAAAGATAATAGATGAGAAAAGTATGTTAAGACAAGTTGTTATTATTTCTTCTAACTCAGAAATATTCTCTGCACAGCACTGCTGGCTGCAGTGTCCAATGTACTTTCTAAACAAGTTGATTGAATTTCCACCACCTAGTGGATTGGAGGAGAAGGAAAATGGGAGAATGGAAGTTTTGTTCTACAACTCATCAAGGGACATTTTTGTAAATATACTTCAAATTTTCTTTTGGTCGTTTCATGGTAAATACAGAATCACATTCCGGGTTTGCTGAAATATAAACTCCAAAGAGAAGGTTATACCAAACTTTCTGAAAAGGTGAGAGAACTGACCCAGGCAAACAGAGCAGTGTTTAACTACTGGTACTGACTGTGTAAGCCCATAGCTTACCCATAAACACAAGGGGAGTAGAAGTAAGGGTTAAAACATCTATTTCAGTCCTCAAGTGGTTTGTTTCTGCCTTGCCATTCAGGCTGCTTCTATTATCTCACCAAGCCCAAGGGCCAAGCAGGAGAGAAAAAAAGTCTCTTAGCTTCTCTAAGACTTTCTTACTACTACAGACTCAAAAACAATCCCAGCTTTTGTTTCCTTGACAAACCCAATTTTACCCAATATCATTATGTCTTGTTCAAATCCTCCTCACAAAGAAAGTACTTCAAAGCTTCAGAACGAGCACCTAAGACAAGCCTATACTTTGAGGATATATGCTCTAATCCACATTTCTTGAAGTTGGGTAGTCCCAAGGTGGGAAAAATGGAAGAACTGGGGAAGGGCTGGGATCTTGCAAGGCGAGACATTCTGGGCCAATATCTTAACAATTCAGCAACCTTCCCCACCATACGTATTTTTGCCAAAGAAATGTACTGAAACATTAGACTCTGCCTGATACTCTTAAATTGTTTTTCTTTGCTGTGTGAGCTAGTGGAGATTCATGAGTGGCACTGGTGATGAAGCACCTTGACACCTCTGTCCCTGGACACATTTCAGAGAAGCCAGCATACATAATCATGTTTTCAGTGCAGATCCTCTGCAGAAAGATTTGTGAACTTACTGGCTCCATCATGCGTCCTCCAGAGAACACTGCAAGGGAGAAAACACTCCTTGGATTGTTCATGTTTCTAAGCTTATAAACGAAAATATTCCTGTTTTAAAACAAAACCTCTGAGCTCCAAAAGATTCTGCAATTCCTCTGATGACTACATGTGCCTGGCTTGAAATGAATAATCACACCTGTTCTTCATGATAAGAAAATCAACTGAAGTAAATAGATTATACATTGCTTTTGTGTTTTACTGTCAAAGCTGAATTAGAATTTTTTTAACTTGCCAGTATTTTAGAATAATGATGATTTTAGTTACCAGATTGAAACATGGCTGCTACAGTCAGTACCAAGCCTGACTCTGGTTCTTTTTAATTAGTTTGCTATGGTTTTGTGCAAGTCACATAATTTTTGGCTTCAGTTAATCTGCTGTTGGTATTTTGTTACAGGAGAATCAAGTTTGATGGTATATGTGTGCAGGTCATGATAGAGATTTAGAAGATCTTGAAGGAAATCCAAATGTCACAATGTGCCCCAATAAATAGTATTATTAAAATATCGTGTACTCTATTAAACATTATTTAATTAATATTTCTTGCAGATTTTTACGCAAGAGAGGTAGAATCGCTGACTCTTTTTGTGAGAAATCCTTCAAGTGCTGTGTACTTTGCTGAAAGACAAAGTACAGAAGGTCATAATGGTACTTAGGATTACGTTGCTCAGAATGTATACTAGCTGCCATTTCTGCTTGGTGTGACAGGGTTAATGTAGCATCCTACAGGCAGCACGTTTATTAACTACGGTGTGAATGCAATTAATTAAACACAGGAGTCACCTGAATAATGCACGATGTCAACAAATGTGTATATATACATCCAAGTTAGTTCCCCTAGACTCTCTTTGTAGTCACAGAAAAGAAAGCATCTTTAGGAAGTGGTCCATTCTGATATGAGACAGCCAACCAAATCATATCACATAAAGTACAGTCTAAAACTTCCTTCCTGTGTGTCTCCAATAACTACAAAAGGAGCTGCAATGATTAGTCAAACTGCAAACATTGAGACTGTTGTTATCTAAAGGCTGGTGAAGTGAAATCTGCATCAAAAGTTGGGATATGTATACACAGGAACTCAATTCACAGTTCCACCAGAAAAGTATCAAGTTGTCTTTAATAATTTGTTCCATTTCTTCATTTAAATGAAGGTGATAATGAGATTTATTCATTAAGAAGACTTTTGGAGAACTCAGGTGAGAGGAAATGTTTCATCTCAAGCAATAATATGATGACAGGAGAGGGCCGTTTTCACTTATCCTCTGAAAATGTCTGTTTTGGTTTCAACCATGTGTCAAAGATGAAATACTGACTTCAGTGACTTCTTATCAGGTTAACTCTTCTCACTGAACATTTCCTGTTTAATCATATTAAATAAACTCTGAAAATATTAAAAATTGTGATGCATATGATATCATCAAAATTACTTCTTTCTGCCAACCTGTAAATATTGCTTTTTCATAGCATGGGTCCTTTCAGCATAACACAGGCATAAAAAATAAAAGTCTGGATCTAAAGGCAATATATAAATGCTAATGGAGGTGTAGCATCATTTTTATCCCCTTCCAACAAAACTGTCCTAAATTTATATTCACTGAGTAAGACAATGAAGTACAGCAAGAATGAGAGAAGGAATACATAGAACTTCTTACATGACATTGAGCCAGGCCTACAGGTATCCTGACATCTGAGTGTGAAAATCAAAGCATGAAGTTTAGAATGTGTACTAATTAGAGCACTAACAGAAATGTTTTTCACTGTTAAGTACAAGAGAATAAATATGTAAAATAGAATTTTACTACAGACACATTTTATACAACTCCCTTAACTGCCATTAAACTAATAAAACATATTCCTGATTGTGATAATTCCTATGGCTGTCTCACAGTAAACAGCATTTCTCATTTTGGGTGGTATAAGCTGCCACCCAAAATCTAGAACTGTCTGTATGTGAGAGGTGTAAGACTCCAGAATATTGTCAGTTTTGGCCACGGGAGTGCTCAGACGACACATGATACAAGCATTGCATTAAAAAGCAACCCTGTCATTCTTAAGCCATCACAAAGGTTTAGTTGCTAATAAACTACATAACACAGGTATCACTCTGAAATTAAATAGAATACTGGCTGCTCTTCATCAAAGGGAAGTTGCAGTAACTTGAGGAGATGGATTAGCATACAAGGAAGAAAAGAAATCACGTTGAGCTGAGAGCTGATCCCACTGGAACCCACACCAAGGAGAAAATTCCAGGCTGAGTGGGTAGCAAATCTCCAATTGTGTGTGGCTTTTGTTTGCTTGAATTGTTTTGTCTTGGTTTCAGTTGGAAAATATCTACATTGGAAATAAAAGCTTCTGATAAAAACACACCACTTTTAATCTTGTTCTTGTTAGGACAGATTTTTTGCATGATGCAATTCTGGTCAAAAATAGAATGTAAGGAAGAAGAAAATTAATGTCTATTAGGTAGTCACCATGTAAGGTACTCCTCTTAAATATGGAAGACTCAAGTCTCCCATTGTACTGTTGTTGAAGATAATTGAATCTTCTTCAGCTCAGATGAGCTGATTGTTTGAGTTTTGGTTACATTCTGGGCTGAAGTGAAGATAGCTATGAAAAATAGTAAAAGTCTCAGTAATGTGTAGGAAAATAATTTCTGAGAGATAGCTATGAAAAATAGTAAAAGTCTCAGTAATGTGTAGGAAAATAATTTCTGAGTCAGGTTTTCCAGGGCAACAATAATCCTATCATGATAAAACAGCAGGATTAAGTTTTAACTGAGTCTACGGTGCACGCAAATTTTCCTGAATAAGTCAAAAACCTCTCCTCTTTCACATGTCAGGACTACAGCACGCTTGCTCATCTGGGCTAAAAGACATGAATCCAGATAGATGCTGGGACATGGAGGCATTGTATTGCAGTGGGGAATGTGTGTGTGTGTCCCTTGCAAAATCAGATCATCCCATCAGTATTATTTTCTGTCATAAATTGTTTAGGCTTATGGTAATTTCTACCCTTTCCCCAGAAGTAAGGAGGAGTTAAAGAACTGCAATCTTTTTTAATCCTGTGGGATCCACAATCTCACACATTTTCAACTATAATATGGATGTGTTCACCTCTTCCCCTTGCACCTAAAAAAATCTGGATGGACATTAAATAATTAAATTGTGTGCATTAAATTGAAATTAATATTGCCTTTGGTAATTGGGAACAATTCTTCTTTTTGAATAGAACTAAAAATATATGTTGAGCAACAAGTGAAAAAAAATTCGTAAGTGAAACAGATGAAAATCATCCTTTCTTCTTTACTTGTCATAATAAGCAAATTTTTAGGGGGTGTACCAGTCTGACTTTATTAAACAGTGAGTCTGACCCTTTTTTTTTTTTTCCACAGTTATCTTTTAAAATTTGTTTTGAAAAGTGACTATATAATAGGGAGACATATGGAAATATGTGTATTATTATTATTATTACTACTATATTACTGAAAATATTTTATCCATACTTACACTAGAAATAAAATTAGAAATCCTCCACTAAGGGAAAAATAGGGAAGAATGAAGCAGGAAAAGAGCTGCATTTTATCCAGGCATGCAACCAGTAAACCACACTCCATTTTCACGATACTCTCCTCTGAGAGCCTGTTGTCATGTTTGTGCTCACATGTACTGGTTTCCATTAGATCTTTCTGGAGACACACAACACTTAAGATCCATATATAAAAGGCCACTAAAGCATTAAGAGCAATAAGGGGCTTACCAGGCAGTTGCAGAACACAAATATCACAACTTGTGTATCAGAGAAATGAAAAGGTGAACATGGTCTAAGAACATACATTGGGAGTTCAGAATTTGGTTTTCTGCCTTTTATGAATTTTCCAAATAGTAAGACCAGACCAAATAGTTCACCTGGTAATCAGAGTTGTGCAGCAGCTCAAGATGAATCTTCAAAAGTTCACAGATCTTCCAAAAAGCAGCTCCAAGCCTCAGGGTCAAAGATGTATTAAGAGATAAGACAGCCCCCAAAGGTGGAAATGACATTTTTCCAACAGCTTTTAAGGCAATTTGGACAGATTTCAACATATATACAGTAGAAAGATTGCCCCGGACTTCAGCCTGGACAGGCTGATCCTTTGGAAAGGGAAAAGGGCTAGGGAAGCCTCTTCATCTTTGGCATCTTTACCACCTTCTTTTACAAGCCTTGTCCTTGTTAGGAGACCTTGAGCTGATCAAACATGCTCACCATGTGCGCAGCCAGAATCAGACCCCATGCTTTGGCCTGCTGTGCTGTGGCCACAGGTAGGCTGGCAGCCCAGCTGGGAAAGGCTGGCTCAAGAGCCCAGCTGTGTTTTGGAGCTGACCTCAGAGTCCAGGTCTGCTCTGGGGGCAGCTGACCAAAGAGCAATAACTGACCAAACCTCGGCTCCTTTACGCTGACCCAAAAGGGGCCAAGAGATGAGAGAGCCTAGGAAAGGTTTGAAACAAGTAAGGAAGTAGTTATCTAACATTCAAATCCAGAGTTTAAGCCCAAAGGTGACATGCAATGCAAATGCAGCTGTAATATTGTGAATCCTAAGATTTTGGATTGTTTAGTGCTAGTCCAACTGTAGTAGATTTTGATGCCAATAGTGTTTAGACATACGCAAATAAATATTTATTGATGGAGTAATTAGAATTACTACAGCTGTAGAAAAGTAAAGAAAGTACAAAAGCCTTTTTGCAAGCCATTGAAAGGTCACTAATTTTGTCTGTCTGGCATAATAAAAAGCAATGTCTGCATCCACAGACTTTATCCCACTTTGCACACACACTTTAATCTACATCTAATGGCAAAATCCCAAAATAAACTGTTGATGAACATTTATATCCTTGTAAAACAACATTAAAATGGCCCCAAGGTACTTCAAAGTCAAAGAGTTAAAGAGGTACCAAATTCACTACTTTGAGTCCATTGTTGCCAAAATACTAACAGAGGGAGGACAAAACAATTTTCATTTCATGATGAATTGATAATGTGACCACAAACAACTCACAAACATTGAATTCTCCTTCCAAAATAGACAACTGCCTAAAGATGTGATTCGGTCCAAAGGATATCTCAGTTTGTTCATAAATATTCATGGTTAAAAAGTAAGGAGCAAAATAAAAATACATGGTCAACAACATATTTGCTAAATGTGTGCCCATTTCATTTAATTATTTGATTTTGTGTTGATTTATTCTTTTTATGAAAAACAAATCATGATTAAAAAGTCAGTACATTTCACTCTTTCTGACAAAAAAATCACATCTTTCCCTTTTTATGTTGCACACTACTTCATTCTTCATGGATTTAGGTATTTTTCTGTTACAGTGTTTAAAAGTTGACAAAGTTTTCTCTTGTTTAGAGAAAAGTGAAACACTTCACTCAGTTTTTTTTGTTTTATTTAAAATTTCAACAGGTTCCCACTGCATTTTAATGTGGAATTTGTTATTTTTGCTGTATTTTCATGTTAAACTATCCAGGTTTATTGGCCAATTTCTAAATCTTTAATAGTAGTTCTAATGGCATCACTTTTTGCAAATTAGAAAAAAAATAAATTGGAATGCCATCTTAAATTACATAAATCCAGGGTTTATTCATGGTTCTAAAGAAATTTAAGATTTGATAGTTAAGATAGGTTCTAGATAATTCATTTGACCAAATGATCAAACAGTCTTGGGATTCCAATAACATAAAAATGTGATTTTTAACTGTCTAAACATTCACTTCACTGTTTTAATTTCTTTAGGGGAGTTGGAAAATCTCTCAGAGATTATCTGTGTGAATCAAGTTGTTTAAAGGAAAATGGCATTCTATTTCTACAGGGATTTTAAGATTTTCCATTTGGCTTATAATTAAAATGAAAAGCAGAAGTGCTCTCTTTGTTCAGAGCAAATTTCAAAACCATTAGCATAAAAAGAAGTAAAGATGTTTCTATTTCTAGTGAAATAAAACATTTTAACATCTGAAGTGAATTTAGTATTTCACAATAGTGTTAAAAATCATATTGACATTGTAAGACAAAATAGTTTTATTTGGATGCACATTTTTAAAAATCCTCTAATCAGATTGATTGAAAAAATGGGAAAATAGCAGAACTGGTGGGTTTTTTCATATTAATATATATATATTTCCAATTTGTGTGTGTGTGAAGAGGTTTTGAGTAGTTCTGTTGCCTAACTTTCAAGAACAAACAGTATCTAAGGTCATCACATTCTCAGCTTGAAAAACCTACTACACTCTCCATGTTTAACTACAGCCTGCTCAGCAAACTTGTGCCTACCAGCAAAGAGAAAGTGTCATTTTCAAGGGCACCACAAAGGACAGAATACTGAAGAGCATGTTGAGGAATTCCAACAACTTTAAAGAGACAAGAAATGATCAATCCTTTCCCTCCACACATTTCTTCTCTGTATGCCAGGCACTTTCCTTTGAATGCAAAAGAGCTTAAAGGTGGAACTTCTGGATAGACACCAAGGGTTATAAACCTTGCAGTTCGAAGAGTTTTCAATTAAGCACTTCCTTTGCCTCCAATACCTGGCCTTTCATTTTTTTATTTTTAAGAAAAATTCTAATCTATGAAATGAAAATTACTTACAGCGCAAGTGTTTTGGATTTTTTTTCAGGAGGAAGTCTGTTTTCACAAAAAATAAATATTACAAAGAAAAATAGATATAAACAAAGTAAAATGCCATGTATTTGGTCTGAATGACTATAAACAACTATGTGTTTAAACCATATTCTAAATTATAGGTGAAAAATTTAAAATATTAGGAAATAAAGTGAGGGTTTTGAATTAAATATTGAGTTAAAAGGAGAAATAATTAAAGATTTACAGCAAATCAAAAAATGAAAGTTGTTTTTCCACTGTTATGTAGTTATCTATTGAACCCACTGAACCTTAATCATCACACAAAATGAAATTTCTTTAACACATAGAAAACATTGTGAAAAATGTTATTCTTTCAGCAATTTGCTTGTAGGTTACAAAGTTTAAAAAGTCCTAAACCACACAAAAAAAACCCAACAAAACCCACCTTGGGCTAAAAAAACCAAACCCAGGTATTAATACAACAGCCACCACAGTCTGGCCTACCATCCCCAGTGCTTTGGATGTGTGGATTTGTTTCTCCAAATAGACCTGAAAGACTTTTCTACCCAGCACTACAGCAGAAATTCTGCACATAGACCAATTTCAATATATTTTAAGATTAAAGGCATCATGCTCTGGGCAAGACTCCTTAGATTTTTGCTTCTGTATTATTATTTGGAAACACTTTTTCCTCATCAGCATATATAGAAAGCCATAGAAATTGAATGGTGTTTTTCAAGTACCCTGTGACGTGCACATTCATCCCAGACATCACGCCTCAGTTGGGATTCTCCATGGGATATCCCTTTTCATTGTACCATATTGCACAATTTATGTCTATACTTTCTTTTCTCCTGGATTCTCTTGAGCTTGATGTTTTTCCTGGGCCACCAAAATTGAATCAAGTTATTAATATTATGCCTGCTTTAGGTATCCACTGATGAATATTGTTTAAAGAATTCCATGTTAAGGCAGCAGCAATTCTCCATTTGCTTTACACAATGCTTTGCAATGACCTATGTGGTTCAGAACCTTATGGTAAGTCTCAGGCACAGAAGGGCACTGGGCTCAAGTAGAGAAGGGAGTCTCTGTAATTTAAGCCCTGGCAGCTGGCAACATCTTACACACTAAATTAAAGTACTTTACAGTGATGCATCAAGCAGATCCAAGGGCAGAATCTGGCCCTGTAAAAACAATTGTTTTGAGAGCTAGAAGATGATGTCTGCAATTGTTTCCTCATCTTAAAGATGGAGAGACATTCTGCTTTCCCAGCATTTTGTGGTTTTATGAAAGCCATCAGTATTAGATAAATCAAACTGCATTCACTACAAGCACCCCTGGATAACTTGCTTATTTCCACAGCTTCCAGTCTGATTTGCTGGGGAAGGTCTGCCAGCCCAGCCTGTTCCATAGCCTTCCCCGTGAGTCATAACACAGCAGCTCCAGATGGAAGACAGGGCAAACATCTCCCTCCAGAGTTATCACCAACTCAGTTCCCATCAATCAACCAGCAGCTGGGACTGAAGAAACGTTCCCTGCTTTGCCTGGCTCGTTTATGCCAAAGACTCAGCACGTTAGAGCTGTGCTTTCTCTCACATCCAGTCCTTGGGGGTGAAAAAGTCTGAAGACTCTCACAGATTTCCCATGCGGCTACTCAGCCTACCACCTTCAAGAATCATGTCAAATTTAGTGAACAAAAGAGATTTTGTCTTAGCACTTTGGTTTGGTGTTTTTAATTCAGGGAATGAATCTTCCTGGCTTACAGGTCAGATCTTGTCAGCCTCCATCCAAGAGACAGAGGAGCATTACATGTACTATTCTAAAGGCACAGGAGCAAGTGATTGGCAAGCCAAAGGCACATCTGGGTTAACGTGTGGGAAGCATGCACACTGAGTAAATGTGACTGCTCATGCCCATTCTGCAGTTGGTAGAAGTAGTAGGAGTTGGCTGGTGAACTGCAGTAATGGTGGGAATCCAGTTTTTGCTCTGTAGTAGCAGACATGGCAGGAGGTGGCTGTTCCTTGAGCCAAGACAAAAATGGAGAGCGAACAGTTGGAGCACTCCAGCAGCAGAGTTTTGGCACGAAGCTCCACACAAATGCTGCCTCTTGCCAGGGTGACCCGCTGCGCGGTGCTCTCAGCCATCACCTGCGTGCGGGGAAGGCTGCAGAAGCTAATACCTTGGGGCATACAAGAGAAACAAAACTGCGTGGCAAACAAATACTTGGGTGAATACTATCCTCTGATCTGTTACAAGCACAAGATGCAAACACCAGAGGGTATTTCTCTGATCAGAATTACCTGGGCTGGCCTAGATTTCCTGTGAGTTAATAGCCCCTCATTCCCAAACAAGGATGTTTGCTTTAACAGGAGATGATGGGCCTGCCTAAGTGGGAACAGGGACCTGCTCTGCAGGTCTGACTGCTGTTTTCAGAAAGGACATTCAGTGCCCCAGATTTGCCCCTTCATGCTGTAAGCAGGCCTAAAAGTCTGAAGTCTCCTTTTGGGACATTTAAAAAAAAAAATTAACCCAATATTTTCGGGCCATGCATTCAATAACAAGAGGGAGATAAAACAAATCTACACCACAAAATTTAGGGTCCATTTTAGGGGCATCAATTTCATAAAAATTTAATCAAAGACATAGTTCTGAATCTTACATTTGGCTAACTATGCAAAGGTGTTATTTTCCTGTGCTGTCCATACAAAGTGGGCTGGATAACTTTGCATTATTTTAAATGTACTCATCTGTTAAAAATTTGACTCAAATAGTATTGGCATTGTGTATCTGAGGCAAAAAGGAATGGTGAGCAGATAAAAAGAAAATCATACACTGCAGGACAGAGAAGAGAAAAAAAGTCAGCCCAAGAGGGACAAAAACAGTAAAGAAAGAAATTCAGCTGGGAAATGAAATCGTACTATATACAAATTATATATGGAAAGAGAGAGAGAAGAAAATCTACTTCTGTAGGCTGGCCTTTTGTGAATATCACTTTTATGCCTAGCTTCTGTATAGGTAGCACACTTTGCTTTTGCAGAAAACCTGCATTAGGAACAGAAAGCTTGAATCTCCTACAGGGAAAAGGAGAAAGGCCATAGGACTAAATCATGGGAGTCAAAGATTTGAAATATTGAGCTAAAGCTACAAAGCCAAAAAATACAGTGACAAATTCATGAATTTTACATAGTTGCTCCATTCAACATAAGGTATTGTTCACTGTCTCTAGTCCTGGGAGATATTTTATTCACCTGGAAAATTTCCTTCAGTCTGTCCAAAATAATATTTTAGTTCTAAGACATAGGAATGTCATTAAATAGAAGGTATTTGACATTGCCGTAGGGCTTCCCAATTGAAAAAATGCTCTATCAAATAAGGGAATCTGGCACCACTGTATTGTTACTATCTACTGAAGCTAAATAAAAAATTACAGCTTCTTTGCACCTCTTATACTTTGGAGTCTCCAGGGAAATCAGGCAGATCACAACCAAGTTAAGATTCCAAAGATTTCAATCAGAAGAAAAAGGAGTTTTCAGCATTTTAAGCTGGGCAAGTGGATCGCTCCCCAGTTTCAGCCAAAGGAATGAAATAGCAAAGAAGCCCAGTTGGACTCTGACTCTTTTTTTTATTTCTCATAGTAGTACTGAACAGAGCCTTTTTAGCCTATTGAAAAGAATCTGTAAGATTTTAATACGTCCTGTTCCACCCCCATCTCCCTTTTTCCCGAACTCATAATCGCTGGAAAATTGTGTGCAACTCAGTGATAAAGCAGGCTTGCTTGTAGTTTAAAACAATGTGTCTGTTTCCTTACAGCAGCATTCTGCTCATTCTTAAGCTTTTTTCTCTCAACTCACCTATCACAATTCAAAAATGTCATGTTGATGTTTTATAGGCAGACTCCTTCTGGATTCTTCTTAGAAACAGCAGCATCCTTGAATAATTTATACTAGTCTGTTTCTGCTCTACTTTTTTCCTGCACTTCAGTAAGCTTGCATGAAGGAGGGGGAGAAGGAATCAAGTAAGCAACTGCTAGCAAGTGTCTGCCTCTACATCCAGCATTTGTCTTCTCTCATCCCCATCCCCCCACCGCATCAGGAGAGACAGGAAAGGAAATTCTTCTCTCAGAAATGTTAAAGGTTGAATTCAAGTTCAAGACTAGCAAGGCTTTCCACAGCTACAAGGATCACAGCAGGTAAAGCCAAGCTGAGCAAATACCTGCATGTCAATAGCATATGTGGCATCATAACTAACAGATGATTTAGTGAAATTTGGGGTTAGGAGGCAGTTTGACCATGCTGGGGTCTCCACACAGGGTTTTAAATTGCCTCCCAAACTGTTCTATTACTTAAATTTTTTATGTCTTTGCTGGAGAAAATTTAAAAAGAAAGCAAAGCAAAATCAAACCACACACATAGAAAACTCACAATCACACCCTCACCACCCAAAAAAAAAACAAAAAAAATGTAACCTGCAAAGACTGCAGGACTGCTGAAATGCTCCTTTTTAATCTGAAACACCGAGCAAGAGAAAAAGCAGAGGAGGCACCAGGATGAGGGTCAGCCTGGAAAACCCCTACTCTGAAGGAACGAGCTTCTTAGTCACATTTTCCTCAAGTATGAAAGCTAGAACTATACTGTTACTTTGTAGCTCCCTATTCATTACAGCAGACCCCAAGTGGATGATGTAAGCTGTTAGATGCTGTGAGGTGTGGGTCTGTCCCAGCTCTGCTCTGTGCCAAAGAGCCTGGAGACAGATGTGACTGCTCTCTAACTACACATCTCATTGCTGCACTCACTACAGAGACTCTGCTGAGGGCTTGCTGATGTCATGCACCACATAAACCTTGAAAAAGCCTTTTGTAAATTTTATTCCAGCACTACTACCTCCTACACCGACACAAGGAAAGCCAGTCAAAATGTCAAAGGAATTTGTGCCTTTGAAAAAACTTGATGGCTCTCTTTGAATTAATTTTTTCCTAGCCAAAATAAACAAAGGACATCTAAATCCTACTAGACTCAGATAGTGTCACAAGGAGACCCAGCCTTTTAGCCTCATTATCTTGGAAACACCCAAAGGAGGACCCCAGGTATTTAGTGTCCTGTTCTTGACTGCAGTGCTGGTCTGTAGACAGGAATATTTTATCCCCATAGGCATTCTCACTCTTTGCTCGTCTTTCAATCCTACCTTCACCCACTTAAGGCAGACAAATTATTTTCAGTAACTTTCACTGTAAATCTGTAAGTCTGTGTTTTCTACAGGCCATTCCGCACCCATTAACTGAATGCAGTAGCAGCATCTGCAGTAACACAGGGTAAAAACAGCATTTTACTGAACACCTACAGTGTACTGAGCTCCAAGTCACCTGTGATGGGTAAGAGACAATTTTGAGCTAGCTCTCAAAATGCCACTCAAGAGACAAACTTTCATCTTCCACTTTTGAAACCAAAACACTGAGCATGGATGACCAGGTGATAAAGCCTTCACCTAATCAGTTTCTCAAAAGTACAGAGAATATATACCTTCATTGCAGTTATTGAAACTTCTGCCAACCTACTTGATATAACTTCACCAGCTAATGCAGGCTAACAGGGAGGCCAAATCACCACAAAATTGCAGAGACTAACTTGGTGACACATTTTTCCAGCTTTCTCAGTAAGGCTGGTAATATGTTCTAATTTTCTACAACTATTTGGAAATGGTACCAAATTACCTTGTGATATAAATCTTTCTCTAATATATCCACAGAGAATGAAGTTACACCTTTGACTGCAGCATGGAAATACCATAGAGAAAACTGTTATTTCTTAATTTCAAAAAGCCTCTTAGAAGTGTCAGAAGGTTTCTAAGCTGCTTTCATAGCCACAGAACTGTGTACATGTAGATTTTCTAAATGTGTTCACTGTAAATTTTAATTTTAGAAGGATAGAAGTTTAATTTTGCTAATAAAATATAAAAGATAATAAAGTAAGGGGTCAGATGTTTGTAGCCTTAAGAAACAGCACCATTATGATTTAGATATCAGTAGTAAGTCAATGCCAGATCAATATTTGACACTTGCACTATATTTAAATTATATTGCTCTAAAGTACATTAAGAATTCGCTGTTGAGAATACAATTATTCCATAGATCAGGCTAAAGAAGAACCAATGTAATAAACAACTTATAATTGTATGTTTCCCGCAATGATGTTCCAAAACCCATGCTAAATAAATCTTTTGTAATATCTCATTATAACTCATTATTTAGTTATATGAAGAATTAAAGAAATAAAATATTGTTCTTCTCTAATTCTCTGGATGCTTAATCTCTGCCCTTAAGAATCATTTCACATGATAACTGATGGCTGGAGCCACATTTCTTATATTAAGGGTGATTAAGAAAAACAAAATTATTTTAGAGTTTTGGGACCTATAAGAGGATGTGATAGGCACTTATCAGACCTCCACAAGTATATAAAACCTCTTATCACTGTATGAGGCAGGGATTAGCAAATACCCTTCCTTTATTAGCATAACAATTGATTAGAGGAAATCACAACTACATTGCATGGTCCTGAAATGGAGAGGGTAAGTGTTTTTAGGAGACAGACATGCAGAGATACAATCATGTACCACTGCAGTGCCAGGACGGGGAGAACTGTTGGATCACCCTGAAGCTGTTTCATCTTACCAGTGACCCTACCCAGGGATCTATAGCATTACTGGGCTATACAGGGCTAAAGCTACAAGCTAGATGGGAAATGAGCTTGGTGTGGGAGTGCTTCCAACTTTTATCTAATTTGGTCAGTTTGACACTAAAAAGTTGCACTTGCCAAACTAAACTAAAATTAACTAGAAATTCTAGACAATAGCAATGGCTTTGGTTAGAACTTGCTTTTCCTGAGGGGGTGGGGGGGGGGAACCCAACAAACTTTAGAAACTTCCAAGTTTAAAGGGTAAAATAAAATATCCATACAAACCCAAAGATTTAAATGGATAACTGATTCAAAACCCAATTCATTTATTGCTCTGAACTCTCTGCTTCCATTTTTATCTCTTATTTATTTTCTCTTGAGAAACTATGCTAACTTACTTTGGTCATTATCTACTTCTGCTGATGCAGAAAGTCAATGGCAGTAGGATTGTGTCTCCTGCTATTGCAACCTGAGGTCTTGTAAAATCTCTCAGAGATCATGGAAAAGCAGCTGAGTAGGGTATAAACACTTTCCAAAAGAAAGCCTTTCCCTGCACAATTTCTGAGACAAGAACACAGTCTTGGTTGTGTGCGAGCTCCAACACGAACCACTGTTATTTCAAAAATCAGATGTCTCATCCACATCAAAAGTCAGAATGATCCCAATCACGAACAGTTGTTTTCACATGCCATAGCCCGATGACAGCAGCTACTGAAGGCAGACAGCTGAAGCTAGTTGGGATATTCCTATACATACCCACAGTGTGCAAACAAATACTTAAAGTTTGTCACCAGTGTTTGCCTTACAGGATTGTAAGGCAGAAGTTTTCTTAAAGGTAATTGACAGTGGTGAAATTTCCTCTTAGTTTTGGTCTCCAGTGTGTGTGTTTACCCTTTGAGGCAAACAGCTTAGGAGCCAGACCCTCCTGTAGTCACAGTACAGATAGAAAAAGATTTTGCCAGCCTTCTCACCCACCAGCCATGTTTGCAGATTTATGCTTTACTAACACCTTAGGTTAGAGTCACACCCTGTACCACTACTTTTTGCTACACCAAAAGTCTAGTCCATTTTCTAATTCTAGTTGCACAGGAAAATGCCAGATCAATATTAAGACCCTGGTGTTGGGAATTTAGCAAACCATCACAATCTCTTGTGCCCCACCATCAATGAATTTCTCTTTCCATAACCCCTTTCCTAAAGAAACAGGCCTGTATTTCTCTTTCAGGGAAGGCTGCTGTGAAGTTTGTAAAGTAGCAGCTCTCATACCTCATCTCTTCCAAATCTGAGTACATTATTAATCTGACTGTAGTAAAGTTATTCATTCACAGTTGAAGGTTCCCAAAGATTTGCCTTGAGTCATTTCTCATCAGCTCCAAAGGCAGTCTGTCAGCTGCAACAGGAATCTACGTTATTACTGTAATCCAATATCCGTGTGTATGGCAGAAGGACAGTTAAATAAATCAGGGATGACTTCTGGATTTCTAAATTGTTACTGCATGTTTCTCCTTCCATAACTGATCTGGTATCAGGCAGAGATGATGGTATGGATGAGAGCCAGCTTGCTAAGGAGACAGCCAATGCTGATGGTAGAAGTGGAGACAGTTACTATCAAAGTGTTGTGGTAAGAGTGTGGCTTCAGGTGACACTGCTGACTTTGGAGGACTGGTGCCTATGTTTGGAAGATGAGGTAAAAGGAATGATGAAAGGTACATTTTTCCAACTTTTTATTTTGGTGCAAATTAATCAAGAACTGAGGAGTTCTAGAAGAACACAGAAGTGTTCTTCTGGCTTCTGAGAGGGCTGTGCAACTAAGACACTGGTGATGACACAGAGCAGACAGGTATTTCTTATAAGAAGCTGCCTCAGAGGAAAAACAACCCACCAAATCTTTGTGTTCTTTTTTGATATTTTTAAACCTTTGGCAGAGTAACAGAGCACTTTGGGATATGAGTGGGTTTTGCTCTTTGCAAATGTAAATAAATAGATCATAGCATAAAAACACCAAGCAAATGTTTTTAAATATCAAAGACAGAAAAAAATAGTGAGAGAAAAAAATAATGTTGAAAACCATGAAAATCATCATGACCAACAACAGAAACTTTAGAAACTTTTTTTTTAAGGTAGTTTTAGGAATAATCTTTATAGCTCAACTTTTTCTTTTTTTTACTTTAGAAAAACAACAGAAAAAAACCTCTTTATCTCTCAGTGTAACTAAAGAGTCTTTTTACTCAGTGGCAATTCTAATCTTCCTAATGAAATCCTAACCTTCATCTATTTACCAATGATATTGGTAAATAAATGGGGGAAGGAGAAAGAAATTAAGAAGTTGTATCTGTCTTCTTCATATCTGCTTAACTTTGGAGAATTTATTTTGTTGAAAATACTGGTGGGATCCAAGGTACAATTTCTATCAGTTTTCAAGTCTAGTGATGCTGAGATCCAGAAATTGGCTAAAACACATTTCTGGGCTACTGAATGCTTCAAACATACATTTTCATTTTCTCTATACCAAACTAAGGCCAGACTGACTCCTTCAGCCTAATATAGCTGTGAAGATTAAAATGCCAAAGTACTTTTCAGTGATTTTCCCAGCTTGCTCATACGTCCCATTGATTTCTTTTTTCTTTCGCATTAGTCTTTCCTGAGAAGCCTGAGACTAAAAAATAAATTACATGGACCTGCTAATAGTAAGCGTGGATAGAATTAAGTCTTTTTTCATAGACCCCAGTTCAGTATTTTGTTCAAGCATAGACAGTTCTTCTGAGCAAACTTTTGCAGCAGTGGTTGAGTCACATGCTGGCCCAGATCTTGTTGGAACAGCATGAAAGCCACACAGTTTTCCATAAAAATCTACCAAACACTTATACCCCTTTAAGCACAGTGGAGCAGCTCCTATATACAGCATTTTTATTTGCTCCAAGATCCATACACTACAAGTAGCTGACCAGTCACAATGGCTGAGGGGCGCTGAGTGGATGTGTTGCTGCAGCAATTTTTAAAGTCATGAAACAGAAGCATGTGGCAGAGAGAGCACAAGGAGCAGTCACTTGAATAAGTCATGTGCTCCATTTTTCTGTGCTGATGATTTATTGAGTCTGAACCACCACAAAATAATGCACTCGACTGGTTCAGTTCCTTGTTTGCTGTAAGTTACAAAAATATACAAAGAAAATTTCTGCTCATAGTCAAGTAATTTGGAGAGCAAGTATGGCATACAAAGTACAGTAAAATAAAGCAGTATGAGAGACAGAAGGTTCCCTGTTACCCTATCATGTTTAATACCCCTGCATATGTTCTTGAGTGCAGATTAAGTGAAATGAGTTCTCCAATAGAAGTAAAAAAATAAACACCAGGGGCTCTCTGATACTTACTTCTCAATTGCATTGTTCCATAACTTTCTGAGGAATGGAGAGTTCAAGAAAAATAGAGGTTCTTTCTTTATAGCTGGACATTTTTAAGTTATCATTTGTAAAACCACATAAAATGATTTAGTTGTCAAAGAATAACTGAATTACATAAATAAAACATTACATAAAACACATCTCAGTACAATTTATGTGAAGTGAATTTCACAAGAACCAGTCTATTGT
Source organism: Ploceus nigricollis (assembly GCA_013399945.1). Taxonomy (NCBI): domain Eukaryota; kingdom Metazoa; phylum Chordata; class Aves; order Passeriformes; family Ploceidae; genus Ploceus; species Ploceus nigricollis. The sequence continues at coordinate 437,782 of VXBC01002446.1, read as the reverse complement.
AGAAAATTCAACTTATCTCTTCCTGATCCTTTTATTCTATCTAAACATAGAAATTTATGTCAGTTCAAAAAAAATCTATTACTGTTTCTCATAACTGAATCCATTATTTTCCCTCCATGATCCATCAGGTAAAAACAAGTGCAATAGACAGTTCTAGCAGAGCCTTGAACATAAAAGGCCTCAAGAATAGAATGAGATCTGTTAAACCTATCTTGCTGTGCACTATAACTGGAAATGATAACCTTGAGGTTTAATTTAAAACAAGTAATAGAAAAGACTTCTGACTGTAATTGTTATCTGTCACATAAATAAAATTATTATAAAATGGAAATGGGCTTGAAAAGGTACAGTTTTGCTTGTTGCATTGCCTGTAAGCAAATTGAACTCTGTGAAGGTTTATCACTCTTTGCTGCCTTCTTCCTCCGGTCTTTCTTAATAATGGATCCATTCAACTACAAAAATGTGGAAAGAGATGGAAACCAATTATTAGTTTTCCCTATTACTTTTTATGTCCAGAGCTTTACTGATTCTGTTGCATTTAGTAGTTTTTGTCTCCTTTGTTCCCCGGCTAGCCCAAGGAAAAATAAAAATCCAAAATTAGACATCATATTAGAGTGGCAGTATTTCCCTTACATGGCAGCAGTTTCCAGACAGGCAAAATGAGGGAGTGAGTGCGAGTGCATGGATTAAGTCAGAAAAAGAAACCAATGGATCTCAGACCAGACTGTGGTTCCCAAGCTTGGCCTCCACTGGATTGTTCATAGTGGCAAAGGAACTCTACCAGGCGCCAGATTTAGTGTAATTAGAGCAAGAGAAAAACGAACAGCCTACTTTCCTACTTTTCCTGGCTTTTCAATTTTTTGTGGAAAGAAAGTGCACTGGTCTCAGGACACATAGCAGTGAGGTGGAAACAGAGCTCAGGCTTGGAAGACAAAGATTCACCACCCCTTTTCACCTACTGTACATTTTGGGCAGGCCAGACATGCACAGGCTGCCTCAAAGATGAACGCAGAATTAATTTACTTGTTGTAGTGCCTATAATAAGACACACCAAAGTGAGCCTACCTGCTGCTTTTCAGACAGCACTGCAGGTCTCCCATCCTGGGCCAGCACATAGAAGAGGCAGCTGGCAGACCCAAACTCCATTAAGCAGCTGCGGCTGTGCAAGCACGCAAAGAGAAAGACGAGACAGAGTGGCAGGATGCAAGAGCAGGGAAAGGTACCTGCCAGCAGCAGCCCAGTGTGCCAGGCTGCATCACCTGGAGGCCATCACTTGCAGGTGCCTGCTCCTCACATAGCTCAGCAGCTATGCTCAGCTCAGCTCCTCACATTGCTCACTTGCAACTTCTGCTCCTTTCAGCCCAAGGTGGCTCCTGAGGCTGCACTTGGTAGAGGGAGCTTGAAACAGCTGATTGCAGTTTGCAGCAGGTGGATTTTTACAGACCCTCCCCAGTAAATTCCTTCACAGCAGCAACCACAGAGAACTCTGCCAAGGGTGCTTCAGAGGAGAAAGGAAGTTCTGAGGCACTGATTCATCATCTCAAGGAGCCTCTCTCCCCTTTGACTATAGAAGAAATTAAGGAAACAAAGGAGTCAATTTAGCTGGACAAACAGACTTTCTACTCCATAAATGTTGGTTCCGGAATGTATTCATTGTACAGGTGGGATTTCTTCAGACTTGCTGATGTCACTTCAGTGGAGTTCTGCAATATCCTGTTGACTTCCACCCAAGGGCAGAGGCCAGCACAGAACAGCTTGGACCAAATTGATATAATTTGGAATTCTGAAAAGCAGCTATTGTCCCAGCTGTCAATTTTTTTTTTCCTGGTAGCTTGTCTCCTGTGAAATGCACACATCTGTGCTGATCTTTCATTAGCAGTTTTAGTTTTTTGGGGTTTTTTTGTTTGTTTGGTTGGTTGGTTGGTTGGTTGGTTGGTTTTTTTGATTGGGCAAATTCAACTTTTATTTGCAACATTCTTAATGTCATAAGTCTGAAAAATCATGTTAGAAATACTGCTTGAACAGGAAGATCACAAGTTTGATGCAGAAATCTTTCCACAGAACAGCATCCCTATTATCACATAAACCCACTCTGTGGCATTGGTTAACCTCATACTGTAATAGTGTTAAACACAGCTCCTAGCTAGACAAGAGATGCATGGACTGATGGAAGTTTGGTAATCATGAATAACATCTGATTGAGGCCATGAGCCAGAAGCTAGCACAAGTCTCAAAACAAGCATGGATGGAGGAGAGCAGGAGACTTTGCCTGGGAATCTCCCAGGTCCTTCCATGCCGATTCTTATCAGATGGGTTTGACAAAGCCATTCGACCTCTTCTACTTTCAGAGTGGATGATTACTTTCCAAAATCACATGGATGCTACGACAGCTAATTAATTATAGCTGTATTATGCTTTACAAGTTTAATTAGTATAAAGAGGGTTAGTAGAGAGAAACACTGCACAGAAAATTAAGTTGAACATAGACACAGTGCTGGAAAGCCACTGTAGTGAGATAAAAAGAGGAGAAAATTTATAAATAAGGAAAGGGCTTTTGAATAATGAGTACTTAAGAGGTGTGTATGAAAGAAATGAGCAGTGTGCTGCCTTCCAAAGGCAGAGGAGGAGGAAAGGAAATTAAAAATTAGAAGCAAGGCAAGCAAACAAGATTAATAGATTTGAAATATAAACTGAAAATAATCACATGAAAAAGATGTAATAAAAGCCACCCAGACCCAGTAATGGATCTTTCTGATATTAGAGGAAAATGGTAGCACACTTGTATTGACCTCACACTATATTAACACAATACAGCTCTTAATTCCTGAATGATATTGTTAAATAATTAATGGATGAATCATAAGTAAATAATTAAAACTTGGTTCTGTGAGCCTCACAACTGAGCAAATAAAATTGTCACAGTGATACCTGATTTTAGCAGAACTGATATTGTAGTTAGGGAAAGGGCACAAAAAATGAACATCTATAGCTAGCTATATAGACTGCTAAAAGAAGCACCTGGGCTCCATTTCTCCATGAAACAAAATAAAATGGATCATCTATTGCTTAAATCTCCTGTATTCCAAGTTGAACCTGAAGAAGGTAGAAGAAAGGATTGTGAGTTACTCTGCAAAATACCTAGACCCGCCCTGTTGGAGAGGGTTTGTGACTGGGGGAAGCAGGATTGAAAAGGCTGTCGCTCTAAAACACTGAGACAGTCTTGAGTTCATGTTAAAATATCTTTTCCTCCAATATGCCTAAAATTAAGAACCATAAAATAAACCCTCACAGTTCGATGGACAATAACACATAGATATTTAACAATCTTAAGAACAAACAGCTTCTAATCATAATTCAAAATAATAATTTTGTTTATTCTTGTAAAAGGAGTACAGTAGACAAAATATAAAAAGATCAGCCTGTGCATCTACAAAACAAAATAATTCCTTTTCTCCATGAATATCTGTTTATTTTCAGATATAGCAAAAGCACATGTACTTCAATTCTAAGCACGGCAATTAATTTGGATTCTGACAAATCAGAGCCATCACAGTCACAGGATTACTTCTATTATTTTTTAAAATGAAGGGACTCTGAGAGCACAGATCCTGCTGTGTAGAGCCACCACATTCCTTCCCACAAACAAAGTGATAGGAATGAAAAGTCTAACAGCAAATAATTATTCCAATAAAGAAATGACAAAAAGCTACAATAGTTACTTAGCTAGACTATTTCAATTGTTTGTTCTTGCAACGTCATTTTAAAATAAATAGAAGACTACTTTTTAGAAACACCCACACTCCACTTCCTGATGCTTTGTCTTGCAAAATACTTGCCAGCAGCAAAAAATTTAAGAGTCTTTGAAGATCACGGAGGGGATGAAGTGTACCAGGATTCTTCAGCACCCCCAGATAACCCCACACCTGGGGTTAGGCTGACTCCACAGCCTCCATTAGCCATATTGGCTAGGACACGTCCTTCAGGAGTATCCTGAGGGCTCATGTCCCATGGCCTGAGCCTAGGCAAAGGAATAGAGCTCGGTGTCGAAGTAGCTCTCCAGCTGCTCGCTGAGGGCCTCAAAGGTGGGCCGCTCATCGGCCTCCGCGCTCCAGCACTGCTCCATCATCTTGTAGAGTGGCGCTGGGCATGTCTCTGGCTGAGGAAGTCTGTACCCATTGTCCAGCAGCTGGATCACCTGGTGTCCCGGCATACCTGCAAGCCAAAATGAGTTCATCAGGCTACTCAGGATCTGCTTCTGGGTGCCATGTGTTCCTCTCTCGTCAGCACAGAATCACCACAGAATGGTTTGGGTTGGAAAGGACCCTAAAGATCACCGAGTTCAAAACCCCTGCCATGAGCAGGGACATCTTCCACTAGACCAAGGTGCTCAAAGCCCTTCCAGCTTGGCTTTGAACGATTCCAGGGAATGGGCCTCATCTCTTGCTGTTTACCAGCAATTAAAAACCACCTCCAACATTTCCCAACCACCTCGCCCTGACTGTGCCAGCTGCAGGGCATCACAAATAGGTTTGTCTGCATGTGAGGCTTTTCTTCCACCATTCAGGTTTGTCAAAATTTTTCTGACAACTATTTAGCTTAAATAGTTCCTAAACGCCTCTAATCTCAGTGACTACAAAATCTCCTAAGAAAACCTGACCTGCTGCTGAATTTTCCTCACATTTAGAAACTTTTTCCTAAAGTCAGCCCTGTTTTCTCGAGAGCAGCTGGGCAATGGTATCACCCTGCTCCATCATGGCCAGTTATGGAGAAGAAACCATTCCCCTATCTTTGCTATACCTTTATATACTAAGACTATTGTCCTGTTCTCTTCCAACTTTTTTACTCTTTAAATTAAATCTTGAATTGTGTTAACTCCTTTTCCCTACATCTCTGATGGTGTTTCCTCTGCACATTATCCACTGCCACCACAAATCAACATAACCTCTTCTAACTGATTACTGAGAACAAACTCCTGAAAGTAATACCAAGTAAGCAAATAGTAAAACGATATTTTCTACTTTCAAAATACAGATAAACTCTGCCTTTGCAAAGGGGTAATACTGAATGGGTTTTCAGACAATATCCAGAGCCACAGTGTTACATATTTTTTATACTAAAATGTTTTATTTATGTGTGTGTGTCTATATGCACACAACTATAGTTTATATAAGACTTCAGGATATTTTGCTTTGCTTTTTTTCTTCAGAACAATTTTGCAGGAGGTGAGGGTGGGAATCAAAAAGCAAAATCAATTTTTCCTTTTACAGAAAATATCAGTTTGGGACCCTGTGAAATGTAGTTTATGGGAAACACACCACCCCTCAGGCCTGTACAGACACAGCATAAGTTTTTTTTGCTTTAGTTCTTCCCTTGTGTTATACTCACCAGCACAAAATGAGTCACAGTCAATCATCTCACTGATATCTTGTGTTATTGGAGCCACAGTTCCTTGAGCATTTCTCACAGTACTAGAAATAGTAGCTGCTCTCAGACTACTATATCTACTTCTGAGGTTGGTGACATTTTATTTTTTAATTATTTAATTCTTGTGATCCTTTCCTTTATGAAGACTTTTCACTGCAACAATCAAATATGAGGGAGGGGGGTAAAAGCACCCTGATTTATTTTTCAGACACCTTCTTCCTGAAGTGCTTATGCAGCGCTTCACATATAATCTATTCTTCCATGAGATATACTAAAAAAAAAAATTAAAAGGGCAGGTTGGGGAACAAAAAACCCTTCTTTTATTTCTTCCCTTTTTCACATTCCAAGAATTGGCATCTTTGATCTGATGATGGAGGAAAATAGCCAGCTGGCTTAGGAGCCTGTGCAGTGCAGATTGACTCCATCAAGAGGAAGCTTGAATGTGTGCTAACCACAGCCTTTGCAAAACTGGCAGGGGGCCTGGGGAAGGCAGAAGGTCTGATCCACTAAATGGACCTCATCTGAACAACCTTCTTTCTCTCTTTAAAATTTTAACCCTTTAACATGCCCATAGTACAGGCATTCAACTTTTCTTTATTGAGTCATTCTGAAATCAAGAAAAAAATTAGACATCATTCTTTAGGTAAAAGTACTTACCATGATAAGGCATCTGCCCATAGGTGATTATTTCAAACAGGAGTATCCCAAAGGACCAGACATCTGATTTAATGCTGAATCTGTTGTAGCGGATTGCCTCCGGGGCTGTCCATTTCACTGGGAGTTTTGTTTCAGTCCTAGCTTCATATACTTTTTCATTTTCTACCTATCATGGGTAAAACGGAACAAGCCTGGTTTCAGATCTGCTTCAGCAAAGCACTTAAGCATCTGACTAAGCTCAGCATGTGCTTAATCTTATATTTTAACAAAACTCTTGTTTTTCATGTGAGTACCCATTTTCTGAAGTCTACCATTGGATTCAGCTTTGCAGTTGAAAAATGCAGAGGCTTCATCAGAGGCTTTTCTAAATAATTTATCATTTCAAGCAAGCACACAGCATTGGAGTCGCTCCTGATTAATTATGACTTGCTGCTGTGGATTCTGGACCCGGCATGCAAGATTTCAAAAGTCTGTGGCAGTGGCACAGGAGTGGCAGTGTAAGCATCCTGCTGACACTTGAGACCAAATGTCTCCACGTCTGGTCTACAGTAAAGAGAGAAGGCAAGAGCAAAAGCCAATGAATTTCAGAACCTTTCTTCTGTGATTTATTGTGGTGTTGAAGGGCCATTGACTTTGATAACGGTCACTTAAGCAGGTTTTTGGGGAAGAAAGAATAAACTCTGACTGATTCAAATTAACATACTAGTTTCCAGTGAGCTAATTAATGTGAAGTGTAGGTGAAAGACATAAAAAAATTGTTGAGTTGCAAATTTGTAGAATCATGTTCTTAAAGGTTTATCACACAGACATCTAAATTTTGTGAACATTTCTTCTCTCTTTAATTCCTACATGTAATTTAGTGTACACAAGTCACACCTAAGCCTCAGTCAAGTTTTTCACATGCAAATCCAGACATATATGTACCAGATTTTGCTTTTTTGGTTGTTTAAATACAGAATGTATGCTTCCCAGCTGCAATGCTCAATAGTTTTGAAAATACTGATTGTTATTGATTTGTATCTCTATACTTATACAGTTGGCATCTTGACCATAACACTAATCTTTAGAAACAAGAAACATATCCATTATGAGCATTGTTCATTTAAAAAGATATATTTTTTATGCTAAAAAACTTGTAATATGAACTTATGCATATTTAGAAGAATCAAAATTAAATTAAAAGAATTTTCAAAGTCCCTTGATGCCTTTGTTAAGCCGTTATTCTATACTTCAGGATGTAATAAATCCAATTGTGTTATGAACTTCAATTTCTGCTGCTTGAATGGAAAAACAAAATGAGAAGCAGAAGACTTTTTTTCTCTGTTTTTTCTTCTCAGTGCGAGAACATAAATAAATAATAAAACCCAAAAAACCACAGACTCAGAAATTATGGATTTCATATTGAAATCCATAAAATATGGCAAAATAAATCTTTCCAACACTGATTAAATAATTTCCAGAGGTAGAAAATCTCATTTCTAAACCATAGCTCTTTCATAGCGATACTTTGGTCAGTGATCCTTGGCATTCTCTGCCTTCAAGGACTAGAGGAAAAAAACCAAAATGGGGCAGTGGCAAAGAATTTGCAACTGCATCAGATTTAAAGTTCTGAGAGCCCACTTTACTAACTTTGCTGTTAGCTGTGGAGAGGAATAAGGTCCTTTTATGATTACTACCTGCAATGACAAGCACCATGGAGGCAGTGGGGAAGTAAACAACAAGAGAATATATGTCAATGCATTTTTATATGCCTTCCCATACAGGCTCAGGTGTATAATCTTTCCATCATTCCTCTCCATGTTGCAAACACTGTGGATAAAGCTTGTCCAGCAAGGGTATTGCTTGCTAGGATCCTTCCTGGGTGGCTGGGTGGCAAGCAGACACTAGGATTCTTCAGACTGACACAAAGGCACAGGACAACTTCTAAACTTGCATGGGATAATGCAGGTAGAAGGTACACGTGAATATGTTATAGGTCCTTTTCTCCCTGGGCTTGCCTTTGTCTCAGTTCATCAATTCAGGGCTACAATTCATTCTTTAGCTGGCTTCTTCCACCTTGTTCTCCAGAGTTAAAAGCAGCGACAATTAACCCTTTCACAACCTACCTTAAAAACTCTTGCAAGTCCAAAGTCTGCCACTTTGTAAACATTGTGCTCACCAACAAGAACATTCCTGGCTGCCAGATCCCGATGGATATAGTTCTGAGATTCAAGGTATGCCATCCCAGAAGCCACCTGAGCAGCCATGTCTATTTGATCTGTCAGGGAGATTTGAGAGCCTCCATCTTCTGTTTAAAAAGGACACGACAAGAACAACATAAGAACAAGAAGAAGATGCCGATTTCAGACATAAATAACTGAAAACTTGCCTGGCTCAAAAAGCCAACACAAGTAAACCAAACCATGCAATACAATAAAGTAACATCCCAGCCAAATGACAGGGATTACTGAATGACATTACTTCTTTCCCAATAACCAAGTAACAATGCTTGTCCCATCTTCTCTAAAAGACTACATACTTCATGCAGGAGTTAATCTAGGCCAGGAAGGAGCTGCTGACACAGTCCAAAGAGAAAATCTTTTATCTACTGATAGTAACATAGTATGCACCTTTCTGACAGCTTCATAAAACTGTTCCAAACTTTGAGTAAGAGTTAATGTCAGTACCTAGTGGTTGTAGCCAGAGCTGACTAAAGATGGAAAAGCACAGAATTATCCTTGTTCCCTGTTCTCCAATGATTCTGACTAGGAAAAATACCATCTGCTGTCAAGTATAACTCAATTTCATTTTCCAGTCCACTTGACTGCTTCACACTGTTGTCACTATTCAAGAGTAGGACTCCTTGAGATGTTTTCAAGGTGCCTCCTTCTCCAGTAGAACTTTTTGAAGCAATGTGCAGGTCATTCCCACCACACTAAGATAAGCCAATTCCAGAAATTGAGATTTGGCAATCAAAGATCGTTGTTCAAAGAATGCAGTAGAAGAACTTTGAGCTGAGCAACTTGCCTCTACAAATGAAGGAAAGTCTCAGGCCATGAAAAACTGCAGCCAAAAATTGTAAGACAGGTAACAAAAAAAAAAAATTTCATTGGGTTATAACACATTAGAGTACAAATTCAGGGCCTTTGTGGCATTTTGGGTACAGCTAACCAACCTTCTTAATGCAAAGAATTTAAACTAGGAGGTAATTGATTGTAAACCAAATCAGTGTTACATTCAAGGACCACTTCACACAGTCCCAAATGCTGCAGCACTGAAGCATGGCTTTCTACCTCTGTAGCCTCTAACACTCAAAACCATTTCAACTTTGTTCCAGAACCTTAATATCAAAAGGCTGAATCCTTGCTGCTAGTCTTATTGGCAGTTCTTTGCCATCAGGTTGGTGACTTTTACTTACTGCCTCTGTGTTACAGAAATAAAACTTTTGTAGCTGGCGGTTTTCTCTTGCTTATTTTTAATTGATTTGCAGTGATAGTGTGTCTTAGCATTGTTTTAAATAGCCTCCTCCAGTTCTGGCATTTTACTTGATGCAACCTTGTCATCCCACCTTACGAAGAGTGAGAAATGCCATTGTTTACTAATGTATTCTGCAATCTCCAGGCCTTGAACTTCCTGCTCATCTGGATGCTCTGACATAATTAAGAAAAAAAAATTAATTTGTCCTGTATGTGTCTTACTCTACATCCTTTTTGAGGCTAAAAACTCCAACACTAAGATTATTTACTTCTATTTTTGACTCAGAATGTCTTTTCCTCTCCTACATATATTTTTCATACTGCCTGGACTTTTCAAAGAGAGAGGGACAAAAATAAGGCTGTGAGAAAATCCACTCAGTCCACAGAATAACAAAACACTTTGAAGATTTTCAGTTCTGATAACTGGCAGGCATCAACATTTATTATTCATCTCGTTAGACAAATATATAAGTCCACAAATAATGCTCACGCTGTATTTAATTGGAAAATAATTAAATGTTTTCCAGCACCTTGCATTAGTACTTGGGTTTTGGAAGTTAGCCTATGTCAGTCAGCTTTAAATATTCCCTTTCACACAACTGCATCTGCCCATGTTTTGAACTACCTGCTGGTGAGAGCAGACAAGGATACCAAGGAAGTTGAGCACAGGTTTGTCACCGGTCTGCTGATGCTTATCACTCCAGGACAGCCTGACTTAAGCTTGCTCCAAGAGGCAAAACAAGGCAATGCCACAGGAAAAAGGGGTGACTCATCAGCCTCGTGCTTAATGAGCTGCTTCAATGCAGAATAGGAGTCAGAACTGCTAAACCCCCCGTTTTATTCCCTGCAGACACTCAGGCTCACCATGCTAAAGGACAAGGATAAGCTCCACCTCTAACACTGGAGTGGCGGCTGAAAGACCATTTCTTTCATTAGGGCCTGTTTGGAATACCAGACTGGGCTGACCTATGTCTTTAGCCTGTGGGCTGAGGGAGGGGAAGAGGCCACTGTTGCCCTGGCTGCTGCAGTATTTTTTGGATGATCTCTCTGTAAGCTGGTTCTGCACTGCAGCTCTTCTGGAGCTAAAGAAGGGAAAGTTTTAGTGAAGAGCCTCAGCTAACCAGGAGCTACAACTTGTGCACAAAGACAGAGGATGAAATCACAGGTCCCTTTGGGATCTGAGGTATATATCATGTATGTCTGTCTCATAAAGATTTCTGACTACACCTCCAAAACTCCAAGCTGGGCCAGACAGAGCACACAAGTTCAAGCACAACTTCTCTGGACAAAGTAACCCAGTACTCACCACCCTCATAGTGAAGCATTTCCAAGAATTACCTAACATAAACGTACCATCTTTCAGTTTAAAGTCATTCCCCCTTGTCCTATCACCACCTGGCCTTGTAAAAAGTCTCTCTCCAGCTCTCTTAGGCTGCCATAGGTACTGGAAGGCTGCTCTAAGTTTATATCTAGCTAGCTAGCTATAGCTATAGATATGTTTATATAACTTCCACACTCAAAATCAAGCACTACTGCTGAATTTATACATTTATAAATAATCCCATGGATTATTCTTTAACTGATCAAGAAAATGTAGCACCTCTATGTCCTTTTTTACTAACATTTTTTGACAAAACCCTCAACCTCATATAAAAAATTTATTAGAGAAAATATTAAAGAAGTCTTGGGGTCTGCACCCTGTTCTAGGCAATCTATCACAATCGCTCATGCAGAAAAGACAGGAAAATATTCTCATTGACAGATATCTGACAATAAAAAAAGAGAAAAATAAATAAGCAGCACTTTCTCCAGTGAGGGCATTGCCTCCACAATAATTCACTGAATTTCAAGACTGCATACCTGCCAGAGCAAGCCCCAGGCCCATCAGAATTGATAAAAGCACTCATACATTTATGACAATTTCATTCACTTCCAATAACAAAGAAAAGTTTTCAGGTGCATTTTTCTCATACTGGTGGCAGCTCAATAACTCTGCATAGCAGTGTTCATCAAGAACTCTCCCAAAGTACATTTACAGTGTGCACAGGGAATTCCCATGTCCATCATTATTAAGTAGCTGTCATTATGGAGAAATGTGATAGTAACTGTGAATAAAATATTAGGGACTTTTAAAGCTGGAAAAGCACACCATGCAGTTCTAGAAGGGGAATAGGAACAAAGAATATCTCTGGACTTTCCTCCACTCTAGTTTGCTTTATTTACCCATAGTGCACACAGAGACAGAAGCCTTCTGGAAATATTTTCCTGTTTCCTGCAGAGTCTGAATCTCAAGAAAACTTACCAGGAGCTGTGTACTCCAGCTGATATAGATCACTTCCAGTCACAGAGCTCTATATAAGCTTCAAATCTCTTTCCTTATTAGTCTCACTGACAGCAATGACTTTTCTCTGACCACAATACCTATCAAAACCCTGGGATCTCTGCCTCCTCCTCTTAGTTCTGTGCACCTCCCTGTGCATCGGTCATTAAATGAGGGATACCACTAGACTGGGTTTCAACTGGACATTTTTATGGATGTCTTGATGGCTGCCTGGAAACCAGCTGACTTGCCACAGCCTCTGATGAAAAGCTACAGGAGTGAGCACTTAGGCAAGGAGCAGGGTGCTGTGCATATGCTGGCAACTGATCCACACACAGGCTACAGCACTGATGTGCTCTGGACGTGTTTACTCTATGCACACTAACAGACCAGTTTTCACCTCTGCAATAGCTGTGACTCATCCTAGCTTTCTCAGAGCTATTTCTCCAGTGCAATAAATGTTTCCATGCACAGCAATCATTTCCTGATGTGCCAGGCTCTTTCAATCAGATAAACTGCAATCTGCACACAAAGGCAACAAAGATGAGAATTTGAAGGAAATTTGTGCCTTGCTACCTCTGGCCAGTAAATGCCTACAAAACTGTGGATTATTTGGCCCAAGGTCATGGCAGACCCACTCTGGGCAGTTCCTGGTAGGGCTGTCTCTGTGTCAGAGATTTCTTTAGCTGTAATTGTGCATGGACAGACCCTCATTTAAAAATGGTTCCGCAGAGAAGATGGGGGAAGGCATGTGTCATGGTAAATGCTGTCTGTGGTATTACACAGGGCTTTGCTTTATGGGCTGTAAACAGAGAAGAAATTCAGCATGACAACCATGGCAAACATTTTGTCTTCAAGATATCATTACAGCTTTAAAGACATTTAGCATCTCACAGACATCTGCTAAACTGAAAATGGGTAACAACACTAGAATCAAGCATTTCCCAATAACAAGAATGACTTAAAAGTGCAATCATTATGCTAGTCTGTTCCAGGGTGTACGATTTTATTTTTAATTATTATTTGCCTTCAAAAGAGCACTTTGAAGTGCTACTGAGATAAAAGCCCTCATGAGATAGGCAAGGGACAAATTTGTAGTGAAAAGCTATCGCTGACTAGCAATAGTTTTCAAAGCTGTTAAGGACATTTTGTGGAAGTGCTTCTATTTCATGTCAAATATGATGACCTATCTTTCTGGATACTTATATTCTTATTCCTTTGTGTATGTTCCCATTTACTCCTAGAACTGGATGAAAAAATATGGGCCATTATAAGGCAAGAATCAGACTGTGGATGTGATTCTTTCCTATTTTTTAAATATTTTGGTTGTCAAAAATTCATAAACCTTTCTGCTTTTCTCCCCTCCACACATGGCAAATAATGCGGCGTTTACATTAAACCAGAGTGTTGTACTTCTATCTTTTATGTTAGTGTATTTACTAAACTGCAGCACCCTTAAAATGAGTTTAGAGTCATTTGCTTACTTTTAAGGTATTCTAGAAGACTTCCATATCTCATCAGCTCGGTAATAATATAAATTGGGTCCTCCAAAGTGCAGACAGCATAAAGCTGTATAAGCTTTGGATGTCTCAAGTTCTTCATTATTTGTGCTTCCCTCAGAAAGTCTTTTGGATCCATTGAACCTGAAACAACAGCATATAACAAAACTTATTACAGGGCTTTCTACTGGCAGTCTTAAGGGAGTAACTGATTGTTTTCTGTCTTTGAAAGTACATTAACATCTCAAATCTTCACAGTTCCCACAGAAAACAGACAGTGCAGCTGAAACAAACATTTAATGAGTGAAACATGCCAGTTGTGTAGGGACAGAGAACATATGTGTCCCAGCCACCAGAAATATAAAGGCTAAAATCAACCACCCCCAGGACTCCACCAAACAAGAAAAAAAGGTGAGGCTAGAATGTTAAGGGATACATTTTAAGCAAACAACTGGTTAACGAAAGGATCAGAAACTGAGGTGAGAGTGTCTAGGTAATGAACATAAAATTTCTGAGAGAAAACTAGTGCTGCAATAAGAATGTGTTGCACAGTATTTTCAGCTTCACCAATTAAAGCCTGAAAGCACTGAAATCAGTTTAGCATATGCAGAGATGATGTGTGCATTTTATATATACAAAAACAAATAGCTATTTATAATGAGCATGCAATAGCAACCTTATCAGAAATACCAATGTATGTACAGATGTAACATTAATTTTACAATCCCTTAAATACCAAAGTGTCTAAACAGCCAACTTTTTAAGTGTTACATAAGATCATAACATCTCTAGTTCATCTCTACATAGTGAGCCAATGTAGAAACTATGTCAAAGAAGCAATCAGAAATGGCACAGGAAGCTAAAGTCATGGCAAATGTAGGATTAAAGCTCATATGTCCTGAATAGGAGATTGATTAGGAAAACATGCACAAATAAAGAAGCAAATCTTTCTAAATTAAGGATCCAGTAGTGATCAGATATTGTCAGATGTTTGAGGAAGTTGGTGAATAATATCTCCTTCAAAATGCTTGTACATGCAAATGTGAAATTATTGAACTACTCACACGTCTCCTTCCTCCCAAATCAAAATACTTTAATTAAGAAAATATTACAGTTAACACTGGGGAGGAAAATATCTAGTTATCCAACTTACTCTGCTCTATGCCATGTTTAAAAACAAACTCATCTTACTCAGTAAGCAGACTAAGTAATTTCAGAAGCCAAGGCTGCAAGAGTAAAAGTCTTTAGGGGTCTTTTTTTAATATTAGGTAACCTATAAGGTTCATTTGGGAGTTTGATTGTGTTCCAAACATGGATGTTTAAATTAAGTGAAACTCTTGGAGGATGTTAAATGGCTTAGCAATAAAATTCCAACAGAAAATCTGTTCTACAAAAAGGACTAGAAAATCAGCCTGTTCACCCAACACCTACCTTGAATGCCACCTCTTGAAAAATGCCCCAGTCTATTTCCCAAATCATAGGAATGATGTGTGATTACTTATCCTCACATCAGTACAAGAGGAATGATTCAGAAATGCTCCTGACATAGACTTTATGAAAAAAGAGTCACTTGACATTGGTACTTGGGAGAGCAAAGACTACATTGCAAGGAACAGGTACTCCTCGCTTCCGTTTCCTCATACTTCTCTTGGCAATCCCATATTGCCCAATTTAGTGAGACCTTATAGGATGTCATTAGGAGGAGTGGTCAAAGTATTTGGATTTCCATACCATCAATAAATGGCAAGCAGCCAAAAATACATCTCCTCAACAGGTACAAGCTATACTCATTTTCTTTACTTGCTGTCAGAGGAAAGTGGGGGCCTGCACAAAGAGTAGATGATCACAACTGGTCTGGATAAAGCAGAGATTATGACAGGGAGAAAACCCAAAATATCTGTGATGCTTACTCTATGTCCTTTTCTTGTTTAGAACAGCACAATCTTTACAGATTTACTCAAACTTTCCACCAATTCCAGATTTAAAAAAATAATTTAAAAGTCTAGGGTTGTCTTTATAGGGTTTGGACTCATTTTGATCTTGATTTAAAATTTTGCCCCATTTGCTTACTTGTTTCAAGATATATGCATTGTCATGAATATCAACCTAAAATCTACAGAGAAGCTGTATGGTGCGAAGCATTCTGCCTCCAAAAGCAAATGCATCAGTGTGACTAATGATTTAGCATCAGTGCCAAAATTTGACAAGTTGATCCTAAAAAGGATAAACTACTTTCTTACTTAGGGTCTACCAAATCATGGACCCTCTATGGATCGTTATACAGGATTTCTTCACACCATAGAATTTGACAGTCTGATTTGTTTCCACCATCAAAGTTTGCCTACAAGGAATTTCTCAGTTTAATCATGCTATAAACTTCTCCCGACAAACTGAAACCAAGCAACATGTTTTTCAGATATGACAACTTTCAATAAATTGATCAAGAAGGAAGTATTCCATTAGCTCAATAGCAGCAAATCCTTTTCTACACTGTAAAAGCAAATAACAGTGACAATAATAATAACAAACCAGAAAAAGATCAATAAATATTTCCTTCATGTTTTACAGAGCATATGTAACCTTCCGTTTTACTTAGTTTATATCTTTAAATAGTACAAGTAGCAGACAGCACCCAAATCCCCCACAGGCCTGTAGATCTTAATAAGAAGATTGGATGCCAACTGAAAAAAAAATTTAGAAGTGTCTTTATGAGTATTCTGCCTAAGATTAGGTTCCAGCAACAGAATAAGCAAATTAAAAACTGCCTCTAAAAGCAACCAAACATGCTTGTTAAAAATTGGTTGGATAAAGCCTGTCACAATAGTGGCAAAGAATTTACAGTACATCCCTTTGAGGCAGGAAACACATGCCAAATGGAGTTTCAAATAACTGAGAGGGGTTTAACTTGTAGTTGAATATGTATGTTTTTAATGAAATATACATTTTCACCTGTAAGTGGTAAACACAAGATAAAGAGCAGGTTACTGTAAGTAGAAACGGCTTGGTCATAAAACAATTAGTTAACATAAGCATTTATTGAAACAAGTGGAGGTTTCTTTTCTGTAAGATACCAGTTTGGGAGTAAATTTATCAGGATCTGAAGAAAATACAGTCTTGATAATCTGTTTTTTGAATCAAAAATGTTTTTCTAAATGCCAAAGTCATTTTCCAGAACAAAATGTTGGAATCCCTTTCTTTGAGATGTTCTATGTTGTGCTGCATTGCCAGCTCTAACTTAAGCCTACTTAAAACAGATATATCAGCTCCGATCAACTTCCCTTTGAAAATATTTTGTTCTAGATCTGAGGAAGCTTCACATTCTAAGATAAACACTGATAACCTGGAAATGAGACAGAGAGGAAGGTTAATTATTTTCCAGATTCTACTAGCCTAAATGAAAATGGCCCTTAAATATTTGATAAACTTTGTTTGCAACTTTTCAAGAAACCTTCCCAAATTGCTTCAAAGTACCCTTGTACTTCAGAGGAACCTAGCCCTCTAAGTAAAGCTTAGAGAAAATTAATTTATGTGGAGACTGCATTAAGCATATAACTATGATCGTCTGAGAAATTTTATGAGCAATAAAGAAATAAAATTTAAAAACTAAGTATTTGGCAACAAAAGAAACTAAAATAGCCTATTCATATTAACAAATGAATAATATATGTTTCTGGATGTTCTCAAGCAGCTTTGTCACCATACAGAAGTAAACTTACATATCAGTGTAAGGCCACATAATGAATTAAATGGAATAAAAAATCTCTTTTTTTTTCAGGGAAACTGGGGTACTTCCCTGAGTGCAAGGCTTTTTACACTGCAAATGTATTAAAGAGATGACAAATTAGAGAAATGGAAATGTTATGAAAAACTCCACTGGCAGTACCAACCCAGACACTGTTTTGGAAAAGCTTCCTGAAAAAAAAAATCATGCTTGGACAGTTTCCATGCAGAGAGAAGCTTGGGAGATGCTTTACAATGTGATAATGACAAATGTATGCGTCAACTTCAACAGGCATAAGGAACTTTATCAGATACAATTAATTGGTGATGATAGATGTCTGCTTCACATGCTGACAGCTGGAGAAGCAAGCTAGCCCAGACAATAGGTTCTAGGAAATCCATCACACTCAACATAGGACAAAGTGCAAATCCCTGCTGCAATGGTTTCCACTTAAATAGAAAAAAACAGTGTCTCAGTGAGGAAATAAAAACAGAAATGTGAAATGACATGTTCAGGGACCTGCATCAAGACAGTGCTGTGCAGAGCCAAAACCAGAAATAGCAACTGCTGGTTTCTAGACTGTTTTCCTATCTACTGATCCCTGCACCTCTTTGAAAACTATGGGTCAGCAGCTCAAAAGTCAGAGATGTTCCTTAAGGCAAAGATGTTCCTATGTTTTGTTTCTTCATTCACACATTCATGGCTATGGTTGTGGCTGGTAAAATGTCACAGATGTCTCCAAAGCAGAGGCAAGTGAACCAGTGAACAAATAAGAGAATTATCTGAACTAAAGCATCACATTACTACTGCTTTCTGTTTACAGTCACACTGATCAACAGATTGTAAAAGGAATAAGGAGAGGTAACGGGCAAGACATTGGCAATGATATTTGACAGCAAAAAGTGGAATGATCTCAGGGAATTTCAATTGTTGTAATTGTGCTGAAGGGACAAGGGGTGGATTGTGTGCAAATTGTTGACTTTGGTTTTGTGATTATGGTGTTTTGCTTTTGGTGTGGAGAATTCTGTTTCTGGACACAGGATTTGAGGTGTGGCCTCACCAGCACTGAGCACAGAGGGACAATCACTGCCCTGGTCCCTCTGGCCACACTATTGCTGATACAGGCCAGGATGCCATTGACATCATTGGCTTTAACCCTTTTAGTAACAATAGCTAGAGATTAGTTTAAGTCCAGAAAAAAACTGAGAAATGAGAAGGACACTATATAACAAGAAACCTCATTTAGCCTTTCTAAAGACAAATGAAAATTGGTTTAACCCACCCTGTGTTTACCTCCAGAATGGAAAGAACATACAAATAGGCTTTTATTTTATTACAAGAAGACATAGCAAGGGTTAAAGAGAAGACATCAGGCAAATTCAAATGTGAAATTAGGTGCAGATTCTTACAGTGCCTTCATCTTAGGACTAGAGGACTACTCATTATTGTGTAGTCAAGAACAAGCTGTGTTTTGATTAAATATAAATGCTAATCTCCATAGAGGGATGATGTGTAATGGCATATAACAGCAAAGTATCCTGAGTAGATATGGTCTAGAACAGATGTACTCTGCAAAATAGTGCTCAACAGAAAAACCCAAAGTAATAGAAATCCTTTCTGGCCTTAAGGCCTATAAATCTGTGACATTCTGATTGCATTATACTCTTCTCTATTGTTCACCATGTGATTACCCTTGATCAACCTGCTCCTGCTTGGTAATAAGAGCATTGTTCCATTTCACAATTTCTCTGGTGGTAAGGCCTTTTTAGCAGAACCCTTTCCATCTCAGCCCCTTATATTTGCCAGATCACTTTGAGTTTAACACACTCCTCTGTTTTTCTGATGACTTGCTTCTCCAGAGACTCTACACTGTAAAAAGCTTAGTGAAAATCTGTAGTTTAAAATACACCCCCTCCTGCCCTAGTGTAAAGACAAGTGATTTAGATCTTTGAGCCAAGCAACAGGAGAGGCGTATTTTACAGTGTGTTACACTTGAAGTCTGAAACATTGCTTATGTGAATATTGGAAGCTTCAGTCATCAACACAATGTATTTCTTGATTACTCATTAACTATTATATTTTCCATTCATTTATCAACTTTATGTTATGGTGAATGAAATTACCAATCCTACCCTTCGCTGAAATTTTATTAGTACCAAGGTAAACATTTATTACTCAGATTAGGGTGAGGGTATTGTGGTTTGTCTTTAATTAGTGAAGTGTTATTCCTCATAAGTAACAATGAGAATAAGCTATGGAAAACCAATGTGTTGATTACTGTAAGGCACTCCAAATGCCTTTCACTGTACAGTGAAAAACAATGTATAGAAGAGGATAATTCCCTGTAGAAGTGATACCACAAGGTTAATTGCTTACATTTATGACTGTTTGAACTGTTTTTGTAGAATGAGATAGTTCACAAAGTACAGTGATAAGAGATTCAGCATTAACTAGATAACTTATCAAGATGGCTTTGGGAATCAAAATCTTCATTCTGAGCAACACTATGTGCTATGCACGGCTTCCTTATCACAGCGTTAGGTCAAAAACTCTCTGCTATCCAAGCACTGCATCCAGATGGGGCTTCTGTCTGCCCTAACTCAATACAACCCAGCATGCAATCAGTGAAACTACTGCTGTTGACCTTAGCAAGAGTCAGACTAGAGTGGAAAAAACTGAGATAGAAAAAGTATTGATTAATCGAGCCCTTTTTCCCAGGTGAACTATGATACTACAAAAAGAATCACAGTTGAAGGAGTTTCTTCCATTATACTGTGCTAGTCTATACATGATAACAAGTTTGCAGTGAGTCTTATGTTTATTCCAGTGAAAAAGAAATTTCAAGCTGGTTTCTGTTTGCTGAGTCACTAGGGAGATGCACCTGTTCACTGAAAAAAGTATTGTCTTTCATATGAATTACAGAAGGTCTTTAGTCTTAACAGTTTTTATATTTTCAGTTAAGCAGAGAAAAAAAAAAAATGCTTATTTTCTTTCAGTTTGCATGTCCCAAAACACAAAAGATATCCTGATACAAGACAGCCTTAAAACATATGCTTAAATTCCTCCCTGTTCAGGAGACCATTCAAGCAGTGCCCAAGCATATTGATGTTATATTGAATCAAAGATCTGAATCTGCTCTGCTTCCTGAATCAGGTTCATTAGTGCCCAACACAAGCTTTTTCAATTAACCACAGCTCATGTTGTTATCTCTTTTTAAAAAACATGTATATCATCCAGGCTGCCTCTCTTATCTATGTGGTTCTTGCCATCTGCTGGCAGATATTTTATGTTGTCAATTGAAAACGCACAAATTACTTGAAGTTAATGAAACATAATTAAGAAAAATGCTAAAAGCTGTATTAGTCACAATCTTATATTACATGCAAATAGTGGGTATAAATGTTGTGTATCAAAAACTTTGAAAAATTTGATTCAAGCAATACTAGGATTAAAGCACTCCTTAAGCACAAACTTAGCATAGTAAATGTTCTATATTACCAAAGAAATCACTGCAATATAGCACCTAATCACTAGAAAAATCATACAGATGACAAACTGCTTGTAAATCAATTACTTCACCTACAGATTACTCAACCTACAGTTACTCATTTGCACACAATACTGTAAAAAATAGTCACAAACCTTGTTGTGGTTGCCTTTTTATGTGACACAGATGTTGAATTAATTCAGCTCATCTAGAAACAGAAAACTGTATAAAATTCTAATTCAAAATACCAAAGACTATCTGGACCTACAACTTTACTAATCTTCATGTCTAGATGTGTAGATTTTAAGAATAAATGCATATATGCAGATAGGCTCTCTTTGCTGCAGCATT
The DNA here is from genome assembly GCA_013399945.1 of Ploceus nigricollis. Taxonomy (NCBI): domain Eukaryota; kingdom Metazoa; phylum Chordata; class Aves; order Passeriformes; family Ploceidae; genus Ploceus; species Ploceus nigricollis. The sequence goes on along the minus strand of VXBC01002446.1, from coordinate 416,868 downwards.
TAAAAAGTAAAGGAGCACTCTTGCTAATAGTTCATATTATTACCATTTAAGAATGATTCACATACCTGGTTTTAATGTTTTGATTGCCACAGGGGTGGTATTATTCCACAGTCCTTCCCATACTTCACCAAACTGACCAGATCCTAATTTTTTCACGAATTTCAGAGATCGTCGGTCAATCTCCCACTGATCAACAGTTTTGTAAGACAAATCAAAAGTAGCAGGAGTTTGTATCTCGTAAAAGAAAATAAATAATACGATAATTGGAACTTCAACAACATATACAAATCATTGTTAACTATGTCATGTAAAGCTGGAACAAATATAAATAATCTTTCCTTAGAGTACACACATGCAATAAAGTGAGCCAAGAACATAACGTACAACCCTCATGCTGGGTGCTCTTTGTTAGAAATAAGAAATACACTAAAGAAAATATCGTCCCATTAAACGCAAAAATTAGAAACAATCCCTCTAGCAAGCTTTTTGAACAGTGACGTATTGGTTGCCAGAACCTTGTGGTTTTGTCTCAGTATTTGCATATGAACAACTAGCATTATGAAGCTGGAGATTTCATCTCCATATATATTTATAAAAAGATATTCATAAATCATGATTTGGCATATTTCCCTCCCCCCTCCAGACACTTGATGATTTTTTTCAAAATGCCATGGTACTTTATTATTAATTTGTCAACCTCAAGAATGAAACTGTAACACTACCCGGAACTTCCTGAAAGCAAGCAGATCATTAACATTCTGAAAAGGCAGAAGCAGATATGGGGTCAACACTTTCTGATAGATAGCTGATGAGTTAGCTCACAAAAAATACTTTGCACGGTGTAGCATCCACGCCTTACCTTTAGGCATGGCTGTCTGAGCAACACGCAGAGGCCATCACTGTTCTTGCTGTAATAGTCGACCAACTTACTCAAAGTTTTAAAAGTTTTCCTTTTGGTTAGGAAAAAGCTTCCATCCATTCTTTTGATCCTGTAGTGCTTCACAGATGTACCATCAAAAACTAAAAAGATTTAAATATATTAAGTGTCCAGGAATTATTGAAGTGGTACAATATCATTTATACCCAAACTGTCATAATGTTCCTAAATATACTTATGAGAACCTTAAAATAAATTATTTTAGTTCCAAATATGACAACTATTAAAAAGCCTCTTTCAGACCAAAGCCCATTGCTCAGATAGCTTAACGCATCCTGTCTATCAGTCTTCAGCTATTCAGATTTGGAGATTCTCCACCAAAAGAACTGATGTAGAAGTACATAAATATATCTTCTGTGAGGCAGCTCGTGTTTCCCATGTTTGAAGATGCCAAAACCAGCCAAAAGCATCTAACTGACAGCAATCATTTAGACAGTTTTTAATATTTCCTTTATTCTCCATTATTTTAGTGTTAATATTCCAAATAGCAGCTGCTGGGCTGGCAAGCATTTTAGAGGAAACAGATATACCCTCCACATAGCCACGGTTCTCTGAAAAGTACTCACATCTTCCAAGGGGTTTTTTGAAATTTGTGCATGTTTGGAACACGTAAAAATCATGTCAATAATGCTGTGTTTCAGGTAGTTGATTAATTCCTTTTCAGTGGAATATTTTTTATTCTAATCTGTTGTGTCTTAATCAATAAGACTATTCCTCACCTCCTGTAAGTTACTTATCTGCATATCATGACAGCCAAAGTGTCCCTCCCTGTGACCATTGGAGCACTCTTTAAATGTGTCAGAAAAAAGGCTCAGCCACTGCATGCTGGGGCTAGACATGGACCAGCACAAGATCAGAGAGAGACAAAAAATGTATAAAAATCACACACACACAGAGACACACACACAAAAAAAAAAAGAAAAAAAAAGAAAAAAAAAGTTTGGAGACCACTAGTTTAGAGATCTTTACAAAGGAATATCAGTAGAAGCAATAGCAGGTTCAGAATCATCAGAGAGGGCAGTTCAGAAGAGCTGAAAAGGTATTTAGTCGCTTATGTGAGTGTCATTTCCTAGACCCTCCATTATTTAGACATCACCGTCCATGTTCAATGGGCAGTAGAGAATTTCTATTACATACAGAAGGGTAGTTGATTCAGCTCCAAAGAACTCCACAGCTGTTAGCTCTAACATTAGCAGTGTTCCACAATAAACCTAGAAGATAGATGCTTTATACTGTACCACTGCATGCATCTTGACAATAGCTTTGGTTATAATAACAGAAGAATACATGGTTGCATATTGTATGTAGAAAAAGTATAGAATTGGTTGCATGAAATAAGCAAAGCTGATAGGAAGAATAATTTCTCTCACCATCTAAATGATGAAATAAAAGTGGAAATCTCTCCTTCCTTAAGTACTATTGTGGATGATCAGATCTTTTTGCACTGTATTGTGCGATTGTCATCCAAGACCACCAGAGAGCAGACAGGAGCTTTTCAAAATACTCCACCTCAGGTAGTATTTTAGGAATCTGAGAACTTACAGTTCTGCATGAGGACAGGAATGAAATATTTGTAAACAAAATCCATATTACATCGCACTTTTCAAATTATATTTCTTTTTGAATTAACGCCCATAATTACTACTTTTTAACTGTAAAATTTATGAATGCTTTTGTGATGTGTCATTTGGAAATAGTGCTGAAGCAAAATGAAGGAAAGAGTAATTCAGTAACAACAGACTGAAAATGTAATGACTTTTCCAAAGTTCACAGGAAAATTAATCCGGACAAACCAATTAGTCTTTATGATGCATTGAACAAAAGGTCAACAGGATGACTGTGTTAATCCAGTCTTGGTTGTATATCATAAGTAATAGTAGTTTGACTACCTGATTTATTTATTAACAGTATTATAACTATTATTTGTGAAGTAGCTAATATTCATAATGCAAGAGCTGGTTTGAAGGATGTGCTCTAAAATGCTCATTTCTTAAATGAGCCTTTTAAAAAGCCTTATGATTGACAGCACGCAGGTCAGGTGGTGATTTGTGTGGAGAAACTGAAGAAAATTTCTGCACTCATACCAGCTCGCAATCAGTAGCTGAGTTTAGTGCAGTACTTGACAAGGGGTTGTTTACTTTTATTTTAGGGCTGAGTTTGGCTGTACAAGTCCTGCAGCACACACTTGGAGTTCTGCAGCACGGTGTGGCTCCTCTGCAAAAACCATACTGAGCACACATCACTCAGGAAAGAACTATCCATATCCCCTTCCAGCCGTCTATACATCCATGCCAGACTACTAACCAGGACAGGATTGTATTTTCAGTTTCACACAGCTTGACAGTAACTGGGTTTGAAGACTGCAGAGGTTTTCTCCTCAACTTGCCCTTTCCAAAAGAATTACAGCTCTCCATTAGATTTCTACATGGTTTCAGTCTAGCAGAAGGATTATCCTCTCCCAGCTATCCATCTTGACATGATGGGTTAAGCAGAAGTAGATTTTGCCACCTGAAGAATGTGAATAAAATAATTCACTACTTCTTCCCCAGGGCACAAAAATTTATGGTGGCATCAGCAGAGTCCACACCTTCACCAAATGAGTCATAGAGACACTAATGTTCCATTACTGCCAGAAACGATGTGTCCCAACACAGCTCCTGGGAGCAGCCCTCCCCCAGCACTCGCCATGCAGCACTGCCACCAGCACCTCTGCTCTGCCTCCAAGCCCAGAGTGGATGTGAGAGGAGGGTGACTCATGAGATCACTCTCACCAGCACAGAACGGGAGCAGAGGCGGGCCCAAAATCATCCTCTTAGTATGGCCATGATTTTGCCAGTTCTATGAATCTGCTGCCTTAAACAACTACCTGTTTTTCCTGCGCTGGAACCCAAGAGGAAAATACACAACATTCTTTTGGGAGCATGGAAAAAATAGCTGAAGAAAACACAAAGCATTTACATTGTTATTTAATGCAATAAGTCTTTCAGATACCATTATTCAGTGATGGGCTAAGTACAGAGCCTCCTGCTATCATTGGCAATGACACTCAATTAAGCTGAGCACATCTAAATTATGGCTTTTAATTAAAATGAGGCAACATCTAAGATGGCACCAACATGTTTAAAATTTAATGCATTTCACACCAGATGCTGGAGTCATCAACATAAAAATCTGTCAACAACATGTGCATTTTCAAAATGGGTAAACCTATTTTTAAAATGTCAGACACCCTAAATTTATAGCAACACATGTCGGGGGCCTATCTGGCTTGATGAGCTTTCCATTTCACTATTCACAGATGATAAAAACCTTTCTGAACATGAATTTTTGTTTTTAATTTAAATAATTATTTATTATCCAAATCTTACAAATTGGGAGTTTTCCCAAAAAGGAAAGTTAGAAGTTAAAAGTGTATTTTTCATGAAAGATTGAAGTTTTTAATTTTTTTTTCTTACTAAGGAGATAATTTGTCTCCTTAATTAACATTAAATCTCTTATATATCTCATTGTCCATATGAGTATGAAATCAAGCATGAAATACATAAAATCAGTTTATGGGTTCTTGGGTAAAAGGAAAAAAAACCTTCCCCTTCAACTTTTTTTTTTACCTAAATGGCATGCTGGATGGAGAATTAAAATATTTTCTTAAAGACTTTAATTCTGAAAGCCAGATTTTCTCTTCAAGCCATTATCATCTACTCTGCAATGAAACCAAAAACAGCAATAAAAGCTAGAGCAAAACCAATCACACCTAGAGATGATGGGACTTTTGAGGTCTAATGTTTCTGGTCTGAAAAAATTGGAAACAGAAATTAGGGATGTATTCCAAAATATCGGGTTGTGACTTCTCCCCTGTCAGTGTATCAGCTACCACAGAGATAGAAGCCATCCTTCTGCCTCAGCTTTGGTGTCTCATAATTCCTACTGATGGCACAAACAGGAAAGATGCAGGAAAACTCTCTTCTCCGTAGAACCTGGTGAACTGAAAAACCTTCTTTCCTACTAATGCTTCCCACACACAAATCATTTCATTGGTTGCTTTAGAATGCACTAGCTTTCCAAGAAGTAGACAGTAGGTAATGAGATTATGGACATAAAACATCTAGACCATGATGTATACTATGAGGCTGGAAGCAAAAGAGCTTGCACAATACAAACAGATGCCATTCAGCTAAGCCGATTCAGTAAGCAGCAAATAATATTTAGCTCTTTGGGATAAAGTAGCATGTTAAGGATAAATTATGTTCAACTCTGGGAAGCTGCTAAAGAATGTAGCAGCACTGGGAAAGGATGCCACCAATAGTGTCTGCAGATTGCTTCAGTTTATCCTCTTTCTTTGCCTAAAAGAGCACAAACATTTAATAAATCTGAGATGATACATATATTTATGCATGCATTTTCAGAGGACAACCCATGTTTGTGCATGAAGGAGAGCTAGCTCCTGCAGCTGGAGCCTTGCCTTTGTGTATATTAGTTTCTTCAGTGCCACTCTTACCTCCCTTAATCAAACAAACCAGCATGAAACAAACACACACTGTCTTGCTCTTATCATTCATCATCAAATCTCCTCTTCCCAAATAAGCTTATAAAAAATGTCTACCACATAAGCTTTCATAATTGAATCAAATATACTAGATCAGATGGAATAAATTTTCTATCCAAAATTTGTAACGAAAAAACTGAACAGCAGCAACAAAGGGTGCTCTTATACCACTACAAATGCTGGCCTAATATTTATTTCATTCTCTTGGATTTTTCTCTAGTTTACCTAAGATACTTCTACTTTCCTGTTAGAGAAGTTGTTAGGATGCAGGATAAATAATTAATATTTTAAATATTTCCTAAAAGGAGAGAGAATAAAAAAAATAATTTGCATTTCCACCCCCAAGTGCACAAACAAAAGATTTTTCATCGATTTTTAGTAATGTGCCATGTATTTACATGCCATCATTAAGGAGATAATACAGGCTTGTTTTTACTTTCCTGCATAACACCACTCTGTCATCAGTCTAGCCCAGTCCTTGGATGAAATCAGCTCACTGATGAACTTGAAGGAAGCTGAAACATGTAACACAGCAATAAACTGGCGCATGTGGAGAAAGCACTTTGAAAGGTCTGTGGCTGTAATACAGTCCCTGGATGAAAATGTGAACACACGAAGGGGCCAGTTCTGTCACAGCTCAGGAGCAGTCTGATTCCTTGCTAAAGGTAGTTTTCCTTTAAGCACTTCATGGCAAGGGCCAACTTCCTTGAGGGCAAACTGAAAACTGTGGAGTAAACTCTCCCAGTACTGTAAATATCACATTTATTTCAATAAACACCCCTGTATTTCACATTTCTTTGTCTTGGCAATAAAAAGCACTCCTCACATTACCACAAAACATTGCAGGTACATACACTTTAGTTACAATTGGGAAAGTGAAACCAAGAATATGTTTCTTTACAATATTAAGCTGTGTTTCTGCGTAATGTTCAGAAGGTGAATGACACATAATCATCCATGAAAAAAGAGGAGTCAATATGAAAGAATCTGGTTATGGATGAGGTTCCTCTCATTTTATTGACATAATTCTGCACATGACTACTTATGGTTTATTCACAAACATCAAAAGCCTTTCCTGGCTCTGGAATTAATATAGGTAGAACACATTAGGAAGTTTGGGTGTATAGCCCTGTTGTCTCAAGGACAACACTATACTCCTGAACTCCTGACTCGCAGTTGTATGACAAGTTTGATGGGAAATGTTCACAGAAAACAACCAATGAACAATCACATTTACTATCTAAAATGGCAAATATCTACAGCATGAAAAAACATGATGTACTTAAATGTGAGTAAAATTACTAATGAGTAAGTGTCCTAATTTGATAATCATTCAGATTTAAATAAAGGACTTAAATAAAATTCAAAATGCATCATCATCATCAATCTAATTTTTTGCTGATGTTTACAGTGAAATTTTCAATGAAACATCACTGATTCTGAAGTACAGCTTTGAAGACCTTCCTACAATTTTATCCCTGAAAACAAATACATATAAACCTAAGTGTGAGGTCTAACAGAAATCTCCTTTTCTTAAATTGCAGATAGCTGTCAACATGCTTTTATTTTTATTTTTGCTTTGTGTACTAATCAGAGCTGTATGTACAATTTTAATGTAATTTTTTATGCTTTGGTATGAAAATACTATCTATATTAAGGCAGCTAGAACACTGGAAGTACTAAGCATAAAAAAGTTAATTTCTGTTCTGAGTGTATTGATAAACAATGTTTATAAAATATAAACTCAAATTACTTTTGCCAAGTTTTCTTTATATATCTCCTGGGGAAAAAAAACGCATTATTATGAATTTGATTTCATTTTCATGCCCATAGTTTATTGTTCTCGAAGATGAAAAAGCCCATACCACCTGAAAAATTTTTAAAACATTGCTTCAGATGAAAAACTAGCATATACCTGAGAGTGAGTATTCGCCTTTTAGACTTTCACTTTCTCGGATTAGGAAGGCTCCTTCCTTGTTTTCAGGGTACAACAGTTGTCTCTCGGCATCTGCTCGTTTGATTGGGCCAAAGAACCATCTGAACAAATAAAAACCATTAATTTTACCACTCAGTGAAACATACCGGGAAGACAGTTTAGCTTTTATAAACACGCTGCATATTTACTAAGAGATAATCTGTGCTGTGTTAATTAAATGTCAATAGTATGGGAGGAAAAAAGCCAACAAGAACTACAGAACAAATTTATTGCTAGAAGACATCACTTACACATTTGAGTGAAATCTGGATTTTATTGCTGATGAAAAGTCTTACTGCCTTCAAGGCAACAAGCATTCAGAAGTGACAGACTGGCCTTGTCCCAGAAAAAATCACCAAGAAAATTTGCCAAGGCTACAAGGGCAGAAATTGATGCCAATCCCATTGATGCCACTTGAACTAGGTAGAGGTACAGGTATGTGCTAACAACCCAACATCTTAAAAGACAAAAGATCTCTCAAACTGCAGAAGGGCTCTCAGATTCCAAGGCATAACTCACCCTGCTTCCCCATTCCACTGCCACGTCAATACCTCAACGAGTTACCGGCAATTTTTCAGCTTTGCTGCTTTTCAACAAACAAAACCAGTGTATCCCTCAAGTCACTACAAAAATCTCCACACCTGTGTTCTGTGAAAATCTACTCCGATCTATGGCTTTTAAAACATTTTTACTCACTAAACCCTGTAGTTCACAAAGGCTTGTTCAAGCAATAATTTTAATTTGCTCCTCTGAAGATAAGATTTAGCTCTCTTGCTGCTTTGTGCTGAGTTTAAATTAAAGAGAAATAAGACAGAGATGAGTCAGCATTTTCAGCTGGGGTGGTGTTCAGCTTCCTTCCAGCAAACATGCAAAGCTCTTTCCAAGATTAGCTCCACCTCTTATTTGAAGCAAGTGATGATAAATAGGTACCAGAAAGATGCGATAAGCTCATAGGGGAATTCCTTTTAAATTAATCATAGCTAAAACTATTATACAAACTTCAAATATAAATTAATGCACCACAAGTAAGTTGCCTACTTGATTTGTAAATGACTAGTGAAAAGTACAGATGGAGTCATCAACAAACTATTTAGTATCTGCAAGGCTTGTAGTCATCAAGAGGAATGGAGGAAATAAATGAGAATACTGGGTGATGCCTTAGCTGATCAAGCATGAGGACTGATAAATGGGTTTGTATCAACAAAGAGGAAATAAAAAGAGGCAAATACAGACAGCATTAACCCACGCTGAATATGCTTTATTAACAAAAGAAAATTAAAGACAGATTTTCCAAACCATGTTCCTGTCCACTGAGTTGAAGATGATTTGGATAAAATAGGTCTTGATACATATTTGGCAAGCAAAGTAATCTCACTAGAAAGCTGTAATGTGTTAGAAGTAATTTTAATTAGTTAAATGTGTTCATTAATTCAACTAATTAATTTAATTAATTCATTCATTAGACTGCAGAAAACTAAGTAATCAATAAATGTTCAAATCCTTGACTAAGGTTCCTGTCAAAGGAAGGAGAGTCCAAGTTCAACTGTATTCAAGTCGCAAAGAAAATCTGTCTGCCCTAAAATCTAAATTAGAATCTTTCTGAAATTTCTAAATATACCTGCTCTGAGAATAACATCTGAAATCTAACAAACAATATGAGCCAAAAAAATTAATATTTTTCCTCTTGAAGTATTAGCTATCACTCAATCATGTTCAAAGTGACTGATCCTCATTAGAGTGTATATGAAGAGGCGTTTAATTTTTTGCCTCCTTTCTTCTTGGGTTACAAGGATAGTACCTTTTCAAAAGAATTTAATTTTGTACCAAACCCAAAAGAGCTTCCAGTGCATTCTTAGCAAGACTGGATTTTATAGCCATAGTCAAAATATAGTATTTATGTGATTCGACATTTGAATATACACTGTTAGTAACTCAAACTTCTAAAGCTGAAAACTCGAGCAGTAATACAATCTATGCAACTAGAGGAAACTGTTGGTTTATTTTGAATATATAAATTAATATACTATTACTCTGTCTATGTAAAATCATTTCTACAATATAAACCATGATTTGGGAAAATAATATGCATATAAGTGCAGTACATTTAGCATAACTATCTGCTTCTTTGATTTCAAAACATTTCAGTTTATATGCTTATTTTTATTAGGCTGGAAAAACTGCACTTAAATCAATATGAAATTACCATTAAAGGTTATATAGAGGATATATAATATATAGGTTCTGACTCCCGATAAGCCTAGCAGTTAAAAAGATCCTAACTTGCAAGATAATATAATTAGAGCAACAGTATTAGAGGAGGTAAGTGTAACTGAAGCAATTATTATGGAGGGTGAAAAGTGGATACATATTGTATATTACCTCATTTGCCTGACTTTATATGATCTGATTAAAATGTTTCAGAAAAATACAGGCAAAATTACTTTTAATAGCACTTGAATATTTGATTCTTAGTTCAAAGCCATTTGGTTTGCAATAATAATTATACAGTACCAAAAGTAATACTGAATGTGAAAAAAACAATCTCTTAACTTCAAAGCAAATAATTTAATTTGTTATTCACTTTTTTTTTTAACTAAAGCACATCTGAATTTAAAGTACTATTTTCAGTGTAATGGAAGTTTAAATTCCTTTTATAAAGCGTGAAGAGCTTATTTCGATTTCTAGCAATTGAACTTCTGCTTCAAAAGGCTTAATATTTTACTTCATCCACAAGGGTGTATCTTTGAGGGAAAAGTGCTCTAAAAAGTAATAATGAATCAAAGTAATTGCTCACCACGAGATATTGCTCTGCAGGATAGGAAGGTCAGACCAAAACAACACCCAATCCTCAGTAAATCTATTAATGTTTTATAGCTCAAAGACAGATGAAAGTTTTAAAACAGAACACTTGGAAAACAAGAACTAAACATGAAGCACTATCCATTGAGCTAGTTAAGTAACTTCTCTGACTTCAGTGCAGTGTATTGGCACCAGACAGTCCAGGAGAAGTTTGAATTAGCAATTCTTACACAGTATCAGCCTGAACTTCAGCTCACAGCCAGGCCACTTCGGGTCATGACTGTCGGTGCTGGATCAGCAGATTACCAGGTATGGCACAAATGAGTGCATTCAGAATTGGGCACAATTTTCCATTCCGAGCAGGAGCTGTCTGGCTAGCATAGCAATAGTGCTCTTCTGTCAGCAAGACCCAGGAACATGCTTTCTTGGCCAACACTGCATCCAACACCCCAACTCCCTTTTAAGTGTAGGATGCCAGATCTGTTTTTTGGGGACTGTTTCTAGCAGCTTCCTCTAAATCCCTTGCTTACACCATCATTCATCGCTATTGGGAATATGTTAATTAAAAATTCCAGGGTACTTCCAGGTCATTTTGGCCACCACATATAGGACGACCTGGAGCCAGAAAACATGGCCTTCATACAGGTCCATAACAAACACAGTCCTCACTTGTTGCAGATGATGCTCAGTACTGGAATACCAGTGAGCTTTGTAGCGGTTATTGAGAGCGTAGTAATCACCTCTGTTTTGGCCATCAGTTCCACTAGCATGTTTATCACCACCATATCACATCATGGATCATAGCAGGTTTTGTCATGGCATGCTCCCTGACTGTGACAGTATCACTGCTGAGACCTCTAAAGACCTTCATCCAGCAAAGGAAATCTTCATCTAGCTGAATGCTGGTGTTTATACTTGAAGGGCAATTTTTTTAAGAAACAGAGATCATGTCACCTTACACTCATTCCTGCCTACCTATTCAGCCCAGTTTGAGTTAAGATGGAGTAATGAACTCAAAGGAAGTTCATAGTGCTACCTGGCTCCACCACAACCTTTCCTGAGAAGCTTTCTATCCTCCATGGTGCAATGCACTGCTGATCTCCATCTAAAGGTCAAAGCCCCATTTACCTGGCTTTGCTTTCTGTCTCCCTGTGCTTTGCTACATAAAAATCTGCTAAAATAAAAGTAGTCACTCCTACACTTCTTATAGCAGGAAGATATGGCAGGAACTTTCAAACTGGACAGTAGAAGACAGGAAGAGTAACATGGGCCAAGAGCTAAAGCAAAGAAAAATGTGGAGGCAAAGCTCTCCAACACTATATCACTGGCAACGTTTCCAGTGCCTGGTAACATGCCTAGAAAAGGACAAAAGACCCAATGGAAAAAAAAAACCCACAAATATCCCCATAACAAAGAGTATGCAAATGAGTTTTTTTCCGTCTCATTAATACAAAATTGCCCTCTGATCAAATCTGTGCAATGCATTTATCTGAGATAGAGACTGAAGATTTTACAGAAGATCTCAACTAATCTGGGAACTATGGGCTTTTTCTGTCCTGAAATTAACTCTATCCAACACTCAGAACTAATCCCCTCCCAAAAAAAGGATTCCCAGCCATGCTCCAGATGAAAATGCTCTCAGGGGAAATTTTTTTGGCAGCCTGCCATCCTTGGACCCCCCCTTTCACAGACCCCACACCTCCCTACATTCAACCTGTCTTCTTGGTCTCTCCTGAATCCCTAACATGCTAAATCCTGACTCTAACACAAGGTGTGTGCTGAGCCTTAGCCAAAGCACTCCACTCATGGGCCAGACAAAATATTTCTTTGGACATGTGACTCCCTGGGCAGCTTCTTCACAATAGTATTCCAACAGAAACTCTAAATTTATGATTAAGGACTCTGTGAGCATCCCCCTTTGGGACGTGGGTAAGATGCTCACAACCAAGCTAAACACCGACCTTGAAATAATATCTGCAATCTTTAACTTTCTTGGAAATCCCAGCAGATCTCTCAATGCTCTTTTGTTATTCCCACTGAAAACCAGCAGAGAAAATGATGTGGAAGTTTTTCACCCATTTCCTTTAAGGCTCACCAGTTTCCCACTTTTATCCTCTACCACTATTTAGATTTAATATGTACAAGAGATATATCTCCTGGGGCTCCACAATGTCATTGCTGAAGTCACTGAATTTCCTTTAATAAGTAGTTGTAGCTGGGATATGGAAGATTATTTCAGTTTTTCATTCAAGTTGCAGGACATTGGAGGTAAGATAAGGCTAAAAGCAGAGGTGTGTGACATACTCTTAATTTTGTTAATATTCAGTTAAAAGCAAAAGCCTCGAGTCACTAGTAAGGTCCAACCACATATAGAAGCTGTGATCATTACAACAGGAAAGAAGAGGGAGGAAAGGGGACAAAAAATGCTGAAAAATAGCAAGGAGAAACAATAGAATGAATAACAGCAAATAAGTCACATAACATTTATTTTCAAAAATTACTGAAGATGTTAAAATGAACAGCACAATCCTATCCTGGATCAGCACTTTGTGACATAAGGGCATCTTGCTTCTCACTTTTCATAAGTGCTTACAAATGGGACTTACTTTCTCCTGTTGGGGTAAGTCTCTTGAGGCTGCTAAATGTCAACAGCTGAGAGAGTTTGTTGAGATTCCTGTAGTTCTCAACCAGAAGTCTCCATTAGGGAACAAATGGTGATGACAAAAAGGTTACCCAGCCCTCCAGAAGATTAACTCAAGTGTGTTAACTGGGTCTTTAGTACTAGGCTGAAGAGAATAGGTTTCTTTGACTGAGAAAAGCAAAGAATTACTGCATTTAGAGCAAAACTCTTGGGTGAAGACAAAAAGACCCCAGATACTCTCTATACTAAAACCACATATATCCCAGTTTCTTCTGGAATGAAGAAAGCTTGTCTAAGAGCTAAAACAAATATAGAAAAGCTCCAACAGCATATGAAGTTTACGTTTTAAATGCCTCAAAATCTACTGTCATAGAAAGCTGTAACTGCACACTGAAGTACTTCAAAGTTAGGAGATGACAATACTAATATTGCTTTCATGGCACCCACTCAGCCATTTTCAGAAGATCCACTGTGATACCATCTTTAATTACATGGTCATATCCAGTGCTCCCTACAGTGTTAATATGAATGTTGCTCACTGAATACGTTACCCTCTATTTTGTTTTGCATTGCGTAGATAGAGTTCATTTACTGTTTTAAACAATTAACATTGTTTAGCATCTGCTCTCCATGCCAGTTACAAAATTACATGAATGGCTTCATTCCTAGCAGCCTCTATTACAGTGTTCATTACTGTAATATCCAAATGCTTTACAAACATTCATTAAATTCTTTTTGTGGCTCTTTTCCTTGTAATATACTTTCTGCAGTGGAGAAACAGCCCAGAAAGGGACTAAGGCAATATGAAAATACTATGAGTATTTTCTACTAATATTGGATGTCCAACTTGAAAAGTCCAGGGCCTGCCTTTCAGAAATTTAACATTTTGTAGTATGTAGTGGTTTATCTGGACAGCAATAGGCGCTAACTTCTATGCCACAGAAGACAAGGAGAGACGCATAGAAAGCCAAAGAGACAGAGACAGAGAGATCCTCCAGGGTCTTATTCAATCACTTTCATCATATGACCACCCTGTGACCACTGCCCTTACTCAGCACATGGAAACCTGAACAGGCTTGTGTGCATCACTCTTCTCTGCTGTCATCCATGCAGGACAAAGAAGGCTGCTGAACCAGCTTTTAAACCATGCCAGGTTTGCAGTCTGCTGTGGGTAAAGAATAGTGCACAAACAGGGGCAGAAGTTACCAAGGGAGCCACCAGCAAGTCCTCTCTATGCTGACAGGAAGGCTCCAAGCACTTTTGGGTTTCCCCAAAATATCAAAAATAGAGAATGCAACGGTTGACTTTTAAGGAATGTGTTCAGTTACCTTATATAAAGTCTAATTGTATTTTCAAAGCCTTGCTTATTTTGAAGCAAAGTTTTTTTAGATAGCAAAAAAGTACACACTTTCAATGCAGCAATCTTCCCTACTAAATATAAAGCACTTTCTCCAACATACATGAACAAAAGATTTCTTGTATTTTTCTGAGCCACATTTTTTGCTTTCAGGCAGAGAAAGAGGCAGCCTGTGCCTCACCTGTGCCTGGTATCAATCCTGGAAAATTCATACCCAATCAGAAAAAAGCCTGGAAAAATTAAAAGCAACTAAACAAGCTCTTATGATAGAAAATATTAGGTTGTTTTAATTACAAGACTAATGAAGTAATAGCATTGCTTCAAGAGCTGATTTTTCAAAAAGTTAGGAAATATCACTGCATAGATTAAAGCCTTCCAGACATAACATAATTAAGAAAAAAATATGCTTTACAAATGATGACGTGTATGCATGAAGGAGAGACTGGGAGATGAGCACAGGCTGCTTCAATTTTTCCCTGTATAGTCTACAGTAAGCCTGATGACAGTTTTCTGGGAAAAAAACAAACCAAACCAACCAACCAAAACAAAAAAAACAAATCAACAAAAAACTCCCACAAAACAAAACAACGGCAAAACCAAAAAACCCCAAAACATACGAGATAAAAACAACCAAAACCAGAAAAATCTTTAGTCTGGCTAAACCATAAAGATGAACACTTGCCAGCAAGATTCCTTTCAAGAACATTTTCAAAACCACAAACCTTCCCATAAATGGCCTAAGAATCTAAACAGTGGAAATTCAGGGATTTGTCTAGGGCTTGCAGACTTTAATTGGGCAGAATCTAGAAAACCTAAGATTGGTTTTCAGGCAGAGCCCTTCATCCTTACTTCCTTCTACAGGCATGCCTGGGATAATTTTTAATTCTGTCTGTCCCTCACCGTCATTTACTATCAGATACTGAAGGGTACGTGGAAGGACAAAATTTAACAGGAAGGAATTTTAAGCTAATGGTAAAGGAAGTCACAGGACATTACAGGAGGAAGAGAGAAAACAGGACAGTAAAAATTCAGAGCTGAGAGGACCATAGAATATTAGCAAGTGGATGGATTGAGAGAAGAAAGTCAGAGTTAGTAAGCAATAAGAAAACAAAGTTTAGTTAGTAAGAAAACAAAGACAAAGCTGAGGACTGCATTCAGTGCCCAAGGGCTATAGCCTGCTGCTGAGCTGCTGCACTGCTCAGCAAATGCTGGTTTTCATCTTATCCTGCTCCCACAGGGAGCCTGGCCTTTGGCAGCCATTTCAGTCCTACTTGGGAAAACAATTTTACAGAACATCTCTTGAAACAATTTCAGAGACTAACTCTCACTGTGAGGATTGCTCTACACAGATCTTTTCTCTGTCACTTTCTTAGTTCATCACACCACTCATTTTTATACTTGCCAAAAGAATAATTTGACATTAGTTTTCATCACATATGTATTTTCTAGAAGTCATTGCTTTAAACCTCATTCACCAAAGTACCATCAGCAAAAAGTGAGTCAGGAGAGGTTGAGAAAAAACATTTATTTAACAACCCCCTTCTCTGTCTACATAAGTAAATCATCTGAGATCTCAACACATTGCAGAGAGTACCTGACTTGGAATTGAAACAAAAAAACATTTAAACTGTTTATGTACAGTGACTCAGCACAGTTCTGATTACTTATTTACCACCAAGAGATTATTTACCAATAAGAATCTAATTGTCTCCAAGTGAAACCAGAAATTCAAGTTTTCCGGAACAGTTATGTCAGGCATCACACTTAACCTTTGGCAACTACAATGAATTTGCTTCATACAGAAAGAACTGAGTCATGTATATTGTTCAGAACTCTGTTGTTGAATAACTTACCACACACTAAAATGAAGACTATCTTGTGTGCATTGGGTGTGGGACTTGGAGCTTCTGAGTCTTTTCACAGTGGATGGAATAAGTTTGTTTTTCTTTCCACAGAGAAAAACACAGAACATGTGAATAGATGTATACAAAATAGTTGTGTAAAAAAAAAGCTCATCTCTACACCATGTAAGCATCAGAGATCTATCAAAGCAACAGAGCAACACTACTCTATGTTTTTAAAAGTCTGTCTGTATGTTTGAAAGTGACTGTCTGTCGTAACATGCTCTAAGTTTTGCTGTATTTTCCACACTGAGATCAACATTGCGATTTTTCTTTGAATAACCATTACAGTGTGAAATACAGTTTTGGAAAATAACAGATCCCATTTTGCTCTTGGCTTTTGGATAACATTTTCCTAGTGTTCTTGTCAGCAGATATAGCTGACTGGTTGGTGTTCTTCCAGAAACACTAAATTTATGTTAGACTTGAGAGATTTTTATTGGTGAGATGGCAGAATATAAGAGGAGATATGAGAAGAGGAAAGCATAGAAGCAAAAAGGAAAAGAGAATTAAATTATACTTCTCCATCTATTTTCTAAACAAAATATAATAGTTTAATTTGAGAAAGTACTCCATTTGAATAATTTTTAAATTTAAAGGGTTTTTTGTTTCTATTTTCAAATAGAAGTTCTAACAAAATATAACCATTCTTTTCCTTTTAATTTTGTTCAGAAGTGATTACATTATCCGAATACAAGACAAAACCAAGCAATACTCTTCACATTATTTCAGGGCATATTTTGATTTCATACAAAGCTAAAATGAAGGATTCTTGAGAAACCTCTCTGCTTCTTTCTTCCAGGTGAAAGGAGACATTTTTCCTTTCTCTTGTCCCATTCATATTTGATAATGAATATGTGCAGTAGAACACAAGTGATACGTTCATCCATGTAAAAGGGGACCTTTAGTTAAACAAGGCAATTTAAACCTATGTTTCTAATATATTATAGTCACTATCTTGCTGGAATTTACAATGTGCATAGATGCTTAAATACTGTAATATGGAAAACATAGCACTTTAATAAACAGAGGTAATATTTTGGGGACTGAATGTCTATGAGCCTACCACCAAAATTAGGCATTACTTCTCCTACCGTTTCTTTGTAGCAAGATGGGAATTTGCAGGTTATTACCAGAAAAAAAGTCTTTATGCTTCTAGACTGAAGGAACAGATTCACCACATTTTCATTGTGTAGTGTCTTTAAAAACAGATGGTTTCAATTTACTAATCACTGACAACTGGACTGTAACACTGAACAGTAGCTTACTCCACACAATCCCAATGGCTGCAAACCTAAAACTCTCACCTACCCTGGCAGACTGACCTTATGTGTATCTGAGACACAAAAAGAGCCCCAGGCTCCACTAACAAATCACTGGGGCAGAGATGAAGAAACTGCACGAGATTACTTTCTCATGTGAAGAAGGCAACAATGTGTCAAAAAGGACTCTGAGCCTCTAAAGTCTGTTTTGGTCCAAGAAATAACTTTGTTTTGTGTTAAGCCACTGTTTTCAGCGTAATAAATAATGAACTGTGCCCTAAATAAAGGACTCTAAATAGAGCGCCCTAAATAAAGGGCCTGTCAGGGCTTCACAGGCTTTTACAGTAAAGTAACTGTGTGGGATTGTTTAGATAAGGGAAAATTCAACATTTTGTTGAATTTTGTTGAATAAGTTGGTTTAAGCCCATCACAATGGCAGGCATTTCCTCTTCCAGTCTAAAGCAAATTTACTATTTTGCAAACACAAACACCAAGATTACTTGTGCATTAGTCTAAAAGTCTGTGACACATTGTGTGTAAACCTTTCCTGCAAGAACACGGTGGGCCATGACCGTACTGTCACCTGTTGTAAGGGATTACAAATAATACTACATTCATTTTTCAGTAGTTGATAATGGCAGCTGACCATGCTGCAAACATGGAAATTGATTTGCTCTGAGTCTGCTGCAGGATGACAAACCATCACACCTTTGGCCACTCTTGCACTCAGTAATGACTGGAAGTGACTGTTTCTCCTGTAGGAATAGTATTATAAGGCCAAGGGCATGAGCTGTGTAATTTAGCATAGGTCACCCAATACTGGGTTCACTGCACAACAGGAAACAAATCACAATCTGATAGCATTAATTTTTGGAAATGTCCATAAATTCATCTCATTTTCTGAGTCCCTGTTTTGCTATTGTGTAACTAATTTTACCATTTGTATTCATTCTCCACAATATTAGTCATCTGCATGCTGTATTATTTAATCTGCTCTGAAGTTCTTCTATATGAGAAAATAAACTGTAGGTGAAAGTGATATCATATTGCTTTTTGTGATGTTTTAGTTACACAAATCCCATTTAAGAGATTAAAGTCAATTGTCAACGTTTATTCTCTGTTGTGGTTTTGCACCTGAATAAGGGTTCCATTGCATTTAAAGCTTGTTCTGAAACAACGACTTGCATTTGGAGTCAATGAAAGGCTACCACTGTCTTTAACATCCATTGCTTTAGGATTTGGGGTGTGAAATACAGCCATATAATCACCTCTTTTAAAAAAACCCCAAATTTAAAATACATTCTTGAGACCCTATTTCTGCTGCATAGAGTCTTTCAAACAGCATTGTAAAATCTTGCATCAATATTAGTAGTACCTGTATACATTTGTACTTCTACACTGATATAATATACCGTAAAAGTAGCAATAACTCTGCTGTTCATAACTGAGGAACAAAGTGGAAATCTTGAGGTAGCCTTAATGTTAACACGGTACAGAGAACACAAATAACATGAATTGATTTAACACCGTGGGAAACTCAAATAGACAAGAAAATTTTCAATCATGCATTCACTTAAACCATTACAGCTTCCAAAAGCACTCAATTGATTTTCTTGAGAAAATCCTTCCAGAGAAATTATTTTCTTTTCTCACAGAGAAACTCAGCACAGAAATAATACAGAAGCCCTGAGAAGCACAAAGCCCCCATGCCTGCCAAAGACACTGGTGGCAGAGCAGATATCTTCATCCATTTTGTACAGAGCTCTCTCTTGGACTTGGGTTCTCTTGGGTTCACACCTCAGACTCTTGCCAGCAGTCTGGTGGATTTGTGTCCTCTGCCAGGTCAGCTTTCAGTGGAGGACAACCAGGACACTCTGTTTCCAGAGGGACTCATAAAGAAACTGTGCAGTCTGGGATCCTCAGGTGACTCTAAGCCAAAGGACAGAATGGTTCTTTCACAGGGCAACAAATTACTTAAATGAAGGGCCTCCCACCTTTCAGACTAACCTTTTCAGGGTGACAGATGTGAATGGTGACACAATAAAGATACCTTTGACTTCCAGAAGTAAAGCTGGAGCACATAAAACTCCATATCAGTGTGTGTATTATCAGTCCAAGATCCTCACACACATTTTTTTTGCAAGAGATTACAACACCATGTAAGCGTTATGTCAGCATCACAGGAAGTTTCTGGGTGATTTTTCAAGCATTTTAGCTCTGTAATAACAAAATCTCATTTTCTTTTTTCTTTCCTTGCACATATTCAGAAAACTAATAATTGTCTTATTATTATAATCAAGTTGTTATTCTGGAATAACATCCTGAATCCCCAGGTTTACATCCTTATCAGTTGCATAGTCTGAGTTTCCCTGTCATTTCCTGGTAGCTCATCAGCTATTGTGACTGAGTTTATGTCTGGTTATTGTCTTTGTAAACATTAACTTGTCAGTTTTGGTATCTGTGTGTTTGTCTCCCCTCCTTTCCTTGTTGGCAAGGTCCTCAGATAATCCTGAAAAAGAAATGTTCCCACACTCCACATATCCTTCTCTGTCAGTGCAACTGAGCAGCTCCTGCTCATCACCACCACCCTTCTCGTGTGCCCTTCAGGTTTATCTGTGTATTCTTGTTTGTGTATGGCTCCCTTCATTACACACCCTTAGAGGAGCAAAGATTCCTTCCATTTCCCTTACAGAGACTTCCACTAACTGAAAAGATCAGTAATTTTAAAAGGAAAACTGGGGTTGGTGAGTTCTCCACATTTCTGAAATTCATGGTAGATATTCATTCCCACATGTGAGTCTTGGATTTCTTTTTTTCTCTTATTTTGCAATGAGGTTTAAAAAGCTGTGCTGCAAAATTTTTATGCTATAAATACAGGAATAAAAATGTTAATTAAGCAAGAAATATATCTAATTTAGTGAGAGAAAGTGAAGGAAAAATTCTTACTGACATTACTGCAGAAAAATTTATAATATAAAGTATTATAGAGTACTCTGCACAGAAGTAGTGGAATGTCAATAAGTGCAATCCCTTATGGAGCTATCATTTAAATCACTACTTTGTTTTTCCAGTTTTTATTAATTAAGATTAGTGTACCAGCATAAAAAAAAAGTATGTATTTCTATGTGGTTTAAGGGATAGAGAAAAGGACTACTTCTTCATTATCAATATTTTGATCTTCTAAAAAGCTATTTCCAGATGATTTCTAGGCCTGTCTGGAAAACTGAAAACTGCACAGATGTAAATTTCCATTCTAATTCCTTATAACACTCATCGTTTTCTTTACACAGATCTGAGTTGAAAACCTGAATGTCAACATTTAAGAAAATTCTGATGAAGGACAAACTTGTTATGTAAAGAAGTTTAATTTCTTAAAGTTTAAATACAAGAAGGACCTTCAAATTTATCCTATATAGTATTGTTTAAAAATAACTGAAAATTGACTTTTCTTCTGACACAGAGTAGTAAATATGTAATAATATTTTGTTCTTTTTTAAAAATATCATTCAATAAATTATATTCTTTCTCTGCTATGCATACTTCGCTTACATAGCTTGAAAAAGAACAAAACATTTTACTACAGAAAAGCATCTGAGTCTGATGAATCATATTTTCTCTACTAACTTCTTTTAAAATTAAAGTTCAGGTAAATTTTGTGTCATCTAAACTATGCTGCTGGAAGGCTGCTCAGTATGAAAATCTGCAATATCTACTATAGCCTCATGTTGAAACATAATGTCTTTAGGATAATAACAGGACATATTCTGGGTTTAGCATTGCATCTTTGGTAGGGAACAAAATTAATTGATGGATAAATCTGTGAGGGTAGAGTCATTGATGCCTGCAGCCTGGGTTGACTTAGACGCATTCGTGTAGATGGGGCAGATAGGTGAGATCTGTAAAGGACCAGTCCCTGAATGTCACAGGGACCTGTGAAGTGCTGCCATTTCTTTTTGTGCCTATTTATTTTCAGCATCTCTTTTTTTTTGTGTCACTCATGACTAAGCAATAAACAATCTAAGGAAAAAAAAAAAAAACAAGCACTTGTTTAGAAATATAAAACTTTCTGCAGAGATGAGAGGGTTTTTTGTGGAGTTGTTTTTTGTCCTAATAGCTTGGTCTTTGCCCACCAACAGAAATAAAGAGTTGTGCAGTGTCAACACCTAAGGTTTTGCTAAGCAGACTTGACAATAGGTCTGTAATTAGACATGGCAGTGATGTACCTTTGATTTTGCTTATACAACAGCTCCAGCCCACGGTGAAGTACAAAGGAAAGAGACCAAAGAAAGTAGATGGGTTTGTGCACTTTTCACAAAATCATTTCTGAAAGCAATGGGGCTAGAGAGAGCAATTGGTTTGACCTTGTAGGGTATCTCTTACGTTCTTATGTCTTAATCTCTTCAGTACAGATAGAATCTTACACAAAGAAAGTCTTCTATAACCAACAGTGCTTTTCACATGTGACAAAATAATTCTTCACAGAGATACCTGACCTAGTTTGTTTAAAATGAGCCCATCTTTAGGACTTCTTAGCCTGGCTGAACTGTTGGTTACTATTTCTCAGTTCTAAACCTGCCCAGAGATCACTCAGCTCTGCACAGCTCTGTATTGTCCTGGGCAGAGAGCCATCAAAGACAGCTATTGAGGAAATATTGTACAATACCTGGAGAATGTTTTTGCCAACAACATTACTCAAACACAACTAATCTATGCTAGCATGCACAATGCTTGTTCCTACTGAGTTGGAAAAAACCCCACCAAACAGGAGCATCAAGTTGTTATGACCAGTATGTGGCTTTTTTTTTTCTTTTTTCTCTAAAAGGCACTGTAAAGGCCACCAAGCCTTAGGGAAAGCTAACTAGCTGTGTTTGCAGGACGTGTTTTAAGGACATTTTTTTTGAGTTCACATGATTCATTGCCATATTCTTCATAATAGGGTAATGAAAACTAGTAGCTAATGATTATAATATATAATACTCACACTAATTTTGATTAAGGACAAGGTAGGATAAAATTTCCTAATTTCTCAGAATTTGAATAGACAAATACATATATATTTAGAAAAACCACATTGCTAGAAAATGGGTGACCTTAATTAGACGAGTTTTCATGAACTGCTCATCTACAATGCCACAACTCTTTCCACTTTTCTGAGCAGAGACACATCTTCTGAATGTGGATATGCACATGGATGTATAAACAGTACTGGCACTTGAAAAAAATTGTCATTTTACAGTTTGGTAAATCATTTACTTCTGTGTTCAGTACAGTCTTTGAATATTTAAGAAATAAGCAGAGATTAAGTCAAAGTTTGATATGTGCTTGAAGACAGCACTGGAATGCTTAACTGTCATTAAAGAAATTAAGTTATTAATTTAATGGTCTTTTTGCAGTATTCCATTGTTTAAATTCAAAAAAGGCACTCCCAAGTCAAAAAACAAAACCATGATCTAGCTTAGCAATACACACTTCATCTCACAGGGCTGTATTGCATGATCTTAAAAATATCAGTCCTACAAACTTTCTCTATATTGTGTGTGTGTACACATGTATGCACACACAACCCCCCCGCCCCCATAGACAAAGTATGTCAATTGAAAGAAAAGATGGAATTTCACATATAGGCTTTTCAATGTTTTATACTAAATGCATATTTTAGTGATAGACACCTTTTCTACCAAAAAAATATGTAAGAATGACTTTTGTACTTGGCAGGTTCCAAGAATGCACAAACAAACTACTAGAACTTTGTGTAGTCATGTCAGCAATGAACAGTTTTTACAAGTTCATTTCAGTACAAGGGTTAGTGGTGATTCTGGTGGTGTCCTCAGGAGTTTGTACTGTGACAGAATAAGGAACTATCAGAGCAAGAGAGAGGGAGCACACAGAAACCGCAGTGGATTACATTCAGCTTTCTGAGGTATTCAGTAGAATTGAAGGCTTCACTTATAAAAAATCCTCTAGACATTTTGACTGTAAATACCACTTTGAAAAATGACCCACGTGAACCAATGAAACCCCAAAAGCCTCACTTTGCAGGAAGTCTAAAACAAGTCAGCCCAGTGAAATCTTTATTGTTCACATATAGTAACTGAAATTCAGTCAATGTATGAAACAGTTAAAGCTCAGTCAGGTAACAGAAGGTGAAGGAACTATGGAGATTGACAAAAATAACCTACTAGACACTTCTGCTTTCAGACGGTTGTTTAAAAAGCTCACTGTGGAATTGACTGGTGAGGTTTCATTGATTAGGTCTGGGGCTTAGTTTCCACCAGCTGGGAAATACCTACATAAGATATAAGAGATAAGAAATATTTTTGAAACTGACAAAAGTTAAAAGTAATTGCTATGATCTTCTTTGACCCAATCTACTAGGAATTTGTATGGATTTGCTTCCCTCAGCACAGCAGTCTTGTGTCAATAATGCTGGCATGAACACATGGA
The DNA here is from genome assembly GCA_013399945.1 of Ploceus nigricollis. Classification (NCBI taxonomy): domain Eukaryota; kingdom Metazoa; phylum Chordata; class Aves; order Passeriformes; family Ploceidae; genus Ploceus; species Ploceus nigricollis. Next base: position 393,009 of record VXBC01002446.1, on the reverse strand, counting down.
ATGAATGATGGCCAATGGCATCCTGGCCTGTATCAGCAATGATGTGGCCCAGCAGGACCAGGGCAGTGATTGTCCCTCTGTACTTGGCACTGGGACAGTTGCCAAAACTGAACTGTGTTCAGTTTCGGACTGTCTCATTACAAGAAGGACAATGAGGTACTGGAGCATGTCCAGAGAAGGGCAGTGGAGCTGGGGAAGGGTCTGGAGCACAAGGAGGAGGAGCAGCTGAGGGAGCTGGGGTTGTTTAGTCTAGAGAAAAAAGGGCTCAGGGCTGATCTCATTGCTCTCTGCAACTACCTGGAAGGAGGTTGTTGTGAGGTAGAAGTCAGTCTCTTCCAGATAACAAATGACAAGAAGAGAGGAAAATTTGTGCCAAGGAAGGGGATTGGTTATTTAAAAAAATTTCTTCATGAAAAGGATTGTCAAGCACTGGAACAAGCTTCCTGGGAACTGGTGCCTGGAAGTGTTCAAAAGGCATGTGGATGTGGCTCTTGGGGCCAGTGGCAAACACACTGGTGCTGGGTTAATGGTTGGACTTGATTATCTTAGAGGTCTTTTTCAACCTCAGTGATTCTATGATTTTATGATTGTAAGTTGTCTTTCAATAAACAGACAACAGGCCCATCAGGATGGCAGGCAAGAGCCCCCTCTAAGTACAATCTATCTTTCCTCTATCAAAACTAGAATTCACATCACTCCAGCAGTGAGGTGTTTTCTTTTATTTTTGCTTCATTAAAATTGACTGGAGAGCTGGGCTATATTTTTCATCCAGAACAATTTGCACTATGTCATTTTCTTGTTTAGTTTAAACAACTGGCAGTAATAAAACAAGAGCAGGTGAATATGTTACTATGGCTCCTGTTTGTAGTGCAGAATAACAGACACAGAAAAAGAGCACAGAAGGTCACACTCTTTGCCAAGAAGATCTATCTTTTAATTCAGATTTTGGTATTTGGCAAGTTGTTCTTTCTGATCATTCTTTGTTGGATGTGCAAATTAAATGATGGGATTCCAACTCCAATAACATTTTTTGTTTTCCAAGTGTTATATGTCTAAACACAGAAAGAAGAGCATTCCAAATTCATGGGATGCAGCAGATATAACCTCATTCAAACTACCTTAGAAATGAAAAATCTGTCTGGCTCATGGTTTTGACTGCTACCTGTGACGCAGAAAGAAGCACCAAGTACTCTCACAGTTGTTAATTTATCATTAGCATAGTTTGTGTCTGCTTTTGGTCAGATATAATATAAAATAATGTTTTCATGGTACCAGATTTATCTCCTCATGAAGAGAAAGTTCACTATGTGACTATGGTTTGCCAGATTAATGCTTCCACTCCCCAACTGCCTTGTCCCACCTACCCCAGGCGGGGCCAGGAGAACACACCTGTCTCCAGAGATACTGAACACAATTCCTTCATGATCTCTTTGCTTGACAGGTTGTTTTTGGTATAAGAAGTACAGCAGGTGCTAGAAGAGCTCAGCAATGAGAAGATGCTTTACTGGTAAATATAAAAATGAAAGGCCTTGTTTCCTCAGTCTGTCCAAAACAGACTTCATTGTAGCAGGTGTGCAATTCTTGGATGCATTTCATCTTGTGCAGCACATGTTTGGACTGAAATATTGCAGCAGACAGAAGTCAAACCATGGATTTACCTTTTTTTTCCCCTATTCATACAGATTGTTACTAATTTCATCCAAGTCATCCACCTACGAAGAGATTACTTAAGCCAAAGGAAGGAAGGAAAATGATATTTTTTTCTTAGCAAGAAATAATGCACATATAAGAAGTGTTTGACTTTTGATATAATTTAGTTCTATTTTATAATATAAATATACTAGCAAAATATAAAAAATGTCCCCTTCAATTGTAGCATACAATTTCTACCAATAACCTTTGGTCAAACGAGAGCAACACAGTAAAGAAATCTCATTCCTTCTCAGTTCTGATAGCCAAGGATACAAGAAAATTGCCTTTGCTATGAATAGTGTTTATTTTTTTGTTTTTCCCAGATGAGATATTGCAGAGCCTTTCTGCCCTTTCCCCTAGACATTGATCCACCTTATCAGCTCTACCTCAGTCATATCGGACAGTCAGAAACACCCAGGAAGAAAAAAGAAGTTATCTAAAGAAGTTTCTTACTTTCCTTCTTGCTTTACTTCATTCTCTTTCTTACCAAGGAAAAGTAAAAAAAAAAAAAGCATGCTTTCTCCCTGATAAAAATTCACAGACACTACAGCAAGGAGACAAACTGGTCTGCTGCAGCACTTGTTAAGAACAAGCAATGACCCAGCATTATTCTCTGCCAGAACTGACAATACAGTGCCAGATGGACCATGTGATCTCTAACTGTCTCTATGAGAAAGACCATGTCAATATGTTGATAAAAGAGGGCCAGATATATTTGCTTGTTAATACTGTTGAAGGTCAAAGGCAAAAATGAAATTATAAACAAAAGAAATTTGAGTACTCTGCAAGCAGCTCTCAAGTATTTATTGGCTAAACTTACAGAATGGCCCTGTCATTTCTCACTGCAGAACATTTCATGCCTCTCTATTCCTTTGTTTCAGTGACTTTATGGAGTAGCCATGTATGAATATGAATGCAATTTTTAAAATAGTCTACGCAAGCATGCTGAAATCAGCTGCTAAAGAATGTGATCAGTCTGGTTTTCTTCCCAAGCTTCCTACAAGTCACACCATGAATTAAATCTGTTTCTCAGAAGGGAATCGCCACTGTTTCTTTGTCTAATAAGATGGAGATGCAACCAAGAAATAAAATTCCTGTTGTCTCTGCAGACGTACAGAAGCTGGCCGGTGCTACAAGATGTGCATTCAATTAAGTCAAAGACTGTTGATCAACTGTGCTTGGCAAATATTGCAAGCATAAAAAACACACTGGAAATATATGGTAAATGTGCATTCTGGTAGGTGAACACGAGATTGTGAGTTTTCCATTCTTTGTCAGTTCCGTGCTGGGACCATAAAGGACTGCCATACAGGATGCAACGATGCATTAGAAACTTTGCATATTTCCACAAATATCATGGCCATGAAAAATTCGCCAACACCAAAGGGAATTAAAACCAAAACAGAGAGATGAGAGAAGATAAGTATAGGCTGGGGTAGAGAGAATGAATTATTTAATCTTTGAACTTTAATTAAAGAGATACTAGAACAACCTTTTTTCTAATTGCAATCTTTACTTTAGGGAAAACAAAGGGTGGTTCTTTAAACCATCATTACTCTTGTTCTTACTGTTTCACTAGGATTACGGAGGTGTAAACTACAGAGGGTGGGTGAAAGGGAATTCTTGGAGGAAATTGTAGCAAGGGATCTTCCCATTTGATACGAGGCGATAAAAATTCTTACCTTGAGGATGAATAGCTCAACTGGAAATGCCCAACAAAGCAAAGAGGTCTAGCTTTATTTTGGCCATGCTTGAGTCGGGATGACTCTTCAAATGTCCTGCAGAGGTCCCTTCTAACCTCAGTTAGTCTATTGTTATATGTGTGTGGGCTGACAGGCTTGTACATATGTGAAGACCACTAAAGCCAATTGACTTAGAAAGAAATCTGAGAAAAGACAACATGTTTAAGCCACAGTAATCTTGCTGTGAAATAAAAAGCTCATTTTGGAGAAATTACTTCACCTGAGAACTGGAAAAACTCTCCATTGTTTCCTTTCCAGTGTTCTAACAATCTATAGAGAAAAATATTTTCTTGTAACTTAGTCTTTACTATAAAGGGAGAAAGGTGAACAAAAAAAGTTAAAAAAAAAATTGTTTAACAAGTAACAAGTAAAAAAACAGAGGTTACACAACAATACACTTTGGCAAACTTAGCTTTGTATTTGAAGCTCTAGATAAAGAAAGATAAGGACATTAGGAGCTGATATGTTGTATAACTGAGAAAAATTACTTTCAAAGTATTAACAGCACAAAGAAATCTGATGACTTCTAAGAAAACTAGCTCTTGAAAGAGAGCAAAGGCCAACCTGAGCTAAATTAGAGCCTAACACCATTTATCTAGTGATTCAGAAAATGCCTTCCCTGCAGATTAATTTCTCCAGTTGGAAGAATTTTTTTGAACATGACCATTGAAACTGTTGTCTGCCTGAATGCAGAAATAGAAACAGCTGGTCAAACTCTGGAAATTAAGGTCTTCAGGTTAGAGATTAATCTTAGAGTTGCCCTAAAATGCCTCTAGCAAAAATCCTACAGCTGATAAAAGACTGGCATAATCATATCTGAGCCAATTTTCCCAGCCTGTGGCAGTCCAGTGGGCAGATCAGGTCGAAGATGATGTTTCAGGTTCAAATGAGATTTAACTGAAAGGCTGCATCACCATCCCTCTAAAGTCAACATTCATTCTAAGACTAATAATGAATGTCGCTTATGGCATTTCTTTACACAGTGATAATTTTTTCCAAAATATACCTCTGGAACTGCAGTCAAACCTATTTCAGCAAATGTTGACTCTGTCTTCAACACACAGAAGTAACTGTGCAGCCCAGACCGATTCAGACCTTACTCATCATTACTAGGGAGCCATGTAACTGATTCTATGTGATTCCTGATCTGTTTCAGAATATTTAATAAGATCTGGCATGTTTTAAAGGGGCAGAAGAAGATGGGATGTATAATTAAACTCTGTGAAAATTTAATAACTTCATCTGTTCTCTGTTGTTTGCCCTTTGCAGTACTCTCTGCAGTTAATTTTGTCCTGAGAGCAGAGATTTGCCTCCAGCGAGATGCACGTAGTCTAGAAGAAACCATTTGAAATTTATCTGTTAGGGACTCACCCATCATTTGGAAGAAGATGAAAAGGTGTAAAGGTGGCTTGCTTTAACTGATTAACTGGTAACTTTGCAGCTGGTTAAGCTGAACACTATTCAGGGCAGGGGTCATATATTTCTACTCTCTGGATATCATTTGATACACACTAACTCTTATTCAAATAAAATTAATGAACCATCACAGCAGTAACCAACTTGATCTTCCCAGGTGATTTTTAAACAACTGATTAATGTATATCACCGAAGAAAATTATTTAAAAAAAAAATAAAACCCCTCCACACTCTGCCTTTGTTAATTTATTTTCCTCTGACCATGGTGTCTTTTCCTTGGACATGCCAACTAGCACTACTACCTCTAGGACCACTAGAGGTTGAGAGTGGCAGGGTAATACCCAGCAAGAGAAAAGGCTGTGACCTCCTGTCTCAAACGCATTCAACACAACAGAAAAGAGTCTCATTTCACACAACGTGGGTTACTCACGGCTCAGCTTCGATGCTCTGGTCTGCAGCTATGTAGTTGGCAGGGATGTAGCCCGTGAGCTTGCGGCCAGGACAGACTGACCCCTCTGGTAGGAGGAGTTTGGCGTACCACCATCCCTCATGGGATGCATTCAGCACTTCCAGCTTATCTCCAGCTCGGAAGCTCAAGTCATCCTCAGTGCGAGCATCATAATCGAACAGTGCCACAAAGTTGCAAATGTTTGCTAGATCCTGGCCAGGAAGTGGAGGTAGAGGTTTCTCTTTTATCTTACTCTCTAAGTCCTTCTGTCCTGCTTGGAGGTCAGATTTTATCACAGCAAGGTTGGCGAAGACCTGGCCTCCTTTGTCTTCCTGCTCACCGTTTCTCCCAAAGAATAAGCAGGGAAGGTAAGGCTCCAAACAGGGACAGTGCTTCCGGAAGAAATTTCCCATCCTGATTCTTTGTTGCTTTTTCTGCTTCTGCTTTTCTTTTGCTTTTCCTGGTTGCAAGACCCTTAGACCAATTTCTGCACCATCCACATCTTAGCTTTTTGTGGACTTCTTCTCCCCCTTCTCCTTTGGCATAAAATGAAACAACTCTTGGCACAGCTGGAAGCTCCTCTCTGGGTCCCGCAGAGAGCTCATTACAGACGGCTCCCAATTAGGGAGTGAAACCTAAGCATTCAAGTGCCAGCATATGTATGGAGGGAATTTTTCACTTCCTCTTCAGAAAAAGGAAAGCAATACAACAGCTGTGCTGGGCTGAGCTCTGAGAACAACAGCAAAGTGTGAGCCTCTTCTCTTACAGTAAAACAATAAAGCCAGAACATGTAAATAAGGGAGGCTTTTCAATTCCTTCTGCTCGGGATGGGTGTTTTCTTATCTCAGATGAGGTCTGGTCATATGATCAGTGGTGAATGTCTGTCTTGGCAATGATTAACCAAACTGCCCTGCCTGCTTCCTCAGCAGTCTGACGTGGACATCTTGAAAGAATATTTCTTTTTGTTTCCTGGTTTGTACTGGTTTCGGTTCGCAGTGGGAAGCCTTTGCTCACCTGAGACTGACAGACGCCCTCACCAGGAGTGCACCTGTGGTTCCTGCCCTCACTCACACCCAGGCTCATTCCCTGCCAAGTACCTGCCCCTCAAACAAACCCTATGGCTTTTTTTTTTTTTTTTTAGCTGGGATGGGCACTTTTTACAAGGAAAACCAAATATATACGGCTTACAGTAATAAAGCAGTATATTTTAAGGCATTCCTTATTCTGCATTTGAAGGAAACCAAGGCACTAGCCAAAAAGTATTTCTCTAGGTGGCTGGCTGATTAAATCAACCCTATATAAAAATAATGGCTGTTTTCCAGCCAGCTTGTAAACAATGACACTGCATTGACCAGTATATTCCTATTTCTAAAGTATCTCTAATCCAGCATACAGACTAAGCATGGGTGTCTGGATACTGTGTGGCTGTGGCAAAGCAGGCTGAAGGGTTGGCCATCATATCACAGCAGTGCAACCCAAGCTTTGTAACTCCTGGAAATCACTACAGCCTGGGGGACACGGAATGGTTGGAACAGGAGCAGGAAGCACAGAAGATACAGCGATAGCCTGTCTGCACACAGTGGTGGCATTTCAGTAAGAGACAAACTCTTACAGATCAGAGTCCATTTATTGAGATCAATCAAAACTCACACATGTACCTAAAACTTCCTGGTGATTAAAAAACCTGAGTCCTATATTTTTCCTTTCCTTTCCTTTCCTTTCCTTTCCTTTCCTTTCCTTTCCTTTCCTTTCCTT